>CAWUFW010007685.1:600000-979615 GCA_963921515.1 Calotriton arnoldi
GGTGATTTGTGGGTTGAATGCAAGGTTTTTGTAGATTTGCCTTAAGTAGAGCCGATGAGACATCCTCAATCACATGCTCCGTCCCCATTGGTCATGAAGAAATATAATCAGGTGATTGCTTTCTTGAAATCGAAAATCTCTCCTAAAGAGATTGATTGGGCCAAGATTGACCGAACGACCCAAGAAACCAGAGTCAATTCATGCTTACTATGAAAGATTGTTGCAGGCATTTAAACAGTTCAGTGGGAAAGAGACAACTGAGGCAAAGGATATGGGTCATTTTGTTTACAGGTTCGTCGTGTATGAAGCCTGAGGTTAGTTCCATGATTCAATAGCCTTTGATTTGTTGGCAGAGTAAGCCCATTGATGAAATTTATGCAAAGTACTGCAGAGACAAATTACGGATGTCACACAAGAAATTAAAGGAAAAGTTAATGATTGCACAAATGAAAGCTGTCTAAAGAAGTTAGAATCTACAGTTTATTGATAATCCCGGTCAGGTGCAGGGAGGGTATCAGCAGGTCCCCCTGATGCAAGGTGTTAATGAATGTTAAGAGCAAGGGTTTCAGCCGCAGAATAGAGGATGAGGTATTCTGATTGATCCAACAACAGGTGTTGATTTGCCGACTTTGAAGCAAACTAACCCCTGCCATGTATGAAGCAGGTTGGGGCATTGGAAATGCGAATGTCGGTTTAATGCTGGTAACATGGTTAATGGAAATCAGGTGCAGAATGGTGGATTCGTGCAACCTTAGGGAAATAATATAGTTCAGACACAGCAAGGACAGAGACAGAGAGTCCAAAATCCCAATGTATCCCAAGCTCAGGTGATGCAGGTTCCATAAGCCCTAATGCCACAACAAATGCCAATATTGCAAATATCCAGATTTACAATGCAAGTCAGGTCCCCAATGTAAACACTAATCCCTTTGTGAATCAGAATATGTCCCAACAATATTCCATGATCCAAACAGATGATTTCAGCTCAGACCTGTCACAATGTCGGGGCCTGTGAGGGGAGGAGGAGGGCGTACATGGCGCAACCTTAGAGGTAGACAAGAGTGGTCCATTCATGGATGGTGAGGTAAATGGGAATCCTGTCTCATTCCTCATTAGTGCTACCCGCTCTACTGTGAGAACAGCAAAGGTTCCTAACCTACTCCTTTCGGGGTCCAAGCTGTAGGAGCTGCAAATAAACAAATGACTAGCCCAGTCTCAAAAGTGGTACCTGTCAAAATAAGGTCCTTCGAGGATCATCACTGATTTGCGGTGTGTGATTCTAGTCCTGTAAATCTGCTTGGACAAGACCTTTTATACAAGCTGAATTGTTCCATTTACTGTACTCCAAATGGTATTGAGTTTCACACTCTTGATGAGGAGAGTGTCTTTAAACTTGCTAGACAGAGATCAGACATCGGAATGGACCCATTGCTAACCAAAGATGATTTTCCCCCAGAATTAAGAGACACAGTGTTACCTGAAGTCTGGGACTTCTTAGGTAAAAACATCCGACTTATCAAAGGAGTTGAACCAATTCATATGCCTGTGAAGCCAAATGCTGAGTTCCTGAGAATCCCACAATATAATTTGACCCCTGAAACTGTTGCTGCGATTACTCCTGTGATTGACTAAGTGATCGAGCAAGGCATTCTGAAAGAGATTATGAGGAGTCCACGTAACTCACCAATCATGGATTTGCAGAAACCCAACTGCAAGTACTGCATTGTCCGACTTTTGCGACAGGTAAACTCCATTGTTGTACCTTGTTGTCCTGTGGTACCGAATCCAGCTGTGATTTTGTTTCAGATTCCATGTGAGGCCGAGAGGTTCTCCGTCACTGATTTATGCCAAGCCTTCTTTTCTATACCATTGCATGAAGATAGCCAGTTTCCCTTTGCTTTCTTCTTCAGCAGCCGTGTCTTGGCATGGTGCTGAGTCCCACATGGGTACACGGAGAGTCCCTCTATCTTTAATCAGATACTCAAGAAGAATCTAGAGTCCTTAGGCATGCCGTATCGCTCAGTTTTAGTTCAGTACATCGACAACCTATTGATGGCGTTGAATACGCAAGATACTTGCAAACGTGACACTATTGCTTTGATAAACCACTTAGCTGAGAATGGACATAAAGTGTCCCCGACCAAATTGCAGTTCTGTAAGAAAGAAGTCCTGTATCTAGGACATCACATTAAAAAAGGAGCAAGGAAAGTGTCTCAAGAGAGAATTTCGGCGATTCTGAAAATGAATCCACCAACGACACAGAAAGAAGTCCAAAATTTCTTGGGAATGGGGGGCTACTATCTGCAGTGGATTCCCAACTTTTCCCTGATGGCAAAGCCTCTTCAGAGGCTTACACACAAAGACGTGTCAGATCCGGTACCATGGGATGACAGCTGCATGCGTGCCTTCTCAGAGCTGCGAGAATGCCTCTGCCGCACCCTAGCCCTGGGAATGCCTGATTATAATAAATATTTTGCTTTGTTTTTCAGTGAAAGAGAGGGCTGTGCTCTGTCAGTGCTTACTCAGATTTATGGCGATGCTCGCAGACCTGTGGCGTATTTTTCTGCCACACTTGACCCTGTAGCTGCTGTGTTGTATGGTTGCCTTAAAGCCATTGTTTCGACTAGTGTTAGTATTGAGCAGTGCGAGAGCATTGTTATGGGTCACCCTTTGACATTCTTTGTACCCCCCTCAGTTGAGGTGTTGTTGACCCGTACTCAGACACAGCATTTCACCAATACTCTGCTTAACAGGTATGAGCAAGTCATCCTGGGTGTCGAAAATGTGTCCCTTAAACAATGCACTGTACTCAATCCTGCTACATTACTGCCCCTTTCTGGGAACGAAGTAGTGGAAAATGAAGTTGAACATGACTGCCTTGATGTTACTGAACTGTGCACCAAGCAGAGACCTGACATACAAGATGTGCCACTATTTGAATCAGATCATGTGCTGTTTGTTGATGGCTCCTGTTTGCGAGACCAAGATGGAAATTTGAAAGCTGCCTATGCAGTCTATACAGTCTCAGGTATGGTCGAAGCCTCCTGGCTTCAAGGAGTCTTGTCAGCACAAGTGGCCTAAGTGATTGCTCTTACTAGAACATGCTGTGTTTCATTCCAGCTGGGAGTGACAATTTTCACTGATAGTCAGTACGGCTTTGGTGTCGTTCATAACTTTGGGTAGATATGGTCTCAGTGCAGATTTATGACATTGTCGGTGTCACCAATCCACAATGGGGAAAGTGTAAAGAACATGCTACAGTCCTTACAACTGCCTGTCCAAATTGCTATAGAGAAGTGTGCCGCTCAGAGACAAGGCACAGACTATGTGACAGTGGGCAATAGATATGCAGATGAAACAGCCCGGTACTGCGCATTAAATCCTTGTACCTTTAATGGGGAACATGTCAATGAAAGTTCGGATAGCACAAATTGCAATCTGTTGTTGTCTGCTGTTGATACGTGGGAGGAAGATATGAGATTACAGGAGGAAGTGTCAGAAGCAGAACAGCAAAGTTGGATAAGAGCAGGCTGTTTCAAAATAGAAGAGGGTGAAATTTGGGTTTCAAGTGATGGAGGACCAGTGTTGCCAGACAGCTTTTTACCACCCATGTCAAGACATTATTATGGTCCGGCACATGTAGGGAGAGACACTATCATGGTCCGGCACATGTAGGGAGCGACACAATGGTGCGCCTCTTTAGGCAAACCTGGTTTAACCCAAGATTCAGATTGATGACTGAGAGTTTGTGTCACAGATGTGTGGTATGTCAACAGCAGAATGCAGGCAGAAGAACCCCAGTAACTATGAGTCACATAGGGAGATCTGGAGGTTCCCTTCAACAGGATGCAAATGGACTTTATTGAGATACCCGTTTTTTAACGGATTGAGATATGTCCTAGTGATAGTGAGCATCTTTTCAAGATAGGTTGAGGCTCACCCGACTAGGAGAAATGATAGTCTCACAGTAGTCAAGCTGTTGTTGAGGGAGTTGATACTGCGTTTTGGCTTCCCGACTTCTTTGGAGTCAGACCGAGGAACTCATTTTAACAATGAGGTTCTGAAGATGTTATGTGCAGCATTACAAGTTGAACAGAGACTACACTGCAATTATCGTCCGGAGGCTTCCGTCATTGTGGAGCAAGACAATGGCACATTGAAATCCAGATTGGCTAAAGTGAGTGCTTTAACATCTCTGAAGTGGCCTGATGCGTTGCCTCTTGTGTTGATGAGTCTGCAAAGTACTCCAGACAGGAGGACAGGATTGTCGCCCAATGACATCATCATGGAGAGGGCCATGAGACAGCCAGCTGTGCCTGCGAATGCGCTTGTGAACATTACTGCAAAGGACTGGCTGACGTGGTAAGTTCTGTGTCTCACCATGTTGGAGAGGCTACAACCCCGCTTCAACAGGAGCAGTGCCATGACCTCAGTCCCGGCAACAGGGTTATGGTGAAGAAGCACATGCACTAGTCATGTTTGGAGCCTCAATGGTGTGGGCCATACCAGGTGATACTGGTCACCACAACTGGTGTGAAGTGTGGAGTTCTCCCTAACTGGGTACACGCTGCTCATACTCGCAGGGTCCTGTGTCACCTTGATGATATAACAGCACCTGTTCCTAATGTGCCGGTGGTTACAGTGAGACAGAGGGAACAGGTTTTCCAAGTTGTTGGGGATCAGCAAGCAGCTGGAACAGCACTTGTTTGGCCTGAGGGGGGTCTGAGAAAAACACCTGTTGTCGGTACAGAAGGGTCCCATCCAGTAGCGTTGACTATGCAAGATTCAGACCCTGGCAAAGGGCCTAGTGCAATAGTAATGCAAGTTGTACCTGGAGACAGATGGCCCAGAAGTCAAGAACGAGGAAGACGCTGGGTGACTGAAGTACATGTACCTCACACCATCCCAGAGGGTGCCGACGGATCTGGCCTGAGTGACAGTGATGAAGAAGGGCCAGTAGTGAGGAGATCAAAGAGAGCAAGAGTGCCCTCTCAAAGGTACTCTGCACCTGAGTGGACTTACTTGGCAGCCAATGACTTGGAAAGAGCGTTTTTTACCTTTTGCTACAACATTTCACATCCACCTGAACCTCCTTAAATTGAACTTTGTGGCTGAACTGAGTTTTGAAATTGCTTTGCCACTAAAAAGACAGACTGAACTTATTCTGTAAGTGATTATTAGTGAATGTGAACTGCACATTTATTAGAGACTAAACTTTATAGCTTTGCTCAACTACAAAGAAGAGTAACAAGGCCCGAGTTGGTGAAGGATCCTAAGGTTGTGCCTTAGAGGAACATGGAGCAGGGCCAAGGAAGTCTCAAGAAGATCATTATATCTATCTTGCTAGAAACTTGAACTTTGTATTGCTGCCTGTGCAAGTGGGACCTAACTGCAATTAACTGTGCTGCAATCTAAATGTAAGCTAAATGGTCTGTCACTAGAGAACTCATGGAGCCTAATGCAAACGCTCTTAGAAGCAAACGCATATGTGCAGGAGTATTTGCTGTTGCGACAATAGTGCTAGTTGCTTTACTTATAATTCTGAATTTACCTCATTACTTACATGACAATGAGCTTATGCCCACACGTGCCCCTCCAAAGCCCCTTCCTACTAGCAACAGTTTATCCACACTAGATGAGAAAGACTTACACATAGATGCTTCTAGAGGAGGTTATTCATTGAATGTTTATTTGAAACTGCTTTATGAATATATTGAGACTGAATGCAAGGGATTACTCCATGTGTATGCAATTGCCTGTATCAGTAGCTCAGGGAATAAACTACCATCATCTTCCCTTGAAATATGGAGTTTCCTGTAGTATATTGCTGAGCTTATTCTAAGGGAAAGGTCATTTTCAATATTATTACTCAAATCATGACCTGTTTTTTTCAGAAGTTCCTGCGCTGAAGCACTTGAATAGACAGCCTGATGCGAAGAACTCTGAAGTAGCGGGGCATTTCTTTAGAACCACAGTGACACTGGATATGGCCTATGCACATAGACACAACTTAACATGTTTTTTGACAGATGTAGAAAAGAAATTCATTGATTCAGTAGAAGAAGGGATTTATTAGTTAAAGCTGCAAACCATTCAAAAGTGCCACAATGGGCTAAAGATGAAAGTAAACACAGATTAGTGGGAAACGTGGCAGCATTAGCTTTAGATTGGCAACATAAAGGGAGATTATGTCTTTTCATTAGAAAATCCACTACTGACATAAATTTCGTGGGGACTAGTGAATGTGACCATACATTTGAAGTTTGAGGAAATTGTGGTTTATATTTAGAAGGAGGAGATCCTGTTTTTCCCGGAGTTTAATAAATTTGTGGGAAACATGCATTTTACAGATTATCCAAGAGATGGTATGAAACCTGTTATCTGGGAGTAGTTTTTCCAAAGATTTATCATGTGGGACAAATTGATGCTTCGACAAGGGAACAACATGTGAGAAAAAGAGAGGAGCAAGTGCTAGTGAAATTATAGGTGATATCTTTGGTGCTTTGATCCCATCTGTAAGAGTGATACTAAACTCACACAAGATTAGAAAGTTGTCTACTAGTACAGCTGGAGGATTTTTAGTTATAGATATAGAAATGTTACCATCAGATCGATGGTTTTTGGAAACGACTTGCTTTAGACGTCCTTCTCGCAAAAGAGGGCGGAGTATGCCAGATGTTAAAAGTTCAACAATGTTGTACTTACATTCCAGATGAGAGTAAAGACCTGAAGAAATACATTAGCAACATTACTGACCTGAAGAAGGATTTTAAAGGGTTAACAGCAACAGGTGCTTGGGAGGCAATAGGGAATTGATATTCTGCTATAGCCAAATGGTAGTGGGATTGTTGGAAGCATTTTGAGACCTCTAGTGACAATTGCTCTTTGTGGATTATTATTGTTTGCTATTATTAAGGTGTACAAATTTGCACAGGTGATAAAGGGAGTGCAGAGAAAGCTCAGACGGCAGAGATCTCTAACGCCCTCATGAGTACTAGCGCCAACCTGGCGAGCCACCATAATGACATGTACGAGATATACATTTGCGTGCCCTGTAATGCTACATATATCCTCTTTGTTCTTTTTCGATGGCAGTTCCTTTATTACATTATTGGTTTTGAAGTTTGATTATAAAATATTTTATTGGCCCACTCCTCTTTCTCTGCACAACCTCCCAGCAAAATATCGACACTGATACGCATTTATACCTCCCATATACGCTGCTGATATACACCCTATGTCAAAACGAGTTGGCTCAATTAGCCATGTTTGCATCTTCTTGGGCGTTAAGATTTGTGGGTTGGGAACCGAAGTGCACCAGTGCGAACAGGAAGTAGCATGCACCGTTTTATACATATAGGCCTCCTGCAGTGACAAGTATGCATTACTGTGTATTGTACCTATATTCCTGTAACCAGTAGTAGATATGTCAAAATTGTTCTCATAAAGTCACTTTGCATATGCAGTTATGATGCCTCGGATAATCCTGACTTGTTACAAAATTTAAGAAAAACAATAAAGATATTTAAACAAAAAAAAGGGAGTGCAGAGAAAGAGAGCAGATATGGAACTTGAGGATAAACAGAGTAAATACTATGATGACAGGAAATTTCTGGAGGATTCCAGAACAAAAATGATGAGGACCACCAGATTGTAATCTGTTCATCTGATAAGACATTGATGTGATGGCTTGATTCCCCATCAGAGGGGGGATTGGTGCAGCGCAAAGTTGCCCACTCTTTACACAACACGTATACATTACCAGAATGCTCACAGAGACATGTAATGAACGTGCACCTTGCACATATTTCTTACATGACACAATGATTAATGAAAATGTTTCACTTTGCATTGCTATAAAAGAGTGCATTTAACGTAGAACTTGAGAATGTACTCACATAGTGTGTCTAACCATGTATATTCAAATACATAGGGCCTGATTATGATTTCGGTCCAGTGGTGTAGCTAGACCTACTGCCCAAGCTACACCACTGTGTCACTCGGATCGCAAACGACGGCCTGTCGGTTGCGATCCGACCAACATTTGCCCCTGCGTTCTGCCCACCGCATTATGAGACAGCATGCGGAAGGAGCCCGTCGGTCCAGCAGTCGGAATGTAATCCCTACAATAAGGGCAGTGCCTTCTCAGGCACCGCCGTAGGGATTACGATGTTCCTTTTGGTCTGCCTTTCTATGGCGGTCCGACCGCCATCGAAAGACAGACCGAAATAGACTTTGGGGGGCCCTAGCAGGGCCCCCTTTTCCCTCTGCGGCCTCTGCTAAGAGGCCTGGGGGTCACCTGTGGTGCCCCCAATCATCTGTGCACCGTGTGGCAGGCACCATGTGGCACCTGCCACACGGTGCACAGATGTTTGCAAACATTCATTTTCCTAATGCAGGATGTGCAGCGACCCTTTTCCTCTCGCTGCACTGGCTGCATTAGGTAAATGGATGTTTACGACCACCTCATGGGCGGTCACCTCCAAATTATTTGGATGGAACCGCCGACTGCTTGTCGGTCAGTTTCCATTCTGACACGATGCCGGTCGGGCGTTTGTACGACCAGCAACGTAATTAGGGCCTTAGTTTAGAAACCATCTTCAATTAATAGACATGCATTTAATTTAAATGACTTACAAATAATCATTTGGTGTAATGAAAAGTACCATCCTCGTCACGTTATTGTGATTCGTTGCTAATACATTACTCATGACTCCTAAACGTGTGCTATATTGTCTGTGTGACATTTACTGGCTTAAATATTACTTCTAAATCATCCTCATATGTGTAGTATGTTGTTGCAAGTTAAACAAAAAAACTATGCAAAATTTGTATTAATATTACATGTATGTGCTTTCAGACATAGTTCTCAGTCATACTTACCACTGAGTAATTTGATTATTTACTGTATGTTTATGCAATAGGAACAAAAAATACTAAAGAATTTATATTTGTTTATGTTTAAATGTGCACACACATATTAAATGTTCACCATTGAATTAAATGTTTAAGCTGACATAATTCTGTAGGCCTGTATTTTACCATGCTGCCTTTCATAAATTACTGTATTCCAGTGTCTGCTAACGTGGCTTTCTTGCAGGTATTCACATGCATTGTTAGTTTAGAATAGATACATTTCTGTACTAGAGATAGTTACATAGCCTAAGAAGCAGACCTTGATGAAAGTACACGAGAAACCAGAGCACTAATGAAAGGATTATTCTTTCCTGGCCTGGGTATGAGAAAAGGATGTCATTCCCATGTCTAGTAAGGGAAATTTAGCAAATGTTACAGTCTGCAACATGTGACCACCATGGATAATGAAGTCTCTATGTGGATGTGACCAAGGTGGTGTCACCTATGTACTTTGTGGCTCATAATATACCGTTCGCCCAGTTTGAATTGAGAACTTTCCTTTCAACGAACTACTTCAGACCTGCCCCCGGGACACTTTTGCAGATCTCTCTTCGGAACCCTTCGAGACACTTTCTTCAGAACTCTTGCGGACTTCTTTGCTGAACCTCCTTTCTGCAACCTCTATGCAGGCTTCCCCTTGGACCACTTGCGGACATGTTTCATGATTCCCCACTACCCCTTGAATGGACCTTGAGAGGTTTAAACCTCTAGGCTCCCTTTTGATTTTGTCCTTAGTGTGGCTTAGGCTAACACTTATTTCTGACCCACTGAAGACTCTTGATCGAGCGTCTGAGATGCTAACCCTTGTTCTACTTAAATTACCTTGCCCTGTTCTTGGTTCTTACCTGGAACCCTTTGATTTCTAGGACTGAACCATTCTTCCTTTGTGGATTTTGCTTGGGATATTAAGATTACTAATGTATAGACGAGAGAACTAAAGGTTGTTTTCTGAGCATCAGGTACTGGCGCTGTTACTTTGCATGGTAAATATAATGGTGTGCAGTTCCTGAGAAAGGGGATGGTGGTCAAGTCAGTGGAATAGCCTCCAATTGGAAGAAGTACCCTCACACACCCCGAGAGGTGTTATGCTTCATCATTTGGGCGTGCTCCTCGTTGGGCCAGTGCTGCAATGCCCGACAAGCACCCGCGAAGGGGCTCTTTGGCGGAGTTCTTTTTGATAAAGCCGTTGAGTGAGTGAGGGTGTGTGGGCTATGATAAGTAGTGTAGTGAAGTGATAGAAGTGATTTTAAAATAGGTTTTGTGATGCTCAGTTTTCTAAACTTTATTAATGTGGCTCACTAACCTAAATAAAAACAGTGTAGCTTCAATGGGACATAATGGTCCTATAGAGCATGCGTGCTATAAAGCTTGGTCAACATGTTTCTTGCCTCATCCAGCCCCTAAGGGGTCTATTGGCAATTCATCAGGACCGAGAAATATTATTTTTCTAATTATCTTACACTACTGCAAGGCTGGTTCTTCCAGTTGTACAGGTTGATCGAGTAATCAGCCGTGCTGTGACCCCAGCTCTGTCCACGGGAGACAGAGCCGGGGTAGGTGAAGGGCTACTCACCACGCCACTACTTGTCGTGAGTGAGCGACTTGCTCTGAAAATATTCCCGTCTGCTTTAGACCTACTACCTATTGGGTCGCACTAAGATACAAGGTGAAATAAAACCTTGTAAGTCGCAGCATGGCTGATTACTCGATCAACCTGTACAACTAGAAGAACCAGCCTTGCAGTAGTGTAAGATAATTAGAAAAATAATCTTTCTCGGTCCTGATGAATTGCCAATAGACCCCTTAGGAGCTGGATGAGGCAAGAAACATGTTGACCAAGCTTTATTGCACACATGCTCTATAGGACCATTATATCCCATAGGAGCTACACTGTTTTTATTTAGGTTAGTGAGCCACATTAATAAAGTTTAGAAAACTGAGCATCACAAAACCTATTTTAAAATCACTTCTATCATTTCACTACACTACTTATCATAGCCAACACACCCTCACTCACTCAACGGCTTTATCAAAAAGAACTCCGCCAAAGAGCCCCTTTGCGGGTGCCAGTACGGCATTGCAGCACCGGCCCGACGAGGAGCACACCCAAATGATGAAGCATGACACCTCTCGGGGTGTGTGAGGGCACTTCCTCCAATTGTAGGCTATTCCACTGACCTGACCACCATCCCCTTTCTCAGGAACTGCACACCATTATATTTAACTATCTTAATAAGGGAGTACGTGTGCTGGACCTAATCAAAAGCTCCCGGTTCCTCTTGTTTTGATAGCTGTTACTTTGCATACCTGCCAATGAATTGCCTGCCTGTTTAATTTTGATCTGCCTCAATTTCTTTAGGAGGCTTGGATTACCTGTTGTAATACTGTGTCTTTATAGTATGGTATTGAGAGTAATCTACTTGAATTTGATTACAAATTTGTAATAAACCTTCTTAACTTGGTTACCAATTCCTGGTCCTCATTGTGTAGCCAAATGGGTTGCAAGTTTTAATGAATTTGATTGAGTTGGTTAAATGCTATCTCCCTTTCCCCTCAGTGCAACTAAAAAGGTCCATCGGAGAACCAAAAGTAAGTAAAGTATGGCCCCATAAAATGCTGGATCACCTACAACACCCCAACATTATCAACATGCCCTAATGCCACTACCCCAGACAAATCAAACCTACACCAAGTTCCAACTATTTCCCTGCCTCAATCCAAACACCAGTCTCTAACAAAGTGGACACTGGGCAACAGAAACATCCTCCCTATTGCAACCAAAACTCCGGACACTCCTTCCACCAAATCATACACTTGGGCTGTATGCTGCATGCGTTCACAATTGCAGATCAGCAATGAAACTCAAGCTTGAATTTTCTGACACCATTACATAATATAACTTAGACCTACTGATTCTCACAGAGACCTGGTTCAAGGTCCCATCCCACATCAAATTTGACCCTCTTCTTCCTCCAAACTACTCCATCAGAAATGATAGATTCGGTAGAGTCGGGGGAGGCGTGTCCGCCATCTTCAGAGATGCCCTAGAATGCAAGGAGCTTCCCAATTGCCTTTTTCCACATTTCAATGCCTAACCTTGGAACTACGAGTGCAACACAGCTCCCCTTTCGGACTTAATGTCAACTATCACTCACCAGGTGAAAACTCAGCCTTTATCAAAGAATACGTTGATCTCACAAGTGACCAATCAGCACAAATTGACAGAGTGATCTTTCTAGGTGATGCTAATCTTCACTGGGCCAATACAAAAGATACTGAAATCAACCACCTTGCCACTTTTCTCTCTGCAAACGATCTGATAAAACACAACTTTAAACCAACACACAACAAAGGCTCCACACTTGGTCTAAGCAATTTTAAAGAAGACTTGCTCTCAGTCGATGAACCCATTCCAATAGACTGGTCTGACCACTTTTTTATTCCTTTCTTTTTACAACTCTCTCACATCATGACCAGAGGCTGACCAAAAAGAGCAACCTCCTGGTTTTGCTACATCAAGAACATCAACATCAGTACACTCAGCAATTCTGCAATAAAGGTACTTTTCCCATTAATCCTGACACTGGTGTCAATGTCTCCACTGCCCATTGCTTCGACAGTCTCTCTGTTTTGCTTGATGAAGAAGCCCGACTCCAAAGCAAAAAGAAAAGACCACCTTCTGCTCCTTGGTTCAAAAAGGCCTTATACTTGCAAAGAAAAACCCTGAGATCTATATATAAGAAATAGAAACAGACTCCTTCCACCACTAATCTGGCATGCCGCCACAATGCAAGATCACTTTACCGAAAGCACATATTTTCTGAGAAATCAAACCACTTCAGATCCTTTCTTGACTCAGCCAAGAATTGACCAAAACAACTCTCTGCTTTGATCAAAACAGCCACCAGCCCTCTTCCATCAAACAAGATGACCACACCAAGAAGCAGAGGAGTTTGTACAATTTGTTTATTCCAAGTGAAATCGCTCCTCTGTCAAGATGAACAACCTACCTTCACTATGGTTTGCAAAGCCAACGAACACCTGGCAAACCTTTGACATTATTGGGGAGAACTTCCTTTTTAAAAACATCAAGAAACCAAACCCTCACATCACTTTGTGGACCCTATTCTGAGTAACATTTCCAAAGACTTTTACACACATATGCTCCTTTATTGGACAAAACTAGTAAAGCTGTCTCTCAGTCAAGCATCTTTCCCTGATTTTCTCAAAACTGGTCAAGTCACCCCACTTCTCAAAATAAAACCCTCAGATGATGCGAATAACCTCAATAACTTTTGCACTCACCAACCTACCTTTCCTTGCAAAAATCATTGAAAGATGTGTAGTGGAACAAGTCACCCAACACATCAAGGACAGTAACCTTCTGGACATATTCCGATCTGACTTCAATCAAGGATGCAACACCAAAACAGCCCTGCTTCAGGCTGTCGACAAAGCTCTTCGAGTCCTTGACTTGGGCAACTCCTGCTTTCTTATCCTCCTCAACCTATTGGTAGCTTTTGATACAGTAAATCACTGTAGGCTTCTAGACGCACTAAAAATCAGATGGGCGTTGATGGCATGGTCCTAAAATGGTTAGAATCCTTCTTCATGAGCAGATCACAGAGGATTAAAATTGACAACTGCCTATCTTCACCAAAGGCTGTTGATCAAGAAGTACCACAGAGTTCTATCCTTGCCCTTGTGCTGTTCAATCTCTATATCGAATTTCTGGGAGTCATACTAAAGAAGGATGGGATCCTTCACCATCAGTATGCAGACAGCATCCGACACACAGCTCTACCTTAAGGTCTCATCCACAATGACATCTCCCGTCTTCCCAAAACCTTAAACTCCATTCAGGACTGGATGACTTATCACAACCTAAAACTGAACCCCTCCAAAACTGAATTGCTCCTCATTTCCTCATTGAATTCACCACCGCCTGTACGATCCTGGGTGTATACTCTCAAAATCCTCAACAGCAAACCCATCATGGGTGACAGTTCCAAATTTCTGAGAGTCACTCTGGATAAAAGGCTCAACCTTCAAACCCAAATCAGCACCATGGCTATGAATGAGCAATATCAATGATGCCTTCTTTGGAGAATTCTCTGATACTTTCCTGAGCAAGACATAAAATCTCTTTCTCAATCACTGGTTCTCTCCAGAATCGAATATTGCAACTCTCTTCTGACAGGTAGCACTAAGACCCACCTCATCACTCTGAAATCAGTTTTACATTTGGCAGCATGCTTTGTTTATGGGGCAAAAAGAAAATACCATATTTCCTCAATACTTGTCACTCTGCGCTGGCTCCCCGTAGAAGTCAGGATCATATCTAAGACTGCCTGCATCACCCACAAGGCCTTGCAAATAGCCAGTCCTTGCTACCTAGTGAACAAACTGAAGCTTTTGGGTGGCACTAGACCATCACGGAATGCAGGAGCTATGCTGGTGGAGCCTCCACAAAGGAATGATTCATGGCACAATCCTTCTCGGATAGTGCGACCAGAATATGAAACTCCCTACCACCGAAACTATGTGCCACCACTTCATTGCAGATCTTCAAATCTGAGCTGAAAGCCCTTCTGCTACAAAGACACTTTGCCCAGCTGTCCCCTTAGCTACGCACCCCAGCCCCCCAGGATAATGTACCCTTCCCAAGATTGCGTCCTACTGAACCTTACCTAACCTTGCTGCTACTGCCTTCACCACCATTCCCCTATAACCCGTATGTAATGCATGCCTTTGTAACGACCAAATATCCCTATGTTTCGACCCGCTACTTTGTGACTTTTGCGATAATCGTAAGTAGTAACTGTTTATAACTTTATAATGTAGCCTGTTTTTATTGTAAGCGATACCAAAGGGAATGATGGACGGAGCGCTTGAGCTAATCGAACACTCACCCCCAGTCAACTGATCTGGGTTTAATCCATCATCATTCTTTAGCTCACTCCACCACCCCAGTTCAGACATGGCCATATGCAAATCAGTCTGACCCTGTGCCTCATGGGAACAGTCCAGCCCGAACTGCAAAGCCATGTCTTCCCTGGACCGGAAACAAGCATCCTGGGACCGGTTTCTGGCTATTCAGCCGTCATCAGCCAGGATACCTTGAATCCAGTGGCAAAATGAGCAAGGGACCCACGTCTGGGCATACCCTGCCAACTTAGGGCGAACAAGCGATACCAAAGGGGATGATGGACGGAGCGCTTGAGCTAATCAAACACTCACCCCAGTCAACTGATCTGGGTTTAATCCATCATCATTCTTTAGCTCACTCCACCACCCCAGTTCAGACATGGCCATATGCAAATCAGTCTGACCCTGTGCCTCATGGGAACAGTCCAGCCCGAACTGCCAAGCCATGTCTTCCCTGGACCGGAAACAAGCATCCTGGGACCGGTTTCTGGCTATTCAGCCGTCATCAGCCAGCCTAGCTTGAATCCAGTGGCAAAGTGAGCAAGGGACCCATGTCTGGGCATACCCTGCCAACTTAGGGCGAACAAAGCGATACCAAAGGGGATGATGGACGGAGCGCTTGAGCTAATCAAACACTCACCCCCAGTCAACTGATCTGGGTTTAATCCATCATCA
This sequence comes from Calotriton arnoldi, assembly GCA_963921515.1. Taxonomy (NCBI): domain Eukaryota; kingdom Metazoa; phylum Chordata; class Amphibia; order Caudata; family Salamandridae; genus Calotriton; species Calotriton arnoldi. The sequence goes on from CAWUFW010007685.1 coordinate 615,520, forward strand.
TTCTTTAGCTCACTCCACCACCCCAGTTCAGACATGGCCATATGCAAATCAGTCTGAGCCTGTGCCTCATGGGAACAGTCCAGCCCGAACTGCAAGCCATGTCTTCCCTGGACCGAAAACAAGCATCCTGGGACCGGTTTCTGGCTATTCAGCCGTCATCAGCCAGGCTAGCTTGAATCCAGTGGCAAAGTGAGCAAGGGACCACGTCTGTGCATACCCTGCCAACTTAGGGCGAACAAGCGATACCAAAGGGGATGATGGACGGAGCGCTTGAGCTAATCAAACACTCACCCCCAGTCAACTGATCTTGGTTTAATCCATCATCATTCTTTAGCTCACTCCACCACCCCAGTTCAGACATGGCCATATGCAAATCAGTCTGACCCTGTGCCTCATGGGAACAGTCCAGCCCGAACTGCCAAGCCATGTCTTCCCTGGACTGGAAACAAGCATCCTGGGACCGGTTTCTGGCTATTCAGCCGTCATCAGCCAGGCTAGCTTGAATCCAGTGGCAAAGTGAGCAAGGGACCCACGTCTGGGCATACCCTGCCAACTTAGGGCGAACAAAGCGATACCAAAGGGGATGATGGACGGAGCGCTTGAGCTAATCAAACACTCACCCCCAGTTAACTGATCTGGGTTTAATCCATCATCATTCTTTAGCTCACTCCACCACCCCAGTTCAGACATGGCCATGTGCAAATCAGTCTGACCCTGTGCCTCAACACTCCGTCCATCATCCCCTTTGGTTTTGCTATGTTCGCCCTAAGTTGGCAGGGTATGCCTAGACGTGGGTCCCTTGCTCACTTTGCCACTGGATTCAAGATAGCCTGGCTGATGACGGCTGTAAGCCAGAAACCGGTCCCAGGATGCCTGTTTCCGGTCCAGGGAAGACATGGCTTGGCAGTTCGGGCTGGACTGTTCCCATGAGGCACAGGGTCAGACTGATTTGCATATGGCCATGTCTGAACTGGGGTGGCGGAGTGAGCTAAAGAAAGATGATGGATTAAACCCAGATCAGTTGACTGGGGGTGAGTGCTTGCAATGTTCAACACTCCGTCCATCATCCCCTTTGGTTTTGCTATGTTCGCCCTAAGTTGGCAGGGTATGCCCAGACGTGGGTCCCTTGCTCACTTTGCCACTGGATTCAAGATAGCCTGGCTGATGACGGCTGTAAGCCAGAAACCGGTCCCAGGATGCTTGTTTCCGGTCCAGGGAAGACATGGCTTGGCAGTTCAGGCTGGACTGTTCCCATGAGGCACAGGGTCAGACTGATTTGCATATGGCCATGTCTGAACTGGGGTGGCGGAGTGAGCTAAAGAAAGATGATGGATTAAACCCAGATCAGTTGACTGGGGTGAGTGCTTGCATTGTTCAACACTCCGTCCATCATCCCCTTTGGTTTTGCTATGTTCAGCCCTAAGTTGGCAGGGTATGCCCAGACGTGGGTCCCTTGCTCACTTTGCCACTGGATTCAAGATAGCCTGGCTGATGACGGCCGTAAGCCAGAAACCGGTCCCAGGATGCTTGTTTCCAGGCCAGGGAAGACATGGCTTGGCAGTTCGGGCTGGACTGTTCCCATGAGGCACAGGGTCAGACTGATTTGCATATGGCCATGTCTGAACTGGGGTAGCGGAGTGAGCTAAAGAAAGATGATGGATTAAACCCAGATCAGTTGACTGGGGTGAGTGCTTGCAATGTTCAACACTCCGTCCATCATCCCTTTGGTTTTGCTATGTTCACCCTAAGTTGGCAGGGTATGCCCAGACGTGGGTCCCTTGCTCACTTTGCCACTGGATTCAAGATAGCCTGGCTGATGACGGCTGTAAGCCAGAAACCGGTCCCAGGATGCTTGTTTCCGGTCCAGGGAAGACATGGCTTGGCAGTTCGGGCTGGACTGTTCCCATGAGGCACAGGGTCAGACTGATTTGCATATGGCCATGTCTGAACTGGGGTGGCGGAGTGAGCTAAAGAAAGATGATGGATTAAACCCAGATCAGTTGACTGGGGGTGAGTGCTTGCAATGTTCAACACTCCGTCCATCATCCCCTTTGGTTTTGCTATGTTCGCCCTAAGTTGGCAGGGTATGCCCAGACGTGGGTCCCTTGCTCACTTTGCCACTGGATTCAAGATAGCCTGGCTGATGACGGCTGTAAGCCAGAAACCGGTCCCAGGATGCTTGTTTCCGGTCCAGGGAAGACATGGCTTGGCAGTTCGGGCTGGACTGTTCCCATGAGGCACAGGGTCAGACTGATTTGCATATGGCCATGTCTGAACTGGGGTGGCGGAGTGAGCTAAAGAAAGATGATGGATTAAACCCAGATCAGTTGACTGGGGGTGAGTGCTTGCAATGTTCAACACTCCGTCCATCATCCCCTTTGGTTTTGCTATGTTCGCCCTAAGTTGGCAGGGTATGCCCAGACGTGGGTCCCTTGCTCACTTTGCCACTGGATTCAAGATAGCCTGGCTGATGACGGCTGTAAGCCAGAAACCGGTCCCAGGATGCTTGTTTCTGGTCTAGGGAAGACATGGCTTGGCAGTTCGGGCTGGACTGTTCCCATGAGGCACAGGGTCAGACTGATTTGCATATGGCCATGTCTGAACTGGGGTGGCGGAGTGAGCTAAAGAAAGATGATGTATTAAACCCAGATCAGTTGACTGGGGGTGAGTGCTTGCAATGTTCAACACTCCGTCCATCATCCCCTTTGGTTTTGCTATATGTTCGCCCTAAGTTGGCAGGGTATGCCCAGACGTGGGTCCCTTGCTCACTTTGCCACTGGATTCAAGATAGCCTGGCTGATGACGGCTGTAAGCCAGAAACCGGTCCCAGGATGCTTGTTTCCGGTCCAGGGAAGACATGGCTTGGCAGTTCGGGCTGGACTGTTCCCATGAGGCACAGGGTTAGACTGATTTTCATATGGCCATGTCTGAACTGGGGTGGCGGAGTGAGCTAAAGAAAGATGATGGATTAAACCCAGATCAGTTGACTGGGGGTGAGTGCTTGCAATGTTCAACACTCCGTCCATCATCCCCTTTGGTTTTGCTATGTTCGCCCTAAGTTGGCAGGGTATGCCCAGATGTGGGTCCCTTGCTCACTTTGCCACTGGATTCAAGATAGCGTGGCTGATGACGGCTGTAAGCCAGAAACCGGTCCCAGGATGCTTGTTTCCGGTCCAGGGAAGACATGGCTTGGCAGTTCGGGCTGGACTGTTCCCATGAGGCACAGGGTCAGACTGATTTGCATATGGCCATATCTGAACTGGGGTGGCGGAGTGAGCTAAAGAAAGATGATGGATTAAACCCAGATCAGTTGACTGGGGGTGAGTGCTTGCAATGTTCAACACTCCGTCCATCATCCCCTTTGGTTTTGCTATGTTTTTATTGTAAAGCGCTCTAACACATTTGGGTAATGCCCGCGCTTTGTAAAAATGCATACATAAATTCATAAATAAACATTTTCCTTTTGGAAGAAGCTTTAACCCCTGGGAGTTCACTGAAGCTTTCTCTACAGGATAAATATGCCTGAATTATGACACAGACCGCCAATGCCAAAGCTTCATCTGGGGTGAGTCGTGCTGGTGAGGAGAGGCACTGCGGGACTCAATCTCCCATCAGCCCAGTGTTTATGACACAGCGCTCTTAAGCGCAGTGCCGCCCGCGGTCCCATGTAGACCGCCAACGCCAAATCTTCAGCTGGAGAGAGTCGTGCTGATGAGGAGAGGCACTGCGGGACTCAATCTCCCATCAGCCCAGCGTTCACCCAGCGTTCATGACACAGCGCTCTTAAGCGCAGCGCCGCCCGCGGTCCCGTGTAGACCGCCAACGCTTTATCTGGGGAGAGTCGTGCTGGTGAGGAGAGGCACTGCGGGACTCAATCTCCCATCAGCCCAGCGTTCATGACACAGCGCTCTTAAGCGCAGCGCCGCCCGCGGTCCCGTGTAGACTGCCAACGCCAAAGCTTCATCTGGGGAGAGTCGTGCTGGTGAGGAGAGGCACTGCGGGACTCAATCTCCCATCAGCCCAGCGTTCATGACACAGCGCTCTTAAGCGCAGCGCCGCCCGGTGTACTGTGTAGACCGCCAACGCCAAAGCTTCATCTGGGGAGAGTCGTGCTGGTGAGGAGAGGCACTGCGGGACTCAATCTCCCATCAGCCGAGCGTTCATGACACAGCGCTCTTAAGCGCAGCGCCGCCCGCGGTCCTGTGTAGACCGCCAACGCCAAAGCTTCATCTGGGGCGAGTCGTGCTGGTGAGGAGAGGCACTGCGGGACTCAATCTCCCATCAGCCCAGCGTTCATGACACAGCGCTCTTAATGCCCAGTGCCGCCTGCGGTCCCGTGTAGACCGCCAATGCCAAAGCTTCATCTGGGGAGAGTCGTGCTGGTGAGGAGAGGCACTGCGGGACTCAATCTCCCATCAGGCCAGCGTTCATGACACAGCGCTCTTAAGCGCAGCGCTGCCCTGCGGCACGGGACGCGCCCGGGCAAAGCCCGGGCCAAGGGCGGGCCCGTCCACGCCCGTCGGAGCCCGGAGGAGCCGGGGCTGGGCCCCCCCTCTAACTCCCACTGCCTCATATATTGCCTTTAAGAGTTGGGCTCGGATTTGGCGATGGGGAAAAGGAAATCCACCAACAATGGAGGTGAGTCAACTAACACTCTAGATGCCTTCCTCATAAGAGCCTCAGATGCGCTGAATAAAGAGATTCAGACTGTAGAACGCAGATTATCAATGGGCGACTTAGTAGCTCCAGAATGCCCAATTGACCGTTCTAACACTGGCCCCCCGCCTGCACATACGGAAGCTCCGTGTACTGCCTCCACATCCTCTAATCCAGTTGTAACCCACTCGAAACGCCTAAATCCACGAGTTAACGACAGAGCTCACTCTCCGCTCGCCCATGCTGAACCGCCCCCAAAAAGGAAGAAGGGGGGGTAGACTAGTCACAAAGTCAACTCTCGCTGTTCCACCAGAAGCTATGGTAGCCTCTGCACCTACAATGGACACTTTCCTACAAAAAATGGAACAGTCTCTTACATGCCTATTTCAGCCCTTTTATTTATTTATTTATATCATTTGTAGAGCACCCGAATCACCCCAACCGGGGTATCTCTGCGCTGTGACTGCCTTTGCCAACCAGGGAAGAGAGCATTAAAACAGTGTAGTTTTTAGCAGCTTTCTGAAGACTAAATAGTTGGAGCAAAGCCGTAGATGGATGGGCAGTTGGTTCCAGTAAAGTGGAGCCAGATAGGAGAAAGCTTTCCCTCCCAACCGAGTTTGTTGTATGCGGGGCATGTGGAGGAGCTCCTTGGACCCAGAACGAAGGGTCCTGGTTGGTGTGTATCTGACCAGCTTAGCTGTCAGATATCGTGGTCCCAAGTTGTTTAGGGATTTATAGACCATGCAACAGATCTTAAATTTGATCGGTTTGCGGATAGGGAGCCAGTGAAGCTTTTTGAGTAAGGGGAGGGAGGCTGTTCTGGGGGGTGAATTGGTCACTAACCGGGCCGCCGTATTCTGGACTACCTGCAATTTGTTCAAGGAAGATTCCTTGGCTGAAATCAACAAAGCATTGCAGTAGTCCAGACGGCTTAGGACCAATGCTTGCATCAGGGTTTTCTGCGTGGAGAGTGGTAGAAGGGGGAAAACTCTGCGGAGGAGACTGAGTGAATGGAAGCAGGCCCCAGCTGTTGTAGTGGCATGCTCCTCTAGAGTGAGCTTTTGGTCAATTCGAACACCTAGGTTCTTTACCACCCGTTTTGGGGTGGGGGCCGGGCCCAGTTACTCTGGCCACCAGTTGGGAGACCACCTCACTTCTGCTTCTCTGAATAACATAATTTCGGTTTTACCCGCATTCAACTGCAGGAAGTTGTTACTCATCCAATTTGTGATGGCTTTCATGCCTTCCGAAAAGGTGGTCTGGATGTTAGTGTTATTTTTATCAAAGGAGAGAAGCAGTTGGATATCGTCGGTGTAGGAGATCGGAATAAATCCTAGGTTCCTAAGTAGACCAGCTAATGGGGTGACATATACGTTGAATAGGGTGGGGCTCAAGCATGAGCCCTGGGGTACGCCCTTGGTTACACTAGTGGTCTGGGATCTGAAAGAGCCCAGGTTGATGGTCTGGGTTCTCTCTGCCAGAAAATCAGTCATCCATTTCAGCGCATTCCCCTGGACTCCTATGTCTCTGAGTCTCCTAAGCAGGGTCTGGTGGGAGATGGTGTCGAATGCTGCGGACAGGTCAAGCAGTATTAGGAGCACTGCCTGACCATTGTCCGCTAGCATTTGGATGTTATCTGTGACTGACACCAATGCCGACTCCATGCTATGTTTGGGTCGGAATCCTGACTGTGAGGGGTCAAGACAGTTGGAGGATTCAATAAATTCCGACAGGTGCTTATTTACGTGCTTCTCAAGAAGCTTACTAAATAAGGGGAGCAAAGAAATAGGGCGGTAGCAGATAGGCTTTGCAGAATTGAGGCAACCCTGGAGTCTCTAAACCTTACTATAACAGGTATCAGCGGTGTGACTGAGGCTGGGACACAGAAGACGCCACAACCCCCTGAACATACCATAACATCTCAGTGCCCCCCCATTACGCAGGATAGCAAGAGACCTGAAAGTGAGCCTCTCAGGTCAAGAGGCCCCCATCCAGCAGGCATGCCTGTCGGAGAAGCTAGATATCACTCTAATTCCTCTAACTTGCAAGCTCCCCATTATTCCTCTACTCATTTCCTACAACCACAGAGGACATTCGGCCCATCTTTACTATCCTTACCATCGACTTTGGCACGCCCTAGAGACTATGATATTGAAGTGATACATAGGTCTAACACACCTTGTGACTCAAGATTGGACCTTCCCCCCGCTGCTTGCCCCTATGTAATAGTTCTGGCGAATGTTCCCAAATTAGTGGATACACAGAGAGAAACCACGGACCAGCTTATCACCAAGGCATGTCACTGGATTAGCAAACACGGGGTGTCGGGGGAGTTAATCCCTTGTATCCTAATGGCAAGAAGGGTGGCATGGGTACGGAACTCGAGGAAATCAATTCAGGGGGACTGTGTGGTAGTCAATTTTAACTCGCACCATCTGGTCCAGCAATTGTTTGAGCGCTTACCCGACACAGCCACGCAACAATCTCAGATGTTTGCGCTGCCACTTGGTTTTTTCTACAAACCTGTTAAACCCTCTAATAGGGCTCAAACTTCGTTGATCCCATACAGCAAAAATTACCATGAGCCCCCTTACCATCCCCACCTTCCCTATCAACAATCGTTTCAGTGCTTTAACAGACATGGATGGGTGTGATTGACAGGGGGGGGGAATGGGACCACTACTAATCGACTCCAAAGTCCCAGGAACCCAGGGCCCAATTCTCCTAAATCCCACACGGTATTTTCCAATCATACCCTCATCCCCACAGATCATGTTAAATTAGTCTCTTGGAATATTGCTGGACTAAGATCTAAAGGGTTCAATCTAGATTGGTTAGGGATTGTTAACAAATATGACCTGATTTGTCTACAGGAAACATGGGAAACAGGTCAGATTGATTTGGACGGTTATCGTTCCTTTAATACTCCAGCCTGACCTTCTGTGTCTGGTCGCGCAAGGGAGGGATTCTAAACCTGTTAAAAAATACTTTGAAATTAGCAGTCTTATTATTTTTTAATGACTCACCCTATTATCACTTTATCTAAAAGGATTGAAGGGTGACACTATTCTTTTAATCAACTACTACAATAATAATTTTAACGCGAACATGAAAGAGGTTGTTGATTCACTAGAAAGAGATGTCAATACTTTTTTCAAGAGCCCTAAGCAGCCGCCAAAAATCCTATGGGTGGGCGACTTCAACGCACATTGCTGTACCCTCTCAAATAAAACAGTATGTGGTTTCTCTAATGATTCTGGTGATTTAATTCATCACTTTGGGCATGATTCCTATGGCGATGCCCTGAACAGATTATTTTTTATTGATGATCTGGAAATTATGAACCCGATTGACTATAGCTCTGGCTCCTTACTACATACTTTTGGATTGCCCAGTCAGGGTTCGACACTTGATTATTTATTGATTTCTTCGTCCTTGAAAAAGTCTATCTCTAAAATTGCAATCCTGCCATATGGTTTTAGCGATCACTATGCCATAACTGGTGATTTGGCATGGGGAGGAATCGGCCAGGAGCAGTCGAGACATGTTAACCCTGCAATAGCAAGGAAAAATGGGATAGTTCTAAAATGGGAGACGATAAATAAAGAGAAAAATGTCACAGTGGTGGTTGGTAACAGACTCGACGACATCTTGACTTGTCTGGCTGCTAACCCAGATCCAATACTTGTAAACCCAGCCTTCGACAGAATACTATCGGAGGCAAAACAGGCACTAACTAGGGAGAGACCAACCTCTAATAGCCCAGGCCCTAAGTGGTTTGACCAGTCTTGCACTAAGGCCCTATCAGCGCTACATCAGGCACTTAGATCTACTCCTAGGGATGCAGCACTGGTCAAGACCCTGCAGCTTTGATATTCAGAGGCCATGAAGTGGAGAACTAAAATTCTCAAAGAAGAAGCTTGGGAGAACTTTCATCAAGCGGCCCTTTCAAAAAATTCTAGGGACTTTTGGAGAGTCATTAATGCCCCATTCCTTAAATCCTCTGAAGATTTGAGTACTGCGTGCCACGTGGACGAGGACTCATGGATTGCACACTTTTCCTCCATCTTCAGCCCCCAGGTAGAGGGATTGGCTAGTAAGCGGTTACCTAGTAGTTCCCCAGCCAAACCGTTCTTATGTTTTAAACTACATGAAATAAGACTGCCCTTTCACAGTCTTCCGTTAATAGAGTCCCTGGCCCGGTTGGCACTCCAGTCGATCTTTTTATGGAGCACCCCGACTTATGGCGACCGGTGCTCACTAATGTTTTTAATGTAATTGCAACTGTGGGCCCACCTGACTCGTGGAAGCCATCAATCATCGTCCCAATCCATAAGAAAGGAGATAAATCTCAGCCTAAAAACTACCGGCCTATCTCCCTGCTGGATAGTACCGCTAAATTGATTGGTCGCGTCTTACTTAATAGACTAGAGGAATGGGCCACTGACAATAACATCCTAATCCCGGTACAATATGGGTTTAAAAAGGGGAGTGGTACTCAGGACCAAAGCCTCAATTTAACCCTACTAATGGCCAAGTATACTCAAGCAAAGCAGGGGAAACTATACCTGGCATTCATGGATCTGTCAGCAGCTTTCGACTGCATAGCCCATCACCATCTTTGGAGAATAATGGCAGAAATGGGTAAAGATGCTGCGATAATTACCTTTATTAGACAGTTATACTCATCAGCATCGGCATCTGTGCGCTATGGAAAGCTGGGTGAGTGCTCTAGGCCGTTTCCAATTATGAGGGGAGTCCGTCAGGGTTGCGTCCTTGCCCCACTCCTTTTTTCGATCTATACGAATGGGGTGGAAGCACCCTTGTTGAACTCCACACCGGACGTCCCAACGATCAAGAATGTGCGCATCCCAATTCTGCTAACGCAGACGATGCTGTCCTGATTGCTCGTACTGGTCGAGCTTTACAACAGCTATTGGGGATCTATGTAAATTACATGAGTAGTTTAGATTTAAAAACAAATGAGGCGATGTCCCTTGTCCTAATTACAGGGAGGAGTGAGAGGAAGGTCCCACACTTTTATATTGATGGACGCAAAATAGCTCATTCAGATACCTTTTCCTATCTTGGAATAACCTTTGAGCGACAATTATCCTGGTCCAGCATGATCACAACTAGGGGCCTAGCCCTGTAAAAAAGCATTATAGCTCATAACTCCTTTACCAAGAAACTGGGTGCTAAGCCTCTCGAAATGATCAAAAAGGTTTACTCTGCCAAAGCAACATCAGTGGCAACCTATGGGGCAGGGATTTGGGGATACACTAACGCCTATACTCTCCAGACCATTGAGAATTCTTTTTGGAAAAAACTAATTGGCCTTCCGGCAAGCTGTTCTAACTTTATATGCCATGCCGAGCTGGACGTCCCCTATATTGATGATACAATTAGGTTGTCACCCATACTTTTGTGGCACTCGATTTGGAGAAGAGCATCAGTGAACCTCACACAGAGGCTAATGAAGACTGCCTTTGTTTGGAACACGCTCAAACGATTCTGTGGTTATCATACATTAAAAATAGTCTTACTTTCCTTGGACTAAGTCATTTATTTACATCTCCATTGACTTGTGCTACAGTATCCAAAAAAGAAATTAAAACACTATTTCTTAATCAAAGGGCAATGGAGCGATTCAAATTGAACTGCTCGAAAGCATCTGTAAAATTATATCTAGAGAGCCCAATTGATCAGGCAGGTGCCCGACGCTATCTATTTTACGTGACTAACCCACGTCACTGATTCATCTTAGTAAGGTTCCGTTTGAACCTCGTACCCTGCATGTTCTCCTATCCTGCTGGCATTTTTTCTATTGCCGACCTTCCTCCCTGCCCATGCGATGGGTCCTCCTCTCAGTCAAATTTACATATCTTCTTTTTTTGTAAATTTTACAAGGCTCATCGTAATAGATTCATCAGGCCGCTCATGCGCAAATATCATTTTATCCAATGTCGCTCAGGTCTGTATTTTTTACAATCATTTACCTGACGAACTAATATATTTCTCTGTGGACTCATTTTTACTTCTTTCATGGAAGAGTAGGCGGTTGGGTATCCATGCCTTATGAATTGTGCATTTTAAACCTTGTTCTTAAATTCAATGTTTTTATTTATTCATCTCTTATCAGTCACATTGTTTGTACCATGAAAATTGTATTTTTAACGTGCTTTCTATAGGTGTACTTTTATGATCTTATTAATTAAGTATCGAATAAAGTGATTTGACTGACTGACTGACTGACACAGTCGCGTGCTAGATAAGGCTCGCCGTTCAAAGCTGTTCTTGAGCAGTGTTCATAGGAAACATGGACGCACGCATGCACACCTTTATACACCCTATAGGCAACAACAAGTATATAATGACGTTACATTGTTTTTAATTAGATTTGTATCCATCACAGAAGCAATTTACTTTGCATCTCAGAGGGGCAGCAGACGATGCAGATACCGGGTTACCCACAAGGCAGAGTTCATGTGCATCCAGGCAGATCTGGGATATTCAGGGCGCTACATTCACGTGGCGCCACGAGGGCATGTCACAAGCTGTCGAATTATGAGGGAGTCTGCGTACCGAACATGGACCACTGTGTGTGACCAAGAGAGATGTGGGGGGGAGGGCAGAGTATAGAAAGGAAAGAGGGCGATGGAAGTGGGGTTAGAGAGAGAGAAGGGGAAGCAAATGCATGGGCTAGAGGAAACGAGATATACAGAGAAGAAGATAATGTGTAAAGAGAACATAGAGCGGATGACATATGGGTAATGAACGGGAAGACAAAAGAAAGATCAAATGTAGAGGGGAAAGCTGGCCGTCAGACTTTGTGGCTGTGTGAACAGACAGAAGCCCAAGGGATGGGGGAAACAAATATTGAGGGAAGAAAACAAGGGAAAATATGGGGGTGGGACACTGGAGGTAGAAACGAGAACATTGAGGGAGAATGTATTGAACATAGCGAGAGTTAATAAGGAGGGAATGGGGAGTGGAAATGTGGGAGGCAGCGTGGATAGCGAGAGAGGAAGGGTTAGTGCGCGTGTGTAAGAGAGAGAGAGAGTGGGTGAGGAGGAGGGCGGAGGAACAGAGAGCCCCCTCCAGGCTAAGTTCCTTGTGTGGTATCAGCACATTACACAGCGCTTTTCCCACCCGTCCAATGAGAAGTGGTCCTCTCTCCAGTACAAGTGAGTCAGGCCGGGGAGCTGCTCAGCAGAGCCCCCGGGATGCCGAGCACTCACCTCCCCGTCTGAAACCGTCACCGCAGATCGATAGCCGATGAGCCGGCAGGCCAGCACTGCCTTCAGCACCTCGGGCTGTGGTCAGCGGCAGGGCTGGGGGAGGCCCTGCCCCGAGCTCAACACACCGCCCCCATCCCCGCGCTGCCAATCCGGAGCCGGCGGGGCGGAGCCGGCAGCTGCAGAGCCCGCAGCCGGAGCGCCGCTCTCGGAGGACGGGGAGCTGCAGAGCCCTCGCCGCCTCTCCGAGGGAGCGGAGCCGCCGCACCACCGCGCCGAGCCCTCGCACGTACAGCCGCTCCCCATGGAAGAGATGGAGGAAGAGCTCAAATGCCCGGTGTGCGGCTCCTTCTACCGGGAACCCATCCTGCTGCCCTGCTCTCACAGCCTGTGCCTGGCCTGCGCCCGCAACATCCTGGTGCAGACGCCCGACGCCGACTCGCCCCGCAGCAGCCGCCGCGCCTCGGGCGTCTCGGCCGACTATGACTACCTGGACCTGGACAAGATGAGCCTGTACAGCGAGGCGGACAGCGGCTACGGCTCCTACGGGGGCTTCGCCAGCGCGCCCACCACGCCCTGCCAGAAGTCCCCCAGCGGGGTGCGCGTCTTCCCGCCGCCCGCTGCGCTGTCCGTGCCGGGCCACCCCCCGGGCCCGGCCCCCACCGGCCTGCTGCCCGCTCCGCTGCCCCGCAACTCGTGCATCACCTGCCCGCAGTGCCACCGCTCGCTCATCCTGGACGAGCGGGGGCTGCGGGGCTTCACCAAGAACCGGGTGCTGGAGGGGGTGATCGAGCGCTACCAGCAGAGCCGCGCCGGGGCCCCCGGGCCGGCGGGGCCCCCGCGCTGCCAGCTCTGCGAGCAGAGCCCCCGCGAAGCAGCCGTGCTCTGCGAGCAGTGCGACGTGGCCTACTGCGAGCCCTGCCGCCTGCGATGCCACCCGCCGCGGGGCCCACTGGCCAAGCACCGTCTGCTGCCACCCGCCGCATTGGGGGCACGTCCAGGCGGCCGCCTCGGGGGCCGCCTCAGCCCGCGCAAGATCTCCACCTGCACCGAGCACGAGCTGGAGAACCACAGCATGTACTGCGTGCAGTGCAAGCTGCCCGTCTGCTACCAGTGCCTGGAGGAGGGTCGGCATGCCAGCCACGAGGTCAAGGCGCTGGGTGCCATGTGGAAGCTGCACAAGGTAAGATGACCTTGGGTGGGAGCTGCTCTGGCCATCAGCAGATCCGGTGTCTACTTGGGCGAGGCGAGTGTAAGTGCATGAGCGCACGTGAGGTGTGTGATCCGTTCAGAAGAAGGTAGACGTTTTAGGTAATCACTGACCACGGGCAGTGCCGGAGCACACCCTATAGTGGTGGTGGGGGGGGAAACATGGGCTTGTGGAAGTGAGTTTAAGATCATGATGGGGTGTTTTTGCCCATCAGCAGCGATGGCGCGTGGGGGATGCTTTTGGTCCATATGGAAGCTTCACAGTGTAGGGGGAGCTGGCCATCCCTTCCATCAGAGCCAGCCTCGGCTAGACAGCGCGTGGGGGAGAATGCACACACAGACCGAGGCTGCATAGGGTAAGACAGACTGGCACCAGCAGAGGCACCCTCTGCTGGAGATGAAAAGCGCACAGCTGGAACACGTGGGTACTGCACAATAGTAGCGGATGACTTGTGTTTTAAATGGCTTCCCCCATCAGCATGGTGGTAATGACCTAGTAGAGAGAGTGTGGCAAATGGCAAAGATGGGTCACATAATAGGTGCAGTGCCAAGCAGAAGGGCTTATCACTTGCAGCAAAAATGTGGGGGTGGCGGTGGCAATTGGATGCTGCACGGGCTGTCCACCGAGTCACCTGCATGGCGGAAGGCGCAGGCGTGAGCTGGCGGAAGGAGGTGGCCACACATGGGCAGTGTACAATCTAGCATGGAAAATGGGCAGGAATTGGGCACACACAAGACATTTATTTTGCAGTGGGCATGTGTTGGTGAAGGGGGCACTTGTGGGTGAATATGGAAGATGTGCACGTTAAGGGACTGTGGGTTAGACTGGCAGGGCTGTGCCATGAGATTGGTGAGAGGAGCAAAAGGTGGGTATCCTGGATGCTGCCCAGCGGAAGGAGTTTCTGACCTGGCAGTGCCCACCAGCAGACATACCCATGCAGCGGGGTACGTGTGGGTGAACTAGGCACATCTGTGTAATTTGAAAGCTGCACATGGGAAAGGGCAGCAGTCCTGCCCTGACACTGCACAGCAGTAGTGCTCAGGGTTTCAAGTGGGATGAAACAACTGAGGGGTCTCTCAAAGGGGCGTGGTCGCTGTAATTAAGGGCGTGGCTTAAAACACTTAAGCTAAAAGTCTGTGCTTAGGATAGTATGCTGGCCCACTGGTATTTTTCTGCATCTGTCCATTCATCCAGATATATAACACAACAAGTAACATTACACCTACAACAAGCCAGGGCTATTGGTTTTGTCAATGGTTGTAAGTTGCATAAGATAAGTATGCAAGACTATCACCTCGTTGTATATAATAATGAAAATGCTACTCACTCTTGTGGGCAAGGTTGTGTTGTAAGGCTAGAGCAGCCAACCTTCGAGCGGAGAAAGCAGGTTCGAGCCTCACCTTGGCTCAATCAACATCCTGTGATTCATAAAATGAATAGGCCTTTCTGTAATGTAACTGGTGCTCATGTAAAGTTCTCCAAGTTTGCGCTGTATAAAACTGAAAAACGAGTCTCTTTGAAGTTACACCAAAGGCAGTGACGGGTTGTACTATTGCAGAGTTAAGGGTTTTTTTGTTCACCCTGAGAGTAAAAATGGAGAGCCCGATAGGGACCCGTCTCGGCACCTGCTTTTAAGCACTGCCGGTGGTGAGCACTGGGTGGACCCGGCCCACTTAAAGCCCTGGTAGTCCCCCACACCCCGCCACACACACACACACACGCTGAGGAGCAGTGAAGTGAAACAGGCATGCGTGAGGGCATATCGAAACCGTATGACAAGAAGCTGCAAGTGTTCAGGGGTGTTTCTCCAACAAGCAATATGCAGGTGAAAGGGACGGATGGGGTGAGGGGAGGAGAAGGTGCCATGCACACAGCAAATGGATTACGTAAAGGATGACTGCGCCGTTACTAGGCCAGACTGTAATTCCTTCTGTAGGACTACTGATTGGGGCAGGGGATTTCATGGCATTCTGCAGTTTATAGAAATACACCTGGTATAGGTGAATGGTGACCATGTGTTACACAAATTACAAACACCACAGGACTTCGTTGCGACAACTTGGCGAGGCCAGCCTGTGAACTTCCGGGAGGTGAGGAGGAAGTGAGCACACTTGAGACCGCTTGTGAGGGGCCTCGAGTTAGAGTACGTGGACATCTGTGAGAGACCAAAGGCCCGAGGGAATGCACTCACCATTTCCCCTCACAGACTACCCTGTCATGGATCTCCCAGGCTGCCTGCATATGCCTTCTGTGGGCACGGGCGTGCCGTGAGTAGGTACCCTCAGGGGCTATAGAAGGGGTGGCTTACAGTAAAGGTTGGATGGAAGCCAGCTGTGCCTCCCGTGGGCACAGGACTGGGCTGAGTAGATACACACGGAGGGTGCAGAGGGGGTAAAGGGTCGAGAAGCACACACTTACAGTAAGAGGGCAGTGAAAAAGTGCGGTGTCGTTTCCTGTGAGTGCACTGCCTGGTGGCAGGGGTGGCGGATCCGTGGTAAATAAGCACAGCGCCGCGAAGGGCACTACTCGGAGAGGAGAAACCAGTGGCAGCAGAAGCTACAGTTAACAGGATGAGGTATTTGAGGGAGGAGGGTCATGGGGGCAGTGCACACTGAACACAGACAAGGGCCTGGGCCCTGTACCACTGCAGTGTCACACAGAAGTGAGGGTGCCCAGTAAGCACCACTGCAGTGTCACACAGAAGTGAGGGTGCCGAGTAAGTACCACTGCAGTGTCACACAGAAGTGAGGGTGCCCTGTACCACTGCAGTGTCACACAGATGCTTTCTCCAAGTGAGGATTCCCTGTACCACTGCAGTGCCACACAGAAGTGAGGGTGCCCTGTACCACTGCAGTGTCACACAGATGCTTTCTCCAAGTGAGGATTCCCTGTACCACTGCAGTGCCACACAGAAGTGAGGGTGCCCTGTACCACTGCAGTGTCACACAGATGCTTTCTCCAAGTGAGGATTCCCTGTACCACTGCAGTGCCACAAAGAAGTGAGGGTTCCCTGTACCACTGCAGTGTCCCACTGAAATGAGGGTGCCCTGTACCACAGCAGTGTCACACAGAAGTGAGGGTTCCCCGTACCACTGCAGTGTCTCACAGATGCTTTCTCCAAGTGAGGATTCCCTGTACCACTGCAGTGCCACACAGAAGTGAGGGTTCCCTGTACCACTGCAGTGTCCCACTAAAATGAGGGTGCCCTGTACCACTGCAGTGTCACACAGAAGTGAGGGTGGACTGTACCATTGCAGTGTCACACAGATGCTTTCTCCAAGTGAGGATGCCCTGTACCACTGCAGTGCCACACAGAAGTGAGGGTTCCCTGTACCACTGCAGTGTCACAGAGATGTTTTCTCTAAGTGAGGATGCCCTCCACCACTTCAGTGTCAAGCAGATGCTCTCCCTAAGTGAGGATGCCTTATACCACTGCAGTGTCAAACAGATGCTCTGTCTAAGTGAGGATGCCCTGTGCCACTGCAGTGCCACACAGATGCTTTCTGTAAGTGAGAATGCCCTGTAATGTCAAGCAGATGTTTTCCCTAAGTGAGGATGCCCTGTACCACTGCAGTGTCAAGCAGATGCTCTGTCTAAGTGAGGGTGCCCTGTGCCACTGCAGTGCCACACAGATGCTTTCTGTAAGTGAGGATGCCCTGTAGTGTCAAGCAGATGCTTTCCCTAAGTGAGGATGTCCTGTACCACTGCAGTGTCAAGCAGATGCTCTGTCTAAGTGAGGGTGCCCTGTGCCACTGCAGAGCCACACAGATGCTTTCTGTAGGTGAGGATGTCCTGTACCACTGCAGTGCCACACAGAAGTGAGGGTGCCCTGTACCACTGCAGTGTCAAACAGATGCTTTCAATAAGTGAGGATCACCCATACCACTGCAGTGTCACACAGATGTTTTCTGTAAGTGAGGATTCCCTGTGCCACTGCAGTGTCACACATGCTTTCTGTAGGTGAGAATACCCTGTACCACTGCAGTGTCAAACAAATGCTTTTTTAACTGAGGATGCCCTGTACCACTGCAGTGTCGCACAGATGTTTTATGTAAGTGAGGATGCCCTGTAGTGTCACACAAATGCTTTCTCTAAGTGAGGATGCACTGTACCACTGCAGAGGCAAACATGTGCTTACTCCAAATGAGGATGCCCTGTACCACTGCAGTGTCAAACAGATGTGTTCTGTTAGTGAGGATGCCCTGTACCACTGCAGTGTCAAGCAGATGCTCTCCCTAAGTGAGTATGCCCTGTACCACTGCAGTGTCAAACAGATGCTCTCTGTAAGCGAGGATGCCCTGTACCACTGCAGTGTCAACCGGATGCTTTCTGTAAGTGAGGAGGACTCATACCACTGCAGTGTCAACCAGATGTTCTGTAAGCGAGGATGCCCTGTACCACTGCAGTGTCATACATGTTTTCTGTAGTTGAGGATACCCTGTACCACTGCAGGGTCAAACAGAAGCTTTTCTTAAGTGAGGATGTCCTGAGCCTCTGCAGTATGCTCTAATTGAGGATGCCGTGCACCACTGTATTGTCAAACAGATGCTCTGTCTAAGTGAGGATGAATTGTGCCACTGCAGTGCCACACAGATGCTCTCTCTAAGTGAGGATGCCCTGTGCCACTGCAGTGCCACACAGATGCTCTCTCTAAGTGAGGATGCCCGATACCACTGCAGTGTCAAACAGATGCTTTGTCTAAGTGAGGGTGCCCTGTACCACTGCACTGTCACACACATTCTTTCTGTGAGGATACGCCGCTGCAGTGACACACAGTTTCTTTTTCTAAGTGAGGATGGCCTTTACCACTGCAGTGTCAAACAGATGCTCTGTCTAAGTGAGGGTGCCCTGTACCACTGCACTGTCACACACATTCTTTCTGTGAGGATACGCCGCTGCAGTGACACACAGCTTCTTTTTCTAAGTGAGGATGGCCTTTACCACTGTAGTATCAAACAGATGCTCTGCCTAAGTGAGGATTCCCTGTGCCACTGCAGTGTCACATAGATGCTTTCTGTAAGTGAGGATGCCCTGTACCACTGCAGTGTCACACAGAAGTGAGGGTGCCTTGTACCACTGCAGTGTCACACACACGCGCTCTCTAAGTGAGTATGCCCTTTGCCACTGCAGTGCCACACAGATGCTCTCTCTAAGTGAGGATGCCCTGTGCCACTGCAGTGCCACACAGATGCTCTCTCTAAGTGAGGATGCCCCATACCACTGCAGTGTCAAACAGATGCTCTGTCTAAGTGAGGATTCCCTGTGCCACTGCAGTGTCACACAGATGCTTTCTCTAAGTGAGGCAGTCCTTAGCCACTGCAGTGCCACACAGATGCTCTAAGTGAGGATGCCCTGTATCACTGCATTGTCAAACAGATGCTTTGTCTAAGTGAGCATGCCCTGTGCCACTGCAGTACCACACAGATGCTTTCTCTAATTGAGGAAGTCCTGTACCATTGCAGTGCCACACAGATGCTCTCCCTAAGTGACGATGCACTATACCAGTGCAGTGTCAAACAGATGCTTTCATCAAGTGAGGATGCCCTGTACCACTGCAGTGCCGCACAGATGCTTTCATCAAGTGAGGTTGCCCTGTACCACTGCAGTGTCACACAGATGCTTTCTGTAAATGAGGATGCCCTGTACCACTGCAGTGTCACACAGATGCTTTCTGTAAATGAGGATGCCCTGTACCACTGCAATGTAAACCAGATGTTTTTTTCTAAGTGAGGATGCCCTGTACCACTGCAGTATCAAACTGCTGCTTTCTCTAATTGAGGATGCCATGTACCACTGCAGGGTCAAACAGATGCACTCACGAAGTGAGGATTGCCTATGCCACTGCAGTGTCACGCAGATGCTTTCTCCAAGTGAGGATGCCCCTGTACCACTGCAGACTCACACAGATGCTCTCTCTAAGTGAGGAATCTCGTACCACTGCAGTGACACACAGATGCTTTCTGTAAATGAGGATGCCCTGTACCTCTGCAGTGTCAAACAGATGTTTTTTCTAAGTGAGGATGCCTTGTACCACTGCAGTGTCAAACAGATGCTCTCTCTAAGTGAGGATGCCCTATACCACTGCAGCGCGAAACAGATGCTCTGTCTAAGTGAGGATGCCCTGTGCCACTGCAGTATCCCACAGATGCTTTCTCTAAGTGAGGATGCCCTGTACCACTGCAATGTCAAACAGATGCTCTCTCTAAGTGAGGATGCCCTGTGCCACTGCAGTGTCAAACAGAAGCTTTCCCAAGTGAGGATGCCCTGAGTCACTGCAGTGCCACACAGATGCTCTAAGCGAGGATGCCCTGTATCACTGCAATGTCAAACAGATGCTCTGTCTAAGTGATGATGCCATGTGCCACTGCAGTGCCACACAGATGCTCTCTCTGAGGATGCCCTGTGCCGCTGCAGTGCCACACAGATGCTCTCTCCAAGTGAAGATGCCCTGTGCCACTGCAGTGCCACACAGATGCTCTCTCTGAGTGTGGATGCTCTATACCACTGCAGTGTCAAACAGATGCTCTGTCTAAGTGAGGATGCCCTATACCACTGCAGCGCGAAACAGATGCTCTGTCTAAGTGAGGATGCCCTGTGCCACTGCAGTATCCCACAGATGCTTTCTCTAAGTGAGGATGTCCTGTACCACTGCAGTGTCACACAGATGATTTCTCTAAGTGAGGATGCCCTGTACCACTGCAATGTCAAACAGATGCTCTCTCTAAGTGAGGATGCCCTGTGCCACTGCAGTGTCAAACAGAAGCTTTCCCCAAGTGAGGATGCCCTGAGTCACTGCAGTGCCACACAGATGCTCTAAGCGAGGATGCCCTGTATCACTGCAATGTCAAACAGATGCTCTGTCTAAGTGATGATGCCATGTGCCACTGCAGTGCCACACAGATGCTCTCTCTGAGGATGCCCTGTGCCGCTGCAGTGCCACACAGATGCTCTCTCCAAGTGAAGATGCCCTGTGCCACTGCAGTGCCACACAGATGCTCTCTCTGAGTGTGGATGCTCTATACCACTGCAGTGTCAAACAGATGCTCTGTCTAAGTGAGGATGAATTGTGTCACTACAGTGCCACACAGATGCTCTCTCTAAGTGAGGATGCCCTGTGTCACTACAGTGCCACACAGATGCTCTCTCTAAGTGAGGGTGCCCCATACCACTGTAGTGTCAAACAGATGCTCTGTCTAAGTGAGGATTCCCTGTGCCCCTACAGTGTCCCACAGATGCTTTCTGTATGTGACGATGCCCTGTACCACTGCAGTGTCACACAGATGCTTTCTTTAAGTGGGGGTTCCCTGTATTACTGCACTGTCTGTCTGTGAGGATACGCTTTACCGCTGCAGTGACACACAGCTTCTTTTTCTAAGTGAGGATGGCCTATACCACTGCAGTATCAAACAGATGCTCTGTCTAAGTGAGGATACCCAATGCCACTGCAGTGTCAAACAGGGGCTTTCATCAAGTGAGAAGGCCCGTACCACTGCAGTGTCTAACAGGTGCTCTCTCCAAGGGAGGATGCCCCGTACCACTGCAGTGTCACACAGATGCTTTCTGTAAGTGAGGATGCCCTGTACCACTGCAGTGTCACACAGAAGTGAGGATGCCCTGAACCACTGCAGTGTCACACATATGCTCTCTCTAAGCGAGTATGCCCTTTGCCGCTGCAGTGACACACAGCTTCTTTTTCTAAGTGAGGATGGCCTATACCACTGCAGTATCAAACAGATGCTCTGTCTAAGTGAGGATACCCAGTGCCACTGCAGTGTCAAACAGGTGTTTTCATCAAGTGAGGATGCCCCGTACCACTGCAGTGTCACACAGATGCTTTCTTTAAGTGAGGACGCCCTGTACCACTGCAGTGTCACACAGAAGTGAGGGTGCCCTGTACCACTGCAGTGTCACACATATGCTCTCTCTCAACGAGTATGCCCTTTGCCACGGTAGTGCCACACAGATGTTTTCTGTAAGTGAGGACGCCCTGTACCACTGCAGTGTCACACAGAAGTGAGGGTGCCCTGTACCACTGCAGTGTCACACAGATGCTTTCTTTAAGTGAGGACGCCCTGTACCACTGCAGTGTCACACAGAAGTGAGGGTGCCCTGTACCACTGCAGTGTCACACATATGCTCTCTCTAAACGAGTATGCCCTTTGCCACTGTAGTGCCACACAGGTGCTCTCTCTGAGGGTGCCCTGTTCCACTGCAGTGCCACACAGATGCTCTCTGTTAGACCCGGGCTACACTCTCTAAGTGAGGATGCTCTATACCACTGCAGTATCAAACATATGCTCTGTCTAAGTGAGGATTCCCTGTACCACTACAGTGTCCCACAGATGCTTTCTGTATGTGACAATGCCCTGTACAACTGCAGTGTCACACAGATGCTTTCTTTAAGTGAGGACGCCCTGTACCACTGCAGTGTCTAACAGGTGCTCTCTCCAAGGGAGGATGCCCCGTACCACTGCAGTGTCACACAGATGCTTTCTGTAAGTGAGGATGCCCTGTACCACTGCAGTGTCACACAGAAGTGAGGGTGCCCTGTACCACTGCAGTGTCACACATATGCTCTCTCTAAACGAGTATGCCCTTTGCCACTGCAGTGCCACACAGATGCTCTCTCTAAGTGATGGTGCCCTGTGCCACTGCAGTGCCACACAGATGCTCTCTCTAAGTGAGGATGCTCTATACCACTGCAGTGTCAAACAGATGCTCTCTCGATGTGAGGATGCCCTGTGCCACTGCAGTGCCACACAGATGCTCTCTCTGAGGGTGCCCTTTGCCACTGCCGTGCCACACAGATGCTCTCTCTAAGTGAGGGTGCCCTGTGCCACTGCAGTGCCACACAGATGCTCTCTCTAAGTGAGGATGCTCTATACCACTGCAGTGTCAAACAGATGCTCTCTCGATGTGAGGATGCCCTGTGCCACTGCAGTGTCACAGAGGTGCTCTCTCTAAGCGAGTATGCCCTGTACCTCTGCAGTTCCACACAGATGCTTTCAGCAAGCGAGGGTGCCCTGTACCACTGTAGTGTCACACATAGGCTTTCTCTAAGGGAGGATGCAGGCTTCTTTTCAGGTCTTAAGATCACTTCTCGCTTTCGAGGGCTTTTTTTGCACTGGGAGTAACTGCAAATCACACATTCCCTAGTCACAGTTAAGAAAAGGTGACAGCCTCACACATAATGTTTGTGTCAGAGACAAGGAGAAGTGGATACGAGCAGCCTCTGCGCGGTTGCAGATCAATGGGGCGAATCAACATAGAGTACTAGAGAGTTGTAAATAGGGCGTGTGGGCTGGACTTCCTGCCTGATGCTCTGGGATGTTCTATATCAGTTATTTTGTGCAGTTGATGTGAACGCCTTTGTTCTCAAAGTTACTTTATTGAAAATGCAGTGCTTAATTTGGAAAAGAATAAGTGACATGTGGCCAAAGTTTCTCTCAGAAGTACGCATATTGGGGACACTAAATACCAAGGCTGAGCATTCTTGATTCTACTCCAGGCCTCTTCCGTCCACCTCCAGGCACTCTCTGCCCCTTTAACTCACTGAGCATGTTATTTTCCATCCCTGATTTTTCCCTTTGTGTCGGTTTTTCCGTCTTTCGCTTCCTCTTTATTTGCCTTTTGTGTTTTTTCTCTCTCTTACTTTGGGCGGAAGTCTGATGAGGCAAAGATAACTGCTGGCCCCCAAAAGTGAGTGCCTGTGGGCCCCATCTGAAACGACAGGCTCAAACGGAGCACTGGGAAAATGTGTTTGCGGACATGCAATGTGGTGGTGCAACATTACAAATAATACAACTCCCCTTTTTAGGTCTCGCGCCTGCGTTGCAGTGCGCAGCACTGCTCGCGCAGCGCGAGACCTCTAGAAAGGGCTTCTGAAAACGACCCACACGCTCGTGCGTGTGGTTTTGTTTTCAGAAGCCCTCATTGGCTGTAGCGTGCGTTTTTTTAGAAAAAACGGCACGCGATTGGGCAAAGGCGGGCGCATGTCCCGCCTTCGCTCCTCCCATTCCCGACGGTGGCCAGAACGCGCAGCAGCGCGCGTTCGCCTCGCTGCCGCCGCCGCGCTCCCTGGCCCCCGCTCCTCTGTGGTGCGCGCGCACCACTGTTTACTACAAAAACAAGCATTTGCAATGCAATAGGTCTCGCATTATTAAAGTTTGACCTATTGGCATTGCTAAATAATGCAACACCAATAGCTCAAACTTTAATAATGCGAGACCTATTGCATTGCAAATGCTTTTTTTTACTTAATATCAACAGCTTCTCAGTGGTTCACAATATGTGTGTCGCGGCACCCGAGTGCGCCGTAAAAAGTAGCCACGGGCGCCGCACCAAGCATACTGTTTGGGAAACAACAGATACGCTTAGTCACATAAACAAGCCAAATCTGCAGTAAGACGCTCCCTCCCCACGGCAGGCCGCCTCGCTTCATGCTTCACCACATTTTTTTTTTTTAACTTGCTTTGGCTACTCTCAACAAGCACGATTCGCAGTGGGCGAGGCATTAAGCAGATTCACTGCGCAAGTGTGAGTCGTGATGTTACTACACATAACGCGACGTAGGCATTGTCTTCTGGACTTCCACCGTAAAAAGTTAGCTGTAATCCTCGATGGAGGTGTATGCATCCCTGCTTTTCTCGAGCGCAAAACCTATTAATCAGCCTAACTTTGTGCGCGTGGTCAAGGCTCAGCAAGTGTGTTTTCTCCCTGTTTCCACTATGAGAAGTTAGCTGTAATTCTCGATGGAGGTGTATGCATCCCTGCTTTTCTCGAGTGCAAAACTCCTGTAACGTATTATTCAGTATAACTTCGTGCGCGTGGTCAAGGCTAATCAGGTGTGTTTTCTTCGCATTTCCACCGTGAAAAGTTAGCTGTAATCCTCGATGGAGGTGTACGCATCCCTGATTTTCTCGAGCGCAAAACGTCTGTAATGTATTAATTAGCCTAACTTCGTGCGTGTAGACAAGACTAAACAAGTGTGTTTTCTCAGCATTTCCACCGTCAAAAGTTTGCTGTAATCCTTCATGGAGGTGTATGCATCCCTGCTTTTCTCAAGCACAAAACGTCATGTACTGTATGTGACGAAGAGATTCTTTCTCGTCATCTGTTACATTGAGCCGGGTGGCTGAGAGGAAGAGTGAGTGTGGACATGTTCTGTTGTTGTTTTTTTACTGCCTGGCCTCACACGTTCTGAGGGACCAACGTGATGCCTATTAACAACCTGATCCAGATAGGAGCTTTGTTTGCACTGGGCAGCCCTCACATTAATCTGCGTGGCACTTTTTCAGTTAGCAATAAGTTAAACTTTTAAGTTTGGCAGGTCTAGTATTATGGAACTGCAGGCTCGCGCTTGAACAATGTCTGCATAGGTATACAGGAAACGATCTCAGAGAGGCACTATCAACATAGCTGTTATGGTTAGCTCTTTGTGCCATTGGGCATGCTCCAAGGGTAAGAGACCTCACCAAGATTGTTTCTCGGCTCACTCCAGAAAGAATTATTTCTCAGAGCTACATTACTTTGCAAGTGATGCTAATCAACCCTTCAATCTGCTGCTGTACCTGCAGCATTGCTTTGCCTGGTTTGATTTTTTTAAGGGCGGAGGATTCACATTTGTTTGCGTAATATCAAGAGCTGCAGTAGTGGTAGGTGTGCATCAGATAAAAGCACTGCAGTATTATAAAACAGAGCGGAACTTCTACTGCCAACCCTCTTAGTGGCAAGTTATATAAATATGGTTAGCATATGTTTGCTAATGTATGATTATTAACCAACATCATTGCAGAGCATTCCTGGCATGCGTTGCAGGCGGGGTGGACACTTTTTCACTTGTTTCTTAACTCCAGCTCTACTAGTGGGGCAGACATCTCAGCATACATGTTACTACTGCCATATCAAGTAAGTGGTCTCGGTGTGTGCAGGTGAATAGTTACTGTCAAAATATTCTCCAGTTTTCGCACTTGGAAAGGGCATGAGTGAAGATCGGTATCTGTGCGTAGCTGCATAAACAAGTCCGGCTACAAAGTTTTAATTGCGCAAACTATTGGCATGTGTACACTAATGAAAAGAACAATGTTAGCAGAATAATTTTCTCCATGTGCCAAACCCAGCATATATACTCATTAAAAGTAGATTTTATTAAACACATGCAGAGTCATTGACTTATTGTAAAGCCATATGAGCATTTGCTTTACTTTTCATCAAAAGAATTCGTCACACATCTTGAATGTTGTGCATAATTTTGTATGATCTTCAGAATTCTGAGAAAACTGTTAACTTGCATAATTATGTTGTAGGAGACCCATATATAAACAGAAAAGAACTTTGCAGTACCGTACGTTTTGAGAATATCAGCTCTTTGCATCGTATTTTTTATCAAATATATTCTCTACGGGTCACACACATTTGTTACTAGATGGAGTTTTTCTCCTTGCCTCTCAAACCTTCCTATAAAAGCAGTCTCCCTTTTTAACCTCCACCAACCCCAACCAATTTGAGGGTGTCCTCTTGACCCATAATCTGGCAAACTTTAAAAGGTTCTCCTACCTGTGCTCTCAGTCCACTTGTGAAAAATTAACGTTTTGTCCAGTCAGGAATGTTAACCTAAACCGATACATTTGAAAGCAAAACTGTCTACTGCTTCACCCCTCTCATCTCGCAATCCCACAGGCCCTTGTCATCCCTCACACTTCTTATCTCCGCTCTATACTGCCTACTCACACATACTAAGCACAATTTCTTTCCAGCGCCTTTTCAAAGTTTCCGTTCCTCACTTCCGCGCTCTCTTCCTCTTCTTGGGGTGTCTTCTGCATACACAGGTCCTTCCTCTTTATGCGTCTGTCGCCTGCTCTCTCTTTCTCTCTTTCTCACACACTTTCTGCTCCTCTGTCTGGAGTTCATTCACCACTTCCAGCAGAAACTACCAATTCCTCTCTCTTCCTTTCTATTTATTCTTTGCAGCTCTCACCCCATCTATTCACCATGCTGCATAATTCCGCTACACAAATCCACTCCACACCACACAATTCCACCCCACACAATTCCACCCCACACAATCCCAATACAACCCACATAATTCCACACCACACACACCCACTACACTCCAAACCAAAACACATAGCTAAAAGACATTATCATTTACAACGTCAATAGCTCTAACTCTTCTAAATGCGAGACCTATTGCATTGCAAATGCTTGTTGCTAAAGTACCTCATTTTACCCTAAATTCCTCCCCGAGGGCACATCGCCAGCTCTACCACCCCAAAGTGGTAACAATCTGTTTTCTGCTGCATTGTTCCTTTCAGCGTATTCTTGGTATGTTTTCGTGGTATTTTGGTGGCATTCCTTAGCTTTTTGTGCACAGCTGCTTTGTTAAAAAGTCGGTCCTTTCTTTTCTGTGAAGCATCACTCACTCAAACAATGGCGCTCATTGGCCCACTCTGCATCGGCGGCCCCACACTGTGCAGGCTCATCTGTGACCTGAAAATGTGCTTTGTAAAGGCTCGCTGCCACTTCCACTGGGGCAGTTCCAGTTTTGGAAAATAACCAGGGCAACTGGAATTATGCAGCAAGGGAGGACCAAATTATGCAGCAGGGTTGACTAAATTATGTGGCAAGAAAAGGCAAATGATGCAGCACATTGCAGCACTTTTTCTCAAAGTATTACCTCACTATTTTGTCATTTTTACACCTGTTTACATAATCTGGGCAAATATTTTGTCTAATCAATAGCAGTTTGACACACAAATACAGAAATATGAAATAGAAGGGTGACCAGTCAACATTTGTGAATGTCTTTCCACTGCGCTGTAACACGTCACCACGTTTTTAGTAACTTTTGATCAGTTTGAGTTAAAACAGTTGTTTTGTTAAAATCTGCGAATTATGCAGTTGATGATTTTTTATGTGGCAAATGTGGTGAATCCATAATTATGCAGTAAACTCCACAGTCGCTTAATTCCAGTGGCCCTGAATATGACCTGCACTGCTACAGTTGCTTCGAAAGGTGAAAAGATTGCGGAGATCCGTCTTATTCATATGTGAGAATTCGGCGCCCTGTGGTTTTGACTTTTTTTCCGAATAATTTTTAAATGCTATAGAAGCAGCCACAGAAAGATTGCCATATTCATGGTTGATTTCAGAAGATAACAGAATATATTGAGCGCCATATGTGTACAGCGTGGGGCTGAACGTGTCTAGATGACAAGTGTGGGTTCTTTTAGTAACCTTCTCTAAACTGTTTGTTTCAGTCGAAAGTAATTGTAGGTCGTTCACCAGAAATTAAATATCTGAAGGCACTGAAACTCATCTGCAAATCATGCTGTCGTGGCCAGTGATGGTTTCCTTCTTGTCGATAAAGTTTGATTTGCAGCCAGAGTGATATGATCTTAGCGCACCAGTGCAATGTGGACCATGCATACCAGTGCCCTATAGACACGACCGTGATGAGTTGTGGACTCCTCTATGGTGTGGAAGGTGAACATTGTTCTGATGTGGAAGTCTATGTGTTCTGGTCCGTGTTTGCTGTTGTGCTGTGAAGAACTGTGTGGTGTGGAACATGGATGTTGATGTGATCTGGACGACTTTCTCTTACAGACACTGGTCTGTTGTGGATACCTGTATGTTGTGAACCAGGGATGTGTGTGTGTATTTGATATTTGTATAGAGTGAACTTAGCTAAGAAACAAGCAAGCACCGTACATTATTATGTGGGACAATGAGAGACGATTTTGTACAGTAAACAATTATATGATTGTGTATTTTTCTTTTTTTCTTTTTCTTTTTGGGTGGCGGTGGGGGTAAGTGAGTTGTCCAGAAGCACACACTGTTAAATCACGTGCCAAGGCTGTGATTCAATTCTAAGTCTCCAGATTCCAGTCAGTAGCTCTACCTGCTGAGTCACATCTCCTCTGCTGCTAGGGTGATGTTGATACTTGTATGGTGTGGACCATAGCTGCTCATCGGATATTGATTCCTGTACTGTGTGGGCTATGAATGCTAGTTCGATGTGAGGACCTCTGTGCTGTGGACCATAGACACTGGTGTGATGTGGATAATCAACATTGGTGTGGAGTGGATAATGGATAATTGTGTGATGTAGGCCACGGAATCTAGTTTGATGTTGGTTTCTGGGTGAAGTGAATGCCTATATTGTGTGGACATCCGCTTCTTCAGGTGTGTGGAACATAGGCATTTGTTGTAAAATCGTGAGTGTTTTCAGGCTATGTGAGGTGGGCCATGCACACCTGTGTAATGGTGATGACTATGTTGTGTGGACCCTACATGCTTATGTCATGTGAATGTCTGTGTGATGTGTGGACTTAGTAAGGTGTATGTGAACCCCATTATGATGTGCAAGCTATGCAAAGTAGGTGTGTCCTTTGAACTTAGGCACTTATTTGTTGTGGATGCATTGTGAGGTACAGTCCAGGAGAGATGGCTATTGGCCACTGTGTAATTCGTATGCCAGTGTGATGTGTGGGCTATCTCAGGTGAATCATAGATGCCTGTTGTTAGACCTGGCACCATTGGCGTGGGTCTCCCCTGCCTTTTTGCCTTTACCTCCTGTGTTTTGCTGGGTCTTGGACTCTGTTTGCTGGTCTGGATGCTTTGGGCACTTTGCCACTGCTGTTCAGTGCCAAAGTGCAAGTGCTCCCTTTGTAAATTGTTGTTATGGATTAGTGATTCCATGATTGGCATATTTGATTTACGTGTCAGACTCTAGTACAGTGCACTGTGTGTGCCCATGGCCTGTAAATCAAATGCTGCTAGTGGACTGCGGCACTGATTGTGCCACCCACAGAAGCAGCCTGTAAAATGTAACTCTGGCCTGCCATTGCAGAGCCTGTGTGCAGTCTGGGACTGCCATGTCGACTTGGTAAGTGCACACACTTGCCAGTCACTAAACCGTCCCTTTTCTACATGTTAGTCACCCCTAAGGTAGACCCAAGGTACCCCTGTGGGCAGGGTGCATTTTATGTGAAAGGTAGGACATGCCCTGATGTGTGTGGCATGTCCTGATAATGAAATACTGCCAATTTCGTTTTTCACTATTACAAGGCTACCTGTTCCCATAGGACAGAATGGGGAGTTTGTTTATAACATCTTATAAACATAACTGGCCCTGAGAACAAGGTAGGAAAATAAAGTTTAGTATGCCTGAACTCAGAATGTTAAAATGCACCGTTTATTGAGGGTTATTTTTTCATTCTGTGGTTTAAAATACCACTTTTAGAAAGTAGGTATTTTCTTGCTTAACCATCCAGGGTGCCTCTGCTAGGTCTGTTTATTGCATGTCTGGCTTTTGGATGACAGGGGCTGGAGAGGGACAGTGGCTCCAGAGAGCCCGATGAGTCAGGGCTGGGCTGAATAGACCTGGGTTGCATTTAGAGTAGAGGGGGGATTTCCTTTCACCTGAATGGGCATGGTCTGCCAAGGACAATGCTGTCTCCACCTCCTGCCAGGAAGCTACACCAGAGAGGACAGAACCGGTTTGGACTGAGCACAGGGCTTCTCCGCCACCAGAGAACAAAGGATTTTGTGGTATAAATATTGGGCCCAGACCCCAGAACTTTAGATCACTTCTGGGAATCAAGAGGAACCTTTGCTAAGGAGAAGAGCCAGAGAAGCTGAGGAGGAATACTGCCCCTGTGCTGTTTGCTGTCTGGGGTTGGCCTGCAGTGGCTACTTGCTGCCAAGGAAAGGAGAAAAGGACTTTGCTGTTTGCTTTGTCACCTGCTTGAAGAAAAGATCTCCAAGGGCTTGAAATTGAGCTTGCCTCCTGTTCTGAAGTCTCAGGGACACAAAGACTTCATTTCTTTTGTCTCTCTGCATCTGGAACTGCTGTTTCAGCTGCCACAGAAGGAAATTGCAACACTGAAGCCGGCGAGCAACGCCGTAACCTGCACCGAAGCCGTGGGCACCGCTCGTGAAGAACACGACGCACCGCCCCGACTTGCACCGTAGGCCTGATGTCTGCTGACGCCGTGCCGCATCAACTCCAAAGCCGTCGCCAAGGCCGCTGCCTGCCCCGGAGCCGAGGACACCGCTTGTGACGCCCACGACGCAACGTCCCGACTCGCTCTGCAGCCCCGACTTCACCGATGCCGGTGCTTCATCAACACGGAGCCGATACTCGACGTGAGTGACTCCTGAATCCATTGACACTGCACCGTTGTAAGGAACGGACGCCTCGCCGCCACCGTGACATCACCTCCCCGACACAGTAAGGAACCGACGTCTCACCTCCCCTGCACCGTAGTAAGGAACCGAGGCTTCACCTCCCCTGGGGTCGTAAGGAACCGACGCCGCTCGGCGCCAACGAAGCCAACGCCGTGCACCGCCTTTGCTCTCATCGTTTCCAAGGTACTGTTTTTTGTGGGTCTGCTTGACTCCGCGCCCGACGACGTGCACCTCGCGGTTGGGGCCGTACTTTATGATTTTTATCTGTCACTACGTCATAATAACTCCAGGTGGAGTTATTTGTTGCTACAAACTTTAATTGAGTAAATAACCTATTTTTGAGGAGATCTTGATAACTGTATTGTGGATTTTTGTCATTTGGTCTTGTTTTGGTTTAGATAAAGATAACTTATTTTTCTAAACTGGTGTGTCCATTTGTAGTGTTTTCACTGTATTACTGTATGTGTTCACAAATGCTTTACACACTGCCTCTGAGATAAGCCTGTCTGCTCGTGCCAAGCTACCAAGGGGGTGAGCAGGGGTTATTTTAGAAGTGTATCCCCCTTACCCTGACTAGAAGCAAGGGTCCCTATTTGGACAAAGGTACCTACCTCTGCCAACTAGAGACCCCCATTTCTAACACTTGTGCGATATGAAAGCAATTCAAACTGAATTTGGTGCCTCTGTTATGTGGACATAGGCATGACATGTAGCCTGCACAAAGTGATGTGTAGGTTGTGTAATGTGGTCATAGATCTAGGTGTCAATTGGATGCATGTTTCATGTAAACATTGGACATAGGTGTGATGGAGTTGTTTGGATCGCATGGACCATTGACAATGGTCCGAAGGGGTTCCCTGTATAATGTGCACTATGGGTGGTATTCTAAAATGGATGCATGTGTGGTTTGGATCATGGGTCCATCTGTGTTGTGGATGCTGCTATGATGTGGTCATCTGTACGGCCTGTGGGTGCTTGTCTAATATCAGTGCCTGTATGTAATGTCTATGGATACTGGCGTGATGAAACACTGGTCAGATGTGGATGACTGTGTGGTGTGGACCTTATACCCCTATGTGATTTGGACGTCTTTGTGATGCATTGACTTTGTTAGTTGGACCTTGGACCTATTTGTGGTGTGCTGGCTACGAAAAGTGTACTATGGAGGCCTCTGTGATGTGAATGTCTATATGAACCATAGACATCTATGAGATTTGGATACATTTGTGATGTGCATGGTAGTAGAGATGGCCTTTTTGCCCTCTGTGTGATATGAATGTGTATGATGTGAGGGCTATCTGAGGTAGATCATGGATTCATATGGGATGTGCAAACTATTGAAGTGAAACGTGGATGTCTCTTTGATGTGTTCAGTTGTGTGCGATGAACTCTAGAAACCTATATTTTGTGAAGTGTGGGCTATGTGATGTAGAAATTGGACTTAGGTGCAAACTGGATGCTTCCGTTTTGTAAGCCATTGACACTGGTTTGCTATGGGTGTCGGTATTCTGAGGATGATGCATGCTCATCTACTGTGGTGTGGGTCATGGACTTAAGTCTGATGTATATGTCTGTGCATTGTATACCATGGACAGTGGTGTGACATTGACAATGTTGTGATGTTATTGTATGCATGCTGGTCTGATGTAGATCATATTGTGGACCATCAACACATGTCTGATGTGAATGTCTTTGTTTTGTGGAACATTTACACTTGTGTGATAAGTACATTGGTTGGATATGGATATCTGTATGGTATGCACTAGCGTGGCGTGTACACCTCTGTGGTGTGGGCCATGGTTGCAGAAACAAACAAAGGAAATTGCTGTCAAATTAGCAGATATGGTGCAGACATTGGATGTGGAGTTGTATGTGAGGTGCATTCTTTGTAACATGTACAGTGAACATTGGTGTCGTGGATGTCTGTATGGTGCCAACCTTAGATGCCTGCATGATGTTTTTGATTGTGTGATGTGCTGGATATGCGATGTTCACTTTTGACACCTGTGTGAAGTGAAGGCTGTTGGAGGTGGAATATGGAAACCTGTGTGATGTGGACGAGAGAAGACTATTTAATGTGGATGTCTGAGATATGTGCAAGCAGTCTGAAGTTGACCTAGAACCACTATAGGATGTAGAAACCTGTCTAACATGCAGGCAGTGTGCTGTGAACTATAGAAGCCTATGTGAGATAGATACCAATGTGGTGTGGAAAGGGGCTGTCTATATGATGTGGAAACCTTTGTGATGTGCAGGCTACGTGAGATGAAAAATTGACTGCTGTGTGATGTGGCTGCTAGTTTGATAGGCAGGCTTTGTGGGGGTTGATCCTCGCAAGGTAGAAAGTAGACCCCTAAGTGATGTGGACCTCAGTGTCACGCGCCAGGAGATGAAGTGGACGACTTTATAGTATGAAGCATGAATGCCTTTGTGATTTAGAAACCTCAGTGATGTGTGAGGCTACACGAGGGGGTTCATGGATGTGATGTAGATGTCTCTGTGGGATGACGCAACAACATCTGCGTGATGTGCAGGCTGTGTGAGATTAATTGTGGATGGCAGTGATGTTTGGGCTGTGTGAAGTGTACATAGTTTCCTTTGTGCTGCACGAGCTATATGAGGTGAAACAGGAGTCATGTGTAATGTGCTGTATGTGAGGTGGACCATAAACCCAGGTGAGATGTGGATGTCTGTGTGATATGCCTATAATGGTCTTCTACAGACATATGAATTTTCATGTGCAGTCTACATGAAGTGGGTTGTGGAAGCCTGCTTGATATATGGGCTATGTGAGGTGGACTGTGGACTCCTCTGTGGTGAGTCACTTTTGTGAGATGGACTCTGGAGTGAGTCCTGTATGATGAGCGCCCTATGGAAGGCTGAATGTGGACTACTGTGTGATGTTTTGTGTGTTCTATGCAAGATAGGTCATGAAATCCTCAGTGATGATATGTGACCTGTGTGAGGTGGGCACCGTAGTCCTGTATCTGTGTGGTGCACAGGCTATGCGAGGCGGACTGCAGACTCCCCTATAGTGTGTGGACTATGAGTAATGGACTGTGAAATCCTGCAGCCCCTTTCCCTGCCAGCGCTTTGCAGTGAGGTGTAGTGGATGTTAGCGGTCTGCTGTGGGGAGTTCACTGAATGCTGATCAGGGCTCAATACAGCAATGGAATATATACAGAATACACACACGTAGGACTACGCATGAAAACACACAAATAGACAAAAAAACACAAAGAGGGATCGGCTCTCGAGAAACGAGCAGTAGATCGGGAGCTTGTCAATCTCACGCTGAACTGAAGATGACATGGTAGCGTGCTGAAAAGATGACCTGAATCCGGGGTTACCGGGGCAGAAGTGACTGATGCAGGCAGACAGCTGTGCCTGTATTAAAGGGATGCTGCGGTCCTCGAGCTCTGGATCTGCACAGAGGAATTACACGTCAGACACAAGAGCCCGGGGAGGAGGCAGCCTCGCTGCTAGTGAGACACAGGCCCCCGGGCCACGAGCAGCATTCTCTGCCAACCAGGAGCCTGGTGCCTTATCACATCTGTTAGTGTAGGCTTCAGGCAGCACTCATAGTGTTTTACCCGCACATCTGTCCGTCATCTAATATGTCTGTCTGCCCTCCCAAAAACATATATATTCACAGAGAGGCAGAGAATACATAACGGGTTAATGTGTACTATGGGCCTATATTGCCATCAATATACAAGAGAGGAAAATGTTCACCTGAACCCCAAGATGGCATTATAGGACCATAATAGACGTTACTCGTTATGTATTTTTTTTACATTACATGATTTATTAATTGAATTTAGTACTCTTTAGAAAGACTTAGAATTTTTGAGTGTCATCGGTTTACTATTCATTGTTTGGCTGAGACAGCAGTTATGTCTGTTAATATTTTGGGAAATGTGTGTTTTTTTGTGGATAATGTACTAATATTTAAAATGCATTTTATGCAATAATGTACATTATTAGAATTCAAATTTTAAATGCTAACCGCATTGTAGGGAAATTAAAACATGCATTGTCAGATGTAATAGGAGCACTGTTATTGTGAAAGCGTTTTTAGGTCGAGCCTCGAGTAGCGCGCAAGCGCTGTCCTGCGAGACTTTAATTTAGGGGGTTTCGAAAGCTGACCAGACGCTCGTGCGTCATGGCCTTTTCCCTGCGGTTACGCGCGCGGCAGACATCTGTTTCCAATTATCGTACCCAGACGCAGGCGCGATAATTGGAAACACATGCCGGCCGTGCGGGGAAAGGCCATGACGCACTGGCGTCTGGTCAGCTTTCAAAAGCCCAGGCTGCCGCGCTCGCTCGCCCCGCTCCTCTCTTGTGTAGTTGTTGCTTTCAGCACTCTGTACCATCGCTACGCTACAGATTTGCATCCATCCCATTTCTCCTTTTCTTCACAGAACGCAACGTGGCACAATTATCCGTGTGCACGCGTTTTTATTTGTGCGCATGCGCTTTTCATTATAACTCGAAACGCCACGAAATGAAGTCGCAGCCGTGTATTTTAGTGGGTGGTGAACGCGTTGTGTTTCATGTGCCACCCAGAAGTGTGTTTATAAGGCGTACGCTGCCTTCCAGGTGCTGAACTGAAACCTTAGAAGGCATCACACACTTCCATAAACACAGGTGTGCCGGGTGCACGCACACTGAAGGGCCGTCAAACATGAATCCGTAACGTGCAAACTTCACAGGGCTTATCGCTTATCCTTTCATTGGACCCGGTTACTGAAGTTGTGGAGAAAATCAGTTTCCCAGTAGATCGTTAGCACTGAGCGCGGAAGAGTAACGACAAGGAAGGTAAGAGATAAGGGGACGGACGTGGCATTTTAACTTATGTATTCTGTCCCTGTCATAGTAATAACTGGCCGTATTACGTCGTCGCTGCAATCCTCGACCCCACATTAAATACCCAACGAACAATGAGTGCCCTCGGTGTATGTAATTCCTTGTTGTATGTAGCGCTTGCAGTCCCACATATTCCCTTCTTGGCGCTGTAAATTATAGATCGGGTCAATGCCCAACTCACCGGTTCTCATGTTACGTACACGAGAAGAGTGGACAGAGTTTGCCCCACGGGGAGTCCAGGCAGTGACTTGCAGCTTGCATGTAGGTCTTCGCTACAGGCGCACGTTAGCCCACTGAGGTATCATAAATTGGTGTTGGGAAAATATTTAATTATTTCATCTAGCAAGACAGCGACATCTCGTGAGTAAATTATTGTGAGGCTGGTGAGGGACAAAACCAAACTCTGAACATCATCAACGCTGTGAAATGGGCAGGAGTCCTCCTGACACCCCAGCTCCTGCCTCCTATTGCCCTAACAGTGGTTTGTGGGGTAAAAGCGCCCCCGCGAGCAGCTAGATTTATATATGCAGGGGTTCTGCACTAACTCTGATATAGAGTGCCTCCTAAGTTCTGTCCTCTCCCTGGAAGGGCAGAATATCCCCAAAATATCTGCTGAATCACTGAATGCGTAGGCTGGATAATATGCCGAGTCTTGATAAAATGTACAGCCTTTCATCCTTCTGCGATAAAACAAGTGCCACTGTTTGTAATAGGAGCACCGTGCCATTTACAGAGCGAATAGAACAAATTAGTTATTTTATTTATTGTATCTTTATGTCCCGGGATGGGACCAAAAAGTAGGGGCACATTTAGGGGGACTTAATACATTAGTTAAAAAAAAAAACTCCCCGCCCCCTTTACAGCACAGCTTCTGGAACGGCGGGAGACGGTGATAGACCAGATGAGAGAGAGGCAGAGTGAGTGAGTGAGAGATTGTAAAAGGTTTAACGTTAATGCAGGTTGCAGAGCTAGAATTTCTGCATAGATGAATCTCAGACAAAAATAAAAATGTCTAATGGGAACTTGCATTCTAAAAATTCAGGCAGCAGCATCATACAATGGGCAACGCTCAGGGCTGGTCCCAAATTGCTGCTGATGCATGAAGTAATTCTGAGACATTCAGACCTATTTTTACCAATTCTTTAAGATATACATGCAGCAGCGCTTAATTTGTAAAAAAAAAAAAAAAAAAGTGCCACGGTTCTCGTCAGGAGGCCACTGACACTTCTACCACACATTGCCCTGCTATGCTGCCAGTGATAGTAACAACACAAGTACTAACCATCACACCCCTACAAGTGTGACTGTTCGGACTATTCCAGGCCCCCACAGCTATAGCAAGCATTGGCATAGCCAATAGGTCTCGCCTTTGGGACCTTATAAGTGTTTAACCATGCAACAGTTAATGTTGTTGCCCCAAGGATATTGTGCTGCATAACTAAATACTTATAAGGTCCCAAAAGCGAGACCTATTGGCTATGCCAATGCTTGTTTTTATCAGCACCGAAAAAAGATAAAATGTTGTGTTTAAATTGTTTATTTATTTAGGGGAGCTAAATACCATGCAAATAGCACTGTGGATTACTAGAAATAATTCACAGTTAAACCTCTTTTCTGTGAAATACAGCTTTGAAACAACTGACAAACTTTCAACAAGAAAGCTTAACCGTGTAATAAATATACAGCTTAAAAAATCTATATTGACCTAGATACATAGTTGCCACGACGCAGCAATGAGATTTGTCCTTGCGTTGTAGAGCTGCCTAAAAGCAGGAAAGGACTAATGGCCACCATGCATTAAAACCATACAATGAGTGCCTGGCACCGCGGCCATGTTGGATTGGGAGGTTGTGTTGCTGAGGGATGTTCTAATGCTACATGGTTAGTCATTGGTCATCGTATATGAAAGTGGCAGCTTGGTGATTTTTAGCCCTTCTGCATTAAGATTTTCTCCTTGAAACTTTACACTATAGTGGTATCAATAAGTTCATTGGAATGTTAGTGTGGCTCAGAATCTTTGTGGCTAAATGTGGCATTCAACAGAAAGCCTCTGACTGGTGTAGATAGCTCCAGATCACCATCAACATTTCTCTTAAATATAGAGCAGGCTGTTTCCATCCTCCCATGTGGGCAGAAGACTCTACAATAGTGTTTTCCTTGAAGCACCCAGACATCATCATGAAATTGTACTCCCCTTTTTTCTGTAGTTTTCCGTAGTTCCAAACGCCAGATGTGCTGAGACCTGTAGCATCATGTTTGCTGGTGCCCTTTGATGTCTACCAGTATGAGAGTGCGTTCACAAGAAAACTATCTGGGGCTTCAAACCGCCCTCAGTGCCTTCGTGAGCAGGTAAATCACAGGATAATTTTCATTTCACGGATTTTGGCCTACACGGGGCCCCCTGGCTCTGTTGAAGAAAAGTCACTGAGATTAAAAGGGCCTCCTGAGTTGAAGTTCAGCCCCCCCCACCCATTCTCCATCTCTCTCTTTGTTTTTTTTTTCTTGTGTCTCTCTTCTCTCTTTCCCTTTCTCTTATTTTTCTCTTTATTTTCTCCTCACTCTCGCTCTATCTCTTTCTTTCTTTATCCCTTTTTTCTTTCTCTTTTGCTTTCCCTTTTTGCTTTCTCTCTTTGTCTATCTCTTACATGCACTTCTCCCTTTCGGTATAGCTTTACATTTCTTTGTCTCTATCTCTATCTCTTTCTCTTTCTCTCACTTTCTCTTTCCTTTCCCATCTCTTTTTCACTCTCTTTATCTATTTCTCTCTTCTATGCTCTCTCTCTCTGTCTTTCTCTATCTATTTATTGCTCTTTCTCTCCCCTCTCTGTCTTTCTCTCTCATAGCCTCCCTTTCTGTCTCTCTCTGAAATATGGGAGGCAGCCACCTAGGCGACTCCTTTCATGTTCATCTCCCACCAACAGTGTGAGTCATGGAACCAAGGGGCCAGGGAAAATAGAACCAGAGTTCTGTCTCCAGCATACCTATATGAAATCTGGCCATCAAATAATTTTTACATTCACACTCAGCATTTACCTCGAGTCCCATTGTTTCTGATTTGTGACAAACAATAAGCAGTGCCTGGATACTCTCACGGGTGACAAGCAGCTCTTCACAAATCCACCGTACATTACATTACTGGTGCATTTCTTTGATGGATGTGAGGAATGGGACGAGGAAGCGAAGAAGAGCCAGTGCTTTGATAACTTACAGGTCATCTCATAACTCATAGCTTTGATGTCCTAGGCCTTAGTATGGTGGTGACTTATCGCTTTGCCAGATGTTGGCTGGATAGTCCACAAAGATGCTAATGCCAGTGAAGGGGATCCTTATGGAATTCCTAAATAGGGCCGGATCATGTTAGAGGGTAATGGTTTTAGGGTAGTGAGTGTGGTGTTGTTTGGAGGTGCGGTCATTCCATATTTTGATAATGACAAAGGTTTGCTTTTTAGCACTGGATTCCTGCCCTTTCCTGTGCAATTTACATGTGTTTGTCTACCATACATTATTACGCCCTTGAGTTCACTTTTATCCTCAGCTTGTTTATTTGCTTCAGAAACTCCAACATTTTAAGGGTACCCTGATGTTACTGCATCCACTGCTGTTGGACCCTTCAGGGCCCCCTCTAGTGAAGAAGAGTCCCTGTGTGGAACACAAAGTGGAGGGCAAATTACCACTCTGTGTATCTGAAATATGCCTCTGCAGACAGAGCATGTACAATCGCACTGACTCATGCACTACAGGCTGTATTTTAGGTCTGGCTTTTCACAGCAGAGCTATTGTTGGATTTCTTCGACCAGAGCCACTAGCTTGAGACGTGGTCAGTCACATCTTGGCTCTGAGCATGGAGTATTACCTTTCCCTTAATTCTATTGGCTGTTTGGATGTATCCTTTCACCCCCACTCAAGTGCTTGCATTGAACTGCATATGGTACTACTTTACAACCTCTTCTGGTCCCTCCCTATGTCTCGCACTAATGTGCTAACACTGCTTGCATTACCACAATAAGCCCTGACCTTTTGGCTATTTCAATGTTTGTATTTTGCTAAAGGGGAGCAATTTGGGCTTTGGACTTTATTTAGTAACCGGGCTACAAAGGGACATGTTACAGAACCTCTGCTCTGGTTAAAAATATGGCTCTATTTTTGCTGCTTTCATACCACAGCATGGGAAAAGCAGATTGTTCCACATTAAAGAAACGTTTTCTTACTAGGGAAAAACTGAAAATAAATGTAAAACCATGTTTAACATATGTATTGCTCTAAATAATTTGTGAGTAATAGACATGGTTCAAAAGAAATGCATGTAAATAGATAACAGATAACAAACTGGTTTTGGGCTGTTTTTGCAGCTTATGCAAAACAAAATATGGAAAAATCTGGTCTTGCCTCAAACAGTTCATTTTCCACATTTGAAAAGTAAAGGCAATGTATTTTCTCCACTTTTAATAGGTAAACACGCTCAAAGTTGTGTAAATCAATTTGTACCATGTTTGTATTACCGCAAGCAGTTTTTCCTCCATTACCTATCCAAAAGCAGCCAAAATTGGGCAAATGGATCTGCCAATTTTATTTAAAGGCAGACTGTCAAATGTTGGGGGGTCGGGGGGCTACTTCTGGCTTGTTTATTTTAACAAAGTGTTTACTTTTCTTGTCTGACTCAAAAGTGGGCATTTTGTAACGTGACCCTAGTGACACCCTTTCTGCGGTACAGGAAAATGTGAAAGTAGAGGCTGCAATATATCAATGTTTATAACACACATGCAAATAAAAATATCTGCTTGGTTCACAAACCAAACTTTTCAAGCATTTCAAAAAACATCAGCAACATCGAACACGGTGGGTCTAATTATGTGGCCACACTACGTGAGGAGGTGAGACTGCACCCAGTAAACAAAGCTGCGCTGACGTTTTTACCAAGTGTGGCATTACCAATGCAAGACAAGTTGTATGCCTCGGAATGAGGAATACCATTTTTGTCGTACCTGTTTTGAGCTGCAGTGCTCAGAATATTTCGTGGTTTCTGCATTCAAATTTTGTCATATTTTACCTGGGAAAATTTGTGCCAGGGAAAACTGCAGTATTTTTACGCAAGTTAAAAAAAAACGATCCAAGTATACATTTCAGGACAGCTATATATATATATATATATATATATATATATATATATATATATATATATATATATATATATCTATCTCTCTCCGATTACAGCTCCAACGTGCATTCATGCACACCAAGAGATACGGACAACTTCGTAAGCTTAGTGCCCAGTGAAGCGCTTTATTTTAGTTCAGTGCAAGTCGATCAGACGCGTTTCGGCCTTTTTGCAGGGTCATCCCTGAACTTTTTGCCTTCCTCCTAGTCTTTTTCTGACATGGTGTTGGTGGTTTTAGTACTCTGGGCACTTTATCACTGCTGTCCAGTGTAAAGTGCATGTGCTCTCTATGGTAAAACGTGGTAAGATTGGTATAAACCTGTTTGGCTAATTTAATTTACCTATCAGTCCCCGGTAATGTGGTATCTCAGATACCCAGGGCCAGTAAATTAAATGTTACTGGTGGGCTTGCAGCGCTGATTGCGCTACCTACCAAAGTAGCCTTTCAAACCTTTCTCAGGCCTCTGCCATTGCAGGGCCTGCACGCCCAGTTTACTGCTGCTGTGACGTGGCACATAAAGTGGGTGCCACGTCTGTGACTCCCCTTTTTCTACAATACAGTCACCCCTAAGGTAGGCCCTAGCAAGCCCTATGGGCAGGGTGCATTGTAGGTAAAAGGTAGGACATGTGCCTTAACTGTGTGGCATGTCCTGGTAGTGACAAACAGCCATTTTGATTTCTCACTACTGCGAGGCTGCCCTCTCATAGGAATGCATTGGGGATTCCCTGATATATGCTTCAGTGGTAATTCCTGATCTGAGAGGAGTAGAGTGGTCAAGTTTGGTATGTTTGGAATAGTGGTAATAAATGCTGCGCAATGGTGTTCGCAGATTTATTATCACTATTTTCGAAATGCCACTTTTAGAAGTGGGCCTTTCTGTGTGCTATGTGTCTTTGTGCCTGCCTGATGTGTATTGCATGTCTGGCTCTGGAGTGACAGGGGCAGGGTGAGTCAGCACTGGGCTGAATAGGCCAATCTGCATTTGGAGTGGTGGGAGGAGTAGCACCTGGGGCTGAATGGGACTGTGCCTTCCTTCCACAATGCTGGTTCCGCCCCCCCCTGTGGTGTGTCTGGGGCCAGAGCCTACACTGACAAAGGGGGTGGTGGTGCACCTTTAGAGAAAGGTGTGAGTGCCCCCAGAACTGGTTTGGACCAGGCGCAGAGCCCTGTGGGAGGGGGAGAACAAAGACACTAAGGGTATAAGTATTGGGGCTGTGACCCCATGAAAAGAGCTGTTGGTGCTTACTTTGGAACTACTGGGCCCAGGAGGAACCGCCATCTGGGGCTCCCTACTCATGGGAATGAAGCTGCTGCCCTGTTGAAGAGCCCCGGTGCGCTGGCCTGCCTGGGCTGATGGAACTGAAAGGAGGTACTGTCCACAGCGCGTGGGGAAGCACTCTGGATGCTGGTAGGATGCTCCACTTTCGAAGAGGCCTGGGACTTTGGGATTCTTGCCCCTGGTGACCTCCTGAATGAGCATGTGGAGCCCGTCTTTGTTTTGCGCTCAGAAGCGCTGCG
Organism: Calotriton arnoldi; assembly: GCA_963921515.1. Lineage (NCBI taxonomy): Eukaryota > Metazoa > Chordata > Amphibia > Caudata > Salamandridae > Calotriton > Calotriton arnoldi. The sequence goes on from CAWUFW010007685.1 coordinate 657,357, forward strand.
CCCTGACAGGGGTTCCATTCAGGAATCCTGAGAAGAAGGAATCCCAGCGCTGGGATTCCCCGTGTGTTGAAGATAGAAAGTCCACAAGAGACCAGGTTGTAGTTCCAAGAGGTAACTTTATTCAGGTTCAAGTTACAGAAGCTTTAGGTAGATAGCCAAGATGGTAAGTAGGTCAATATGTACGCCCCACCAGGAGCAGCCTCCTAGCTGCTCAGCCTGCAATCACCAACTGACTCAGATCAGGCACCCAACATTCCAAGGCATCATCAAGATTCCACACATGCTCAGGCTGAACAGCAAGGGAAAAGAGAGAGAGTACAGAAAGAGGAAAAGTCACAACACTACATATCCTCTTTCTTTACACTGAAAAACAAAACAAAGCAAGAAGATATACCAAGAAGTAAATACATCACTAGAGCAAATACGTGCAATAGGAGATAAATTGAGAAATAGTCCAAAATGCAATAAAACGATAGCAAGAATAAAATGGCATATGAACGATGTAACGCAGTAAGATAATATCATTAAGAAATGGAACAGGAGTAAAAGATGATACAAACTAATGCACTAAAAGAAGGCATAAATACAATGCAATATAGCAATAAATTGTGGCATAGGAAGGCACACGCACACCATCCCCTTTTCTGACAAAGGAGTGGAAAAGCAAAACAAAGTAAAAACAGTATACCAGGCACCTGAAAGGACAACAGTCTCAGGAAGCATACAACACGTACAAGACTTGTACACCAGACGTCTCCGGCACCCCTACGATCTGTGAATCAAATCCGCCGTATGGCGCACAGTGAACCAGCACTGTAAGCGTGGCAGGACACAAAAGACAGATCATAGAAAAATTGTACGTACGTGGTAAACAATGAATGATAAGTAAAAACAGAATGGCGCAAAGAATGCATACCCACAAACGTCAGACAAAATACGGGATACACTCACCCACAAGCGAAGTACCTGGATACACTCACCCGTCAAGCGAAAACATGAACTGGGATACACTCACCCACAAGCGAAGTACCGGGATACACTCACCCGTCAAGCAAAAACATGAACTGGGATACACTCACCCACAAGCGAAGTACCGGGATACACTCACCCGTCAGAAGGAAAAAAAAATACTGGGATACACTCACCCAAACAGCAGAAAAAGTACAGGGCAGAACGACCAGTAATGGTCACACGCTCACCCAGCAAAACAGCATAAGTACACGCACCACAGACACACGGACCGCAAAAAATACTGGGATGAACTCACCTAACAACTCACCCATGTAATCAGCAACAGAAACTGCACTGCCAGCACAGAAAAAAAACAACTCTGAAATACAAGACTTATACTGTGCGCTTGGCAAAACAAGTAGAGTATCAGGCATACACAGTAAGTATAATGCACAACGAACAGCGCACAACCACCGTAAAGTAACAGGGATAGAAAAATATAACCAACATTGTAGCATATGTAGTAACGTATTGAATAAAGACGAAGTAAGCAAGGCAACAGTTAGACAAGGCAAAGAAACATGTAAGTTGCGCTTAGGATCTCAAGAAGCACTGTCCACCATAAAACAATAAACTAAAACAAGTGAAGTAGTCACTGTGGTCATGCTCAAGCTTGGAAACGTGTGGAACGCAAACATGGAAAAACAGTACCTTGGTTGAAGATTAATCACTGAAGAGCAGCGAGCAGAAGCAAAGGGTAGCTGAAACACAACTTAAGTAAAATTAAACATGAGGCTAAAATTACTAGTCTACTAGGATCCAACGACGTTCCGATGACATCTGGTGAAAGGAACTATAGAAAGTGAGACATCTTGGTCGGCAAACAAAGTACGTGGTTGGCAGCCAGGGTAAAGAAAAATAACATAGGCTGCCGCCAACCGCAAGATGGCGGCACGTTTTTAGACGTAGTGCCGAGGGGATCAAGGCACGTTGTTGCATGCAGGCATTGCTCGGAGGCGGAGAGGAAGAAGATGTAGAGACGTCATCAGGAGCTCCTCTGTTGTTGCGCCCGGCAGCAATGAGTAGTATGTGACGAAAGGAGACCGTTGAAGGTAGGTGACGGTTTCCATTTGAACTTTGGATATGTGTGGCGCAGCAAAGTCAAAGACATGACAAACTCTGTATATGTGTGGCGCAGCAAAGTCAAAGGCATGACACATCCAGATCGTAACATAGCCCCAAACATGACACATCTTGCGCAACAAGAGGTGACCTTCAGCACGAAGTGAGGGGAAAAACCGAGGGTTTGAAATGTCAGCCAATGTAACGGCTCCCAAAGAAATTGCATGGCCACTGCCGAGAACGCATAATTCAATTCCCCAGGGTGACACCAGATAACAAGGATGACACACCGCATAGCAAGCGCGCCGTAGATAGTTTGTGCCATTTCAAATGAAAGAGGGCAGTTGAACTGGCACGCATCAGGGAAGTATAAAAATGAAATGAAATAAAAATGAAAGTGGGTCACAAACAAAAAAAAAGAAGAAGTGCCCACGAAACACAAAGTACACGCCTTCGGTTAGCCTCAAAACGGCACGGGCAATGGAAAGCCAAGAAAATAAAAACAAAGGGCATGTGCTTTCAATGCACTTGAAACGCCGAGGCCGTTCGTAGCAAAGGCGCTGGGCAGGTATTACAGCATAAAGCACAAGCAGTACATAACTCACCAAGCTTGAGTGAGGTGGAAAACTGGCACGCCCGAGTTGAGGCTGACGGGTGTCAAATGGTCACTGGTGGGGCTGGGGCTGCCAAGTTTTTGAAGTGGTAAGACGTAAGTACACAAGCTTGAGTTTCTTGTAAGTTGCAGTATATTTTAGTTCCAGTTAGTTGCAGTTTAAGCATTGCTTGAAGATCACGCAGGTTCGTAGTAAAATCGTCGCCAAAATGTTGAAGATAGAAAGTCCACAAGAGACCAGGTTGTAGTTCCAAGAGGTAACTTTATTCAGGTTCAAGTTACAGAAGCTTTAGGTAGATAGCCAAGATGGTAAGAAGGTCAATATGTACACCCCACCAGGAGCAGCCTCCTAGCTGCTCAGCCTGCAATCACCAACTGACTCAGATCAGGCACCCAACATTCCAAGGCATCATCAAGATTCCACACATGCTCAGGCTGAACAGCAAGGGAAAAGAGAGAGAGTACAGAAAGAGGAAAAGTCACAACACTACACCGTGTTGCCTGGTTGTGGGCAGGGCGTTGCACAGGGAAGCTGCCTGGTCAGAGGCGGGGCTCTCGTGAGGACGAGGAGAGCCCCGCGTATAGACTTTGCCCGGTTGTGAGCAGGAGAAAAGGGGAGCAGCCCGGTGAGCGCTGTGCTGAGCACTGCTCCTCGCTACCAAGAGGCGTGTAGGGGCCACAAGACAAGGAGAGTCGGGATCATCGCAGCGTCTTCAGAGGCCGGAAGACAGGCAGAGGTTGCCTGGTTGTGGGCGGGGCCCGGCCGAAGATAGAGCCGGTGCCTCGCGGGTGCCAGACGCCGAGGTTGCGACTTCCCGCCTCCCCCCCACCGGGTAGAGGGAGAGGCGGGCCACCCTAGATCGCAGGGCCAGCAGGAGAGCCGGAGCCTCACGGCCGTCTGCTGCCTAACGAGAAGAAAGTCAGGCAGGACCAAGCCAGGCAGGAAACGAAGGCGGAGGTAACGAGGAAGGCTGTGCCTTGGCCCTGCGACGACAAAAGGAGCAACCAGACCGGGCGTGGGAGATCGCTCCGGGAAGCTGCAGCTCTGCGGGTGAGCCAGCTGGGGTCAGAGGGGCCTCGGAGGACTCCCACCTCGGCAGAGTGGGGGGACGGCTTTTGCGGCATGATTGGCAGCTGCACCGCGCGGTCGCGGGCAGCTACAGGGAAGCAACCAGAGCGTGGGGGACCCAGCGAGGTCTCCCGCCTGTAACTGGGATTGCTGCCTCTCCCCTAAATTTACGGAGGCACCCAGTGAGAAGTGGCCAGCTTTTAGCCGCATTTCAGGAAACGTGGGCAGTTGCGCGTCTCCTGATGATTGGGGGCATGATTGTTGTTGCCCTGCCTGGGCCCCACGACCCTCCTTAAAAAAGTGCGGCAGTTACTGTGCAAGGCGGGCCGGGGGCACTGAAGCCTATGGGAAGAACATTAGGTATCGTCATAGGAGCGCAGAGGTCGCTCTTACTGTTGTTCTGCACTCCTGGTCAGGTGATGCTGGTCTTTCCTAGATGCTATGCCCTGATGTGAGTAGGTTTTTGGGACATTACGTTGCCAGAATTTGGCACCATGGGTACAGTGATGTGATGGTAATTTGTACCCTAGCAATTCGTGTGCATTGCCCCCTGATGTCATGTTGTATTATACAGGGGGATTCACAGGGATTCGGTTTATGCCTAATGTCTGCTGCAAGTGTTTACTGTGGTACATTATGCTGAGGATGTATATGTGTACTGGGCTATGCTGATTATTATCCCAAGGTTCATGCTTCATGTTTTGTGCCAAGTGCAAGGTTACCAGTAGTTACTGGTTGTTTTATTTTCACTACTGTGATTCTAATGGTGATGACAGTGGCCCGATTGGCCCTGTCATGTATATAATCCCCTGTAAAGTGATACCTAGTGCCAGATGGCACAGTGTACATTTGTGATTATGTTCTAATGTGTTTTTTGGATAATACAAAGGCTATTTTTTATATAACCTTGTGTGGAGTTTCTTTTGTGGTGTGCCTAGTGTGTTGCTGCTGTGTGAGTGTGTTGCGCAAACGCTTTACACATTGCCTCTGGGATAAGCCTGACTGCTCGTGCCAAGCTACCAAGGGGGTGAGCAGGGGTTATCTTCGGTGTGTAACTCCCTTGCCCTGACTAGAGTGGTGGTTTCTGCCTGGCTTAGGCGCATGCCCTAGCCAACCAGAAATCCCATTTCTAACAATATATATATATTTTTTTTTTTAAATACACTCACTATTGGAACTTGCACTACCCCGGCTTCAGCAGTTGACCAAAACGTTGTTTGATTCTGGGCAAATAGCATTGCCTCCCCTTGCCTCAATTTGTAAATATGCGTAGTGTAATGTAAAATGTGCAGTATATAAAATTATGTAAAAAAACAACTTGTATACTGCTGTTTAGAAGTGTCCCTGTTGTATGTTCCCACCCTCTCCCCACCATATCCTGATTTATTTAACTTGGTCTAAACTAGAACCCCCTTTCCCTGTATTGTGTGGTTACCAACCTTTCATGTTGGAGATGCTTTTACTGCAAATGTCCTTTGTGTAGCACTGCACCGCTCTTTGGAACTAGGTCCATGCTTTGTGAGGGGTGTAACACAGGCCCCCGCAGCCCCCGCGCTGCGGGGGGGCCCCCAACCTCCAGGGGGGCCCCTCAGCACCGCACTTCGGCTGGAGAGCTCCCGATTGAGTCTGGAGGGGGCCCCTCCACCTACCCTGCAGGGGGGCCCCCTGAAGTTCCGTTATGCCACTGCGTTTTGTCAAATGCCTAACACAATTCAGATAAATAAATAATCTCTACACAAGTTCATTGGTACCGCATTTGTGCAAAAACGAATGGAAAAATACACACCAGAGACCAATTCCCAAAAAATCCAGATTGAGCTTTATCAGACATCTAGAATAGTTTTTACATTTCTTTTTCAGTCTACCAGATAGAAGTTCGTGCTCAGCAGTGCCTTTCTGGTAGTGACATACCTGAAAATGTTGTGTTTTAATGCAGTCTAAACTCATCGGCACTATGCATCAGTGGGCACTTAGTGTGAGCCACTCTTTTTTTTTAATATATTTTTTAACAAGTCTTTTTATTAAGCAGTTGGTTAAGAACATAAGTCATCAAGAAATGCAATGTACACTTTAAAAGCCGCTCCCAGGGGGCCTTCTCCATGTCAAGATACAACACTCGACCCCGCTCTATACCCTTGGAGTAGTCCCCTACTGTGTGGTAGTGATTTCCCCTTCTCCTTCCCCTACTTGGCCGCTTGTGCCCTGGTATTATTTCCATGGACCCCATATCTTTTCAAATTTGCATGGGCAGCCTCGGGAGCGGTATGTTGCTTGTTCTGCTAGCTGGCCCCAATCCAGGTCGCCCTTCCAGTCTCTGGCCGCTGGGGGCCTGTGTGCACCCCATAGCCTGGCTAAATTGCGCTTCGCCACCCTGCAGCCATGTTAAGCCAAGTATTCACATGACTGGGCTACTTCTCTTCCACTGACACTCCCAATAGCAGCCATTTGGCCTCGAGCGGTACATGTAGTCCTGTCACCTCCCTCATTGTCTTTACTATTCCTGTCCAAAAGTTTTGGATACGTGGGCAGGTCCAAAGTGTGTGATTGAACATGCCCACATTACCACAACTCCTGGGGCACTTGGCTGAATCAATAGGACCCATCTTAAACACCCTTGACCTAGAGAGGTAGGACCTATGTAATATCCAAAGCTGCACCAGGCAAAACCGTGCCCGTATAGCAATCTCTCTGGGGCTCTGCAACGCCTCATTCCACTCCTCTTTGTCTGGGGGCCCCACATCTCCCATCCAGACCTCTCTAAGCGAGGCCAGACAATCCAGCATGTTGTTTATAATCTTCCTGTACATCAGGGAAACTGCCCTGGTGGGCATAGGGTCCAGTATCAGTCGGTCTTCCATGGGGGAGTAGTCTGGGATGAGCTCCCCCTCTGGTAGGTGGCATTTCAGGATGTGCTGTATCTGTTGGTACCGGAAGATCTCGCCCTGCGCCAGCTCGTGCTCTGCTTGTAGCACCTCAAATGCCACTAGAGTACCCGCTCTCCAGACGTCTCCCAATTTGTCTATTCCTATTGTGTGCCATCTTGTGTGTGCACAGAATTTATTTACCTCCCCCAGGCCATCGCTGTCCCATAGTGAGGTCTCTGCTGTTAGTTTTCCATCTCAACCCAGACATCTGTTGGATGCTTTCCATGCCCGCAGTACCACCTGTGTATGGGGTGGGTGCGAACCCCTCCTGAAGTTGCCGTACAAGAGCGCCGTGTAACCCCTGCGACCCATGGCCAGGCAATCCACCCTGAATGCTGGTTCAGTCCGTTCCCAAAATACCCAGTCATTTACCACCGCCAGCTGGGAGGCCCAGTAGTAGGCTCGAAGGTCGGGGACCGCCAGGCCGCCGTCATAGACACCACGCTGCAGTTTCACTAGACAGCTGACATCCTCGTCATGTGCCCCTTCGCAGTTCAAAAACTCGGGAGGTGTAAACGTTTACCCACACCCTAGCTTGCGGCGCTTCATGGAGTAAACAAACCCAGGAGCAGAAGTTGTGGCCGGAGCCCAGCCGAGGCAACACTGCAAAGATGTAGTTCCACTCCACACTGTTGAAAGCCATTCGGGCATCGAGGGAGAGGACAGCCGCATCGTCTACGCTATATGCCTCTGTCAGGTTGAGTATCACATAAAGCCATCTCAGGTTCAGGTGGGTGCTACGCTTTGGCATGAAGCCGGATTGGTCGGGGTGTATCGCCGACGTTATCACACCTGAAAGCCTGTTCGCAAGGACTTTGTCAAGAACTTTGGGTTCCACATGTGTAGGGATATGGGACGGTATGAGGCCCATTCTGTTGGTGGTTTACCTTTTTTGGGGATTACCACTATGGTGGCAGTTCTTTGGTCGTCTGGGAGAGTCCCAGCTTCTCTAGCCTCTAGGAACATATCAGGAGGTGGGGCGCTATTTTCTGAGCCGTCCTCTTAAACAATTCAAGGGGCAAGCCATTCGGTCCGGGAGCTTTCCCGTATTGCAATCCCGGTGTGAGCCACTCTTTGTCTTCCTACTCACAAGCTTGTTGTGAGGGACTTTTTGTGACGGTGAAACATGTCTTCACATATGGGAGAGGTGTAATTCCTGGGCCAGTTGGCAAGAGCAGTTTCGGTGCCGGCGGAGGAGGCCAGGGATTCAGTTCTGTTCCATTTTATACTAAACCTAGCCATGCCCATGTCTCATAAGGAGGTGATCTCATTGCCCTCAGGAAGTCCATCCTACTCCATAAGAGTCATTTTGGGCTACTCTAAGGCTTCTTGGTGTGTTTCCCTTCGCAATGTTTTTCACTTTTTATGTTTTGCCTAGAGCGCGCATGCGCTGTCAGCGAAAGTTATTGTGAATAAAAAAAGACTTTATACCAGGCTTAAAGCCCACCCTATACTTACCATTTGTTGACTCCCACATCGCTCTCATTTCCTTGCTTTTCTTTGGTCATGGCCTCCAGCTGCTTCCACTTTCTCTTCAATGCTTTCTGCTGTCCAGTCCTCAATGAAGGTTGGAGCGAGCACAATTTCCTGTCTCTGCGGCCAGTGTCCTTCCACTGGCCACCGTTTGCAGAGGTACTTTTTTTTATTTTTAACCTGGCGCTCCTTAAGAGTGCATGTGTTTTTACCTCTCCCCATCCCCTTTCTTGTTGCTTATGTATTTATTTTTTAATACATAAAGCACAAGCTCAACCCAAAGGTATTGGAGAGCCTTACATGACCGCCAATAGCATTACACCAGGATACATACATTTTTTGTAGGCATGGGGATTACATGACTTGCCCAGATTCACAGTATGTTGAACCAATGCCAAGCCTCGAACCTGGTTCCCCAGCTCCAAATTCAGCAGCTCTGGCCATTACACCAAGGCTCTCCCTCTCTCGCTTATGTATGCATGACTGCGAGGAAGGGTGTCTTCAGTGAGAATCTTGCTGCAGTGATACTGAAGAAGCATTTTCGTGGCATTGACCTGTCTTTGGTCCTTTTTTTTTTTTTACTTTACCTTTGCAGTTACTTGTTCCAATTCCCATTAAATTTTCATTTACTTGTACCAATGCATCAATTGAAAGTAAATGGAGCACTTGCCTAATGGCTCAGTGAGCCAATGCTGCGACAGAAGGCACCTGTGTTTCACACTATGATCACAGATTATTGTACTTAGGGCCTGATTTAGATGTTGGCGGACGGGTTACTCCGTCACAACAGTGACGGATATCCTGTCCACCGAAATATAAATCCCATAGAATATAATGGTATTTATATATCAGCGGACGGGATATCAACACCATGTTGATGGAGGAACCCGTCCGCCAAGATCTAAATCAGACCCTTAGTCTTTCTTCCTGATGAATGAGTGATGTTGAATGGGTACAAATTAACATCCGTTTTAGAGCGCCAAGAAGCAACTCGAGGCGATATTCGCTTTACAAAAACACGTCATGTTAGATGTCAGCTGTGGCGCGACACAGATTTACTACACATGGATCAATACACACGTGTGCCTTTCCAGTAAGCTTTAAATATTGCTCGCGTTGATGGAATTCCACTCACAGCAGAAAAGTTTGAACTGCTGAATGAAACAGGTAACAAAACAATGTCAGTGTGTTTGTAATTGTCATCTATCATCTCCAGAATAACCCTGGGCAATGCACATCTCAGTATAAAATCCCTTATCATACCTTTGTAGCCTTCAACAAGACACCCAATGTGCATTCCTTTGATGTGGTTCTTTTCTAGAAAAACAAACTTCTAACACAGTCACTGTACACCCTCTGTATTTCACACATCGTTTGTAAGCTGCACTTTAATGGATGACAGAAACCTCGAATAGCTGTTATTATTTTATTTCATTCCACTACTAAGCACTGGTCAAGTAAACACATTTCACTGAAGGTGAAACCAGTATCTCGAATTTGCTATCTGCTTCACCTCTTTATTTTTAATTCACTGCCTCCCTTCCTGCTGGGGGCAAGCAAAGAGTCAAGCTAGCTAACATAATGACCAGCGGGAAAGCAATCTGCATGCAGCTAGAAACCTCTAAACTGCAAGAATTAGCAAGCAGAATACTTCACACAGCATGAGCCGATTATGGCATTCATTTACATGTTTAAACAAGCACAAGCAAAGGCAATAGGTTTCGACCTTTGTGATACCTATTGGCGGCGTCTTTGTTTTTTTAAAGATGTCGCACACTATGATGCTGTCACCGCTGGCCATGCCATAGCGCTTTGTTTTTATTTACTTGAATCCATGTTGCACAGCAGCCCGCGTTGCTATGCAACATCTTTATAAAACATTGACAACGCCAAATGGTGTTGCATAGCTTGTTGTTACTTCCTGTTGTACCATTTCTATGTTAATGTTACCTGGAGAGGAATCACCTGATAAAACCAACGGAGCAACCTTATTGTAGATCACAATTGCCTCAATGACTGTTACTTCTGGTTGGTGTTTTCAGTGTGGTGGTTATCTCCGTGCCTGATAAGAAAAGAGCATAATTTGTGCCGGTGTGTGCTTTGCACTGACATTTATTTGTAAACACCAGAACCTATTTACAAGAATCCCCCACATGGTAGGGCTATGTGTGTATTTTTTTTATAGAGTTCATTAGTGGACCATTTAACTATTTAATATGTATTAAAAGTATGATAAAATTATGACTCAAACCTACAGTTTAAAATGACATGCAGGTAACACCAGGCGCCGCCGATCTGTGTGATATACCCTGGGCCATGGCACTTAATTTTTTACAAATTAAGTACTGGATAAAAATGTGCCATCTCAATTATGGTTCATGTGGTAGTGATCTCCTTGCACCCATTTGGGAGATGGCTTCAATGTACCCATTTGGGAGATGGCTTCAATGTACCCATTTGGGAGATGGCTTCAATGTAGACACGTGGTGATTGGCCTCTGGGCTACAGTGTAATAATATTCCAAAACACGCCAGCTGCCTTCACATTGGACCTCCCCTAAAACACAGGTCTGCTGCTTCCATCACGGTGCTTACACATGAAAACCCTGGAAATGTTTCTCCCGATGGGCCTTACTCTAGTCCTAGAATATTTGGGGAAAGTATCATTTTCGGTAAAAGCCTTAACGAATCTTATTTACTATTCTAACGCCACCCCTGGAACATTTTGGTAAAATGTAAAAAGTCCACAAATATTGTTAGCAGGATTGAAGTGTAGTAATTTAGCGTCTCGGCGCAATCATGGCGTCCTCCGCCCTGAGGGTGCCACTGATGACAACAACTAGGAATACCGTAATTCGCTGACGCAGCGCGGCATGGCTAATTTACATTGGCTGCCTCGGCTGACCTGCTTCCAAAAGGAAACGGGGACACGCAGTGATGCTCAGCATGGCCCACATTCCGAGGCTGTGCAAGAGTCCCTTCAGCTGTGCCTGAGTGATTTACAGTGCGCATCATTAACACAATGCAATTGGAAATGCTCGTGCTGTCTGCCAGGCTTTTAATGGAGATAATGCATGGTGTGCAGGCAGTTATTGATGAAACGAGCCCATGTTAAACATGGCTGTCAATTTACTGTGAATGTATGTATAGGTGTAGTTGACAAGTAGTCACGAGCATATTTAAGAAGCAGTCACAGGCATATTTAAGAAGCAGTCACAGGCATATTTAAGAAGCAGTCACAGATATATTTAAGAAGCCGTCACAGGCATATTTAAGAAGCAGTCACAGATATATTTAAGAAGCCGTCACAGGCATATTTAAGAAGCAGTCACAGATATATTTAAGAAGCCGTCACAGGCATATTTAAGAAGCAGTCACAGATATATTTAAGAAGCCGTCACAGGTATATTTAAGAAGCAGTCAGAGGCGTATTTAAAAGCAATCACAGGCATATTTAACAAGCAATCAAACATATATTTAACAAGCATTCACACATATAGTTAAGAAACCATCACAGATATATTAAGGAAGCAGCTAGACCAGTGATTCCCATCCTGTGGTCCGGGGGCCCCAGGGTGTCCACAAAGCCTACCCAGGGTGTCCGCGATTACTTGGAAAATTAAATAATATTAACAGATTAATAAAGTGATAACCTCAGTTTTTTTATCTTAGTGATCTTTGTTCACATTTATATATAATTAAAATCGTTTATTTTTTGTATATTCGATATGTGCTGTTTGCTTATTTTGTATTTTGGCTTTTTCATTTATTTTTGTTTTGTGTTCAACCTTTCGTATGAGGGTTGCTTTATTCGTGCACGCGCAAACTCGGTATGGAGGGGTGGGTGCATTTCTATCGACAACATTCAAGAGATTGTTGTATCCTAGAACTAGATAGTTGGAGATACGCACATTGTCCTATTAATCTTGATGTTGGAAAATAGCTCCAAGATGGCGGTCAACGTTCCATTAGAATTCTAGTTAAAGAATGTTGTCCCCTCGTGGTCGTCATTACGTGGGGACACGTCACTACGTATTTGCTTCTTAACCGGGAAGCATTATGGCGCCGGTTTTGATTTGGGTCATCACTGGACCGCGCAACACGTCGTATTAAGGTAGGAATTGCGATACTCTTTTTTATTACGGGGGATGCTAAGTCCGCGTCAGGGGTGATACTTAGCCCACGCTACCATTTGTGATTTGAGCGCAATGATATTTTATATGCGTTTGTTTTTGGTTTTTAGTTAAGTACTTAAGAACGTAGTGGGGTGACTTTTTACTCAGTCATCTGTTGGTCACATATACATAGATTCTGACTAGGTTACTGTTGTTGCTTTATATTGCCTTATTGGTATATGGGATATTTTATATGGACATCTTTCTTTTTCGCCATTAGGACGCGTTAATCTTCAACAATATGCCCTGACTGTGGGCTCTGGATTACTCTTTGAAAATATCTTTAAATGAAAACATATGTATCACAATCCTTGAGGTGAGACTTGATCATATTATATCAAATCGGGCTGTTGTATAGACCAGCAATAGTAGAACCATCTGTAATCTGGTGCGTTTTTCTTTTGGATATTTGAATCGGCTCACTTATGTACTTGGTTGTCGCATCTTAGAAACCCCTCACTTTGGACGGTCTTCTATCGTGAATCAATGTCCAGTTATTATCGATTTTATGTCTATATTTAATTTATTTATGGCCTAACAACAAGTTTCTGTTTATAGGAAGAGTGGCTGTGTGCCCCATTAGACAATGGAAATGTTATTCTGACTTTGGTTACACTTTTGACAACAACGATTTTGTATTCGTTTAAGGTGAGCCTCATGACTGCACTCTGTTCTATATCTTAGGTCGGGAGATGGTGTTTTTTGAATGTTGGCATTCACCATTGGGATATTATTACGTATCCTTTTTATTATTCTGTACATGGTGGTTTTATCTTTTTTTCGTCTTTTTACTTTCTTTTTATGTCTATGGTGTTGGCCCGCACTGAGCAACTTTGATGGTTTCATTCAACACCTGCTTCTTTCCCTTATTATTATTATTGTTTCGTATTACGGTTCATCTGGATTTGGTGTACTGTTTCTTAAATGGTACAAGATGAAATTTAAGAAATATAAGTTTCTTTCTTTTTATGTACATAGTTTTGAAGCTTATAACTTATGTTGCACACGTGATGTTTATATGTATTTAAATGTTATTTATATAATGTTTATGTTTTTAAACGTTGGGTATCTTTGTACCTAATCTACTAGATGGATTGTCAGGCATATTTAAAAGCAATACAGGCATAAAAGTAGGGATTGTCCTCTGGCTCTCGAGGAGTGTGTCAACTCGCATCTTGTGTCGTCAGTGCCCGGCTACCAAGTAACGGCTAATTTCACAAAGCTTGTAGTCTTCTTTTGCTCTTGTTATAGTATGTTTATATTATTGGAATTTTTATTGCACATTTTGCTATTAGCACAGACCTTGAGGCACTGTTGGTCGCCTGGGTCCCATTCATATCATCCCATCATTTGTAGCATAGACTACAGCCTGAGGAGTCCTGTGATGCAGACCTGCCAACAAAAAAAAATGACTGTGTGTTGAGAGGGTGGGGCCTTGTGGTGAGAAGTTGTTAAGACACACTTTTGCCACCTACAAAATCCACCCCTCCAAAAAAAAAAAAAGGTTGCTGAGGCTGTTGCCGTTGTCCTGGATTATTTTCACACTGCTTAACGGATATCAGCTGTTCAAAGCCTCCGAAGATGAGCTGGAAATCAACTTTGTGCAATTGTTCCCAACGTGCATGTGGTGTTCACGTTTTACTTGTTAGTGCCCCTTTTCTATATGTTGTTCATAGAATTTTCTTTTGTACCTGTGCTCATATTCCATGTATTACTTGCATCAGAATGTTAGGGCCATGGCATGAGAACACTCCAGTGTCAGTTGGAGTGATCATCCTGATCCCTCAATACTCTTGTACCTGTTCCTCTGGCTATATCAATAAATCTACAGAAATCATAGAAGACTTCCGTCTTGTGCTTTCCAGCGATCGTATTTCACTACAGCTAGCCACCCATGAACCCACTTCAAATCTGGTGACAAGTTTGGGATAACTTCGTAATTTTTTTTTTCCTGCCGGTTATTTTCTGCAGTCAATTTGCGAGCGCTTCACAAGGTACTGTACTCTTTCCTCATTTACTCTGAGGGCTCAGGGATTTCATTTATTTACTGCCGGCAACTCCGATACCTGTGGAATCAATCTAGAGGAACTTTGTTTATTCTTGTACGCTTCAGCACTACTTACAGACTTTTATAGTCTTTGACTTCACCCTGTCTATCCAGCATAGCTGAGTGTCTCTTGAACACAATTTTGGGGATTTTATCACGATTATTTCTTGGTTGTTCAACGTTTCCCCGCCTGCTCGAGCACGTCGAACGTTACCAAGACAACCTGCCCTCGAGCTCCGTCTCGCTTCACTTGAAAGCTCGCGCAGAGGCCCGTGTCCACTTCGATACAGACACGCGCTGTCGCTCGCGCTTTATCCAACGTTCAGCGTCATTCTTTTCTGATACCCGGCACGTATTTTGACGCGCATCAGACTAAAAGTATTATATACTTTACAATTTATGTTACCGTGTTGCGCCTATGTCCTGGCATCCACGCTCCTGCTACATTACTCCTGCTTCATCTGTTGCACTTTTCGCCTCACATCCAACAAAGGAATTTTGTTTTTTTTAAAGAACACTTCCTGCTCCATTCGAGTGCTCTTGTTCAACCACAGTGCCCCTCAAGCATTTTCACAGTACTGCACGTATTTTCACAGTGCATTTCTTGGTTTCATCTAGTTTCAACATCAGCGATTAACACGCTATTCCTTTGTGTTGACGCTTGATATTATTTTTTTTTCTCTCACTGTGTTAAATTTTACTCCTAGCATCATGCAAACCGTCACTCCTCCTGCTCAAATTTTACAGGATCCTGGAGAACCTCCTCTCAAATGGCGCCTTTGGTACAGATCTTTTGAAGCATACCTAGGAGCCATTGATGGCTTAAAGTTCAAACCTGAAAGAAAACGCAGTCTGTTGTATTACTATTTAGGTGTGGAGGGGCAGAACGTGTTTGATCACCTACCTGTTTATTTAGGTCAAGACTTGGGTGACCTTGACGAGTTTCAGCTTCCGGTAAAGAAATTATCCATTTATTTTGAGGGAAAGGTCAATCTTGTAGTTCATTGTCATAAATTCTTCACTCGCATTCAATGTCCCAAAGAATCAATTGATACCTACATAACTGCTTTAAAAGTTCTTGCTGGCTATTGCGATTTTGAACATTTCACTTCACAATTAATTAGGGATCAACTAGTCTCCAGATGTTATTCTAAAAAGATTCAGCAAAGACTGTTGGCCTGCAGGAATCCCTCATTAGGTCTCGCTTAGCGATGCAGCGCGAAGCGCTGTCGCTAGCGAGACTTATTGTCGTCGACTTGAGTTCGGAAGGGGGACAGGACATGTGCATGCGTACGGCAGACAGGCGATGTGCACGCTCACGGCATGTCTTCTCTGGCGATCCTGAGCTTGAGCCCGGACAGCCAATGTGCATGCTCACGGCGTCTTGTGCGCTCCCACCGCGCTTTCAGTTTCAAACACTCATTGCGACAATGCCCCCGCTCCACTCATGACGGCTCTGTGGGCTGAATATTTTATAGTACCGGGAGTGAAGGGCTGCGGAAGGAGGCACCGGCATACACTGACTGTCATGCGCCACACGGCGACGACGTTCTTACACTCACACGAGGCGAGTATAATTTTACCCCTAGACTTGGCTCGCTCCTGGGGTCCCGTCATACAGGCCAATGCTCGTGCGCTACACAGCGAAGCCGTCTTCACACTCTCCCCAATTTGCTCAGCCCCCCGCCATGGAACTACCGATTCTGAGCCGTGCAAAAATAAATATTACGGTTGAAATCAGCAGGCTTTGAAAGCTGTTCTCACTATCCGAAGAAAATGTACGTGGGCATTATGTATTAAAGAGACTTTATAAGATAAGACGCTTTATATAAACCCGTGGTGTTAACAAGGTAGGGGGTCACGCAAACAAAAAAAACAGCTACACGAGAGTTGTTAGATATTTGAGATATGGGCGCAAAAGGTACATTGTGGTTGAGATCCTAGAATATTGATAACATTAATAAAGGGCACCTCAGAGGAATTAAAACACTGATTTACTTTATCCCATTTATGAGGGCATGTAACATGCGTTATAACTGAAGGTGCTCAGACACGGGCATACATTGTTCACTTGCCTGGTGGTGTGAAGCTGGGCTGGGCGCGCCCTCTCCTCCTGTTCTACAGCAGGGAGTTCTTGAGTCCTCCCCGTGTAATTCCTCTGCGTGGTCTCTCCTAGGCTGGGCGCTCGCGCACGCTAAGGGGCCGTATCAGGGCCACGAGAGGAGTGTGCGTGCACACGAGCTCGGGAGGGAGTCTACGCACAGACTGCCGAGGACAGCCCTCCGCGCCTGGGATCCGGGAGCGGCCCTGACGTCAGGCCAGTCCCGGCGCGGACTCCACCCCCTGCTCTTCCTGTGAACCTTCTCTTCACAATGGACTTAAATCACAGATAGTGTGATCCCGCCGCACTAATAACCAAAGAGTCACCGTCTCCCTTAAGAGCAGACCCAGACCGGTTGAATCACTTGTTAACGTGACATCATCATGCTTACTGCGGATTGATAATCTGGGATGGGCAGAAACTCTGTGCTTCTTAAAAAAACAACAGCGACGTGCTTGTCCAAATGCATTTTGAAATGCGTTGTTTTGGTACGATTTTCTCAACATGTTTTGCCATTTTCTCCTCCCTCACCTCCGCTGTCTAAAAACATAAATCCAGTTTTGTGCATATACAGAGCCTGCCAGTTTTGTCTAGTCTGCCAAAGTGTAAGGCACCAGAGGTTGATAAAGTAATTTGAAATTTCTGAGGATCACACAATATGGTTAGTAACGGAAAGCTAGACAAGGTTAGAGCGCGCTACTCCTGGGGCCACTGTTATCAATTTTATTGTTACTAGATAAAGGGGATTATGTAGTAAATTGTTAAACTGATTTGCCCAGGATCACACAATATAATCAAGCAGCAAATGGGAGACAGGATTACAACTGGATACTCCTAAAACACTGTCATTGAGTTGGTGATTAGTTCATGGCTCCTTCCTTTGCATTTTAAATTAGCCATGTCTGGATGATTTGCTTTTATAGCTTTACACAGTGCTTTACGTGGGGCGGGTTCCTCCAGTGCCCAGGACCAGTAGTAATTAACAAGCATTTGCAGTGCAATAGGTCTCACCTTGACGCGAGTTTGAGCTATTGACATTGCAAATAACAATGCCTTTTATTTTTGTTTTGTTTTTAAAAACATAAATAAAAGGCATTGGTAGGTACAATGCCAATAGCTTAAACTCGCGTAACTGCGAGACCTATTGCATTGCAAATGCTTGTTAGATGAAGCCATTGACTTAGCAAAAAGCATAGAAACATCTGAAATTGATGCAAAGCAATTAGAAACTCAACCATCACCTTCTACTAATGTTGCCAATGTGTCTTCAAAAACTTCACACGCTTCTGACTCTTTTGTGAACAAATCCAGAGCTTATTCTTTTACCAACATTAGAGGGGGTAGAGGTACAGCCTTTGGCCGTGGTATAATACAATGCTTTAGATGTGGTTCGAACGCTCATGTTTCTAATTTCAAAAATTGTCCAGCTGCAGCACAAGAGTGTTGGAAATGTAAAAAGATTGGCCACTTTGGCAATGTTTGTAGAGGAGGTAGACACCATCCAATTCGGTATATTCAAGACGATGTTGTGGATAGTGAACAGGTGTCAGTAGAAAACAAGCTTGAGGAATTAATGTTGGCTGTGGATTGTATAGATATCAACAATGTCCATTCCGATAAGATTGTCACTGACCCTTTAGTTCAGATTTTCATTGACAATATTAACATTCCTCTTCTCATTGACTCCGGTGCAAGAATCACCATTATTTCCATCGATAAGTACAAACAGAACTGGGCATATAAAGTGTTGCTACCTCCAGATGTTATTACCACAGCGTTTGAAGGTAGCAAAATTGATTTAGCAGGGTATTTTTGTGGCAATATAACGTTCGAAACAAAAAGCATTCATGGAAAAATTTACGTAGCCTACAAAGGCATTAATGTTCTAGGTTGGTGGCATCAAGCTGAGTTCGGCATGATAATCAAACCCGGCCACAAACACCCTGTTTCTCTTACCAGTTCTGTCTCTGATCATACTTCATGGAAAGAAAAATTTAAAGATGTGTTTTCTGATAGAATCGGTTTGATAAAAAATTTTACCCACACCATCAAAGTTAAGGAAGGTGTTTCTCCAGTAAAGCATAGATTACGCAATGTGCCCCACAGTGTAAGGAGTGAATTATCTCAAATATTAAAAAACATGCAAGACAATGGTATCATAGAGAAAGTTGATGCCACACTTTGGCTTTCTCCCATTGTTCTTGCCAAGAAGAAGAATGGCGAGTTACGTTTATGTGTGGATTTACGCTCTATTAACAACGCAATTTGGGTGGAAAACTTTCCTGTGCCTCGTATTGAGGATCTCATCCCAGCAGTAGGGCAGTCCAAGTGGTTTTCGAAATTGGATTTACGAGCAGCTTACCATCAGGTGGAACTGGATGAGTCATCCAGACATCTTCCAGCGTTTGTTACACCTGATGGTACATTCCAGTTCTGCAGAATGCCATTTGGACTGGCGTCTGCTGCGTCCGTATTTCAAAAAGTGATGTGCAACATGTTTAATGACATTTTAGACAATACTATATCAAAAGAGGAACACAATGAAGTGCTTGAACAAGTTCTTTCCATCTTACAAAACAATCAAGTCACTGTCAGGGAAGACAAATGTATTTTTACAGTTAATGAAATCGAATATCTGGGGCATGTTCTTTCCAAAGATGGCATTAAACCCAAGCCGAGCATTGTAGATGGCATTGTCAACGCACCACATCCTACTGACAAAGAGCAACTTCGTTCTTTCATTGGGCTTTGTGAATTTTATTCAAAATTCATCAAGAATTTTGCAAACCTCACTGAATGCTTCAGAAGTTTATTAAAAAAAAGTTCTGAATTTATCTGGACAGCTACTTGCCAAGACCATTTCCAACGCATCAAAGAGAGCATACTTTCTGCTCCCGCTCTTCAAGCATATGTGGAGGGTTGGGACACTTATATCACTGTTGATGCCAGTTCTTATGGCATGGGTGCTGTTTTATCACAGATGTGTGGCAACAATGAAGTTACCATTGGGTTTGCTTCAAGAAGAATGAAAGATGTAGAACTGAGGTATTCAGTTATTGAAAAAGAAATGCTCGCGTGTGTGTGGGGAGTTGAGAAGTTCAAACCTTATTTGTGGGGGAGAAGATTTTGGCTTAGAACGGATCACAAACCGTTAGTGGACATTCTTTCCGGTAATAAGATTAAGAAAGCTACTGCCAGGTTGGCTAGGCTTGCTACCAAGTTGTTAGAATTTAACTTCACTATGCAGTACATAGCTGGCGGCAAGAACATTAAAGCTGACTTCTTATCCAGACTTCCTGTCCAGGAGGACAAACTTAATGTAAGAGAGGAAGAGGACATTGAGGAATGCATTATTGCTTCTATTGATGATACTGTAATTTGCGCAGATATGGAAGAGTGGTGTAAGGCATTAGAAAATGACTCTGCCCTTAAACAAGTCATGGATTTTGTTGTGAAAGGTTGGCCCAAAGAAAGATCCATTGATCCCAGTTTACAGCCTTTTTGTAAGATTGCCAACGAATTATCCATTGAGGGCAAACTTTTAGTTAGAGAGGGAAAATTAATTCCTCCTTCTTGCTTCAGAAAAAGAATTCTGGAAACTGCACATTCAGGTCATCTAGGTATGACTGCCACCAAACGCAGAATCCGCAACGATTTTTGGTGGCCATCTGTTGATCGTGAGGTGGAAGCTCTAGTTAACGAATGTATCCAATGATTGTATAGTGATAAACATTTGTCCACTTCTTCTCCTTCACCCAAACCTACTGTGTCTCCCAACAAGGTATGGCAAAGGGTTGCTGTAGATTTTCTGGGACCATTTCATGTACTCCCCAATTGTATGAAGTATTTCATTGTTTTAATTGATCATTTATCCAGGTGGGTGGAAGTTAGGGTGTTTCTGAACCCAATACCAAATCTGTTGTCCGCTTCCTCCAAGATGTATTTAGCAGAGAGGGTGTCCCCGAAGAATTACTAACTGATAATGGGGTTCAGTTCACTTCACAGTCTATGCAAGAATTTTTAACAAAAATGGGTATTAAACATCTTCGCACTCCATTATATTTTCCCCAAGCCAACGGCAAAGTTGAAAGATTCAACAGGGTCTTGGTTGAATGTATTCAAAGCGCATTAAAAGCAAGAGTAGACTGTGAGACCGCCATTAGAGATGTTGTATGGGCGTACAGAACTACTCCCCATTCGGTTTCAGGCTCTGTACCCTTCGAACTAATGAGAGGAAGAAAGGTTGTTTCCACTCTTAATCCATTTTGGAAGATGAAGTGTTTGAACAGTGATTGCAATGTAATGGAAGATTCTCTCAAAGCCAAAACTCTAAGTGATGAGTCTAGTGTACGCAGGTGTAAAAAATTCAAACTTCCTGTGCTCAAAAAAGAAGTTAAGTTTGCTATTGGTGACTGGGTTTGCGTTAAAGACCCTTTACTGTTACAAAAAGGTAAATCAAAATGTAGAGATCCTGCTTGTATTGTCAACATTAGAGGTCATGCTGTCAAACTTGATAATGGTCAATGGTGGAATGTGGGTCGCTTAGCTAAGACCAAAAGATATAATGTTCCATTTGACAAAAGTGTACATAATTATTCTGTTGTCAGAAAGAGCTCTAGGGTCAAGAAAATTCCCAGCAGATACATTCATTAAGTATTTTTTTTTTCTTCTCTCATTGTACTTTCTCGTTAAAAAGGGGAGATATGTGGTGTTCACGTTTTACTTGTTAGTGCCCCTTTTCTATATGTTGTTCATAGAATCTTCTTTTGTACCTGTGCTCATATTCCATGTATTACTTGCATCAGAATGTTAGGGCCATGGCATGAGAACACTCCAGTGTCAGTTGGAGTGATCATCCTGAGCCCTCAATACTCTTGTACCTGTTCCTCTGGCTATATCAATAAATCTACAGAAATCATAGAAGACTTCCGTCTTGTGCTTTCCAGCGATCGTATTTCACTACAGCTAGCCACCCATGAACCCACTTCAGTGCATTTCCTACCACTGTGTGATATTGGTTCCTCACACAGTGACCGCGTGAAGGGAGCCAAAATCATGTGGCCCACAGTGACACTGTGAGAGTTGGCAGGTTTGATGATGATGTGTTGAGGGTGCTGTGCTCCATGCGTCGGAGGATGTGGTGTAACTTGCTTAGTGTGCGCCTCATCAGCTGAACAATATGGGATCTCTACCGTGCGGGTTGGAGGCGTTTGATACACTGTGAAATATTTCCCATCCATTGCTTGGGTGCACTCTAAAAGCTTCATTTACATGAATACACAAAATTAAGTATTACTTTAAAGGCACTTGAGGGCATGCATACAGATACACTCATCCAAATACAAGAAAACCCACATCTTGTATTTGTTTAATAAAAAGGTTACGTGTGAAGTGGCCCACTGCCGTACAGCCTGCATCCTTCTAGGTGTGCACTGCCATGCACACTCCTCTATGGCAAGTTTACTTATTCTGGACTCGCAAGCCTGCTGCCCGGCAGGAGTGGGCCTATGAGTAGCTCCTGGATATATATACATGAACTGGGCTTAATTTGTAAATTATAAGTGCTAGTGCCCCAAGATCTCTTAGAAACCTGCGTCCAGCGCTGCCTAATATATGATTTGAAAGTATCAAGGATGCATAGTTTTGATTCTACCTCATGCCTCTTTCATTCACCACTATATATTCCTTGCCCCTTTATTTCACTCGTTCAGGTTGCATCTTCTTCCCTGGTTACAGTTTTTCTTTTTCTCTTTTGTCTTTCTTTAAGCTTTTTCTTTTCTTTCTCTTAATCTGGGTCAAATTGGTATGAGGAAAAATAAGTGTCAGCCCCCAAGAATGAATGCCAGTGTGTAATACCTGCAACCTCCGGCTCACACTAAGCATGAAGCTGGAAGTGCTACACGCGCACTGAAGAGCCTCCTGAACAAAGGTTACGGACTTAACGGCCAGAGCTGCTGACTTTAAAGCTGGGGAACCAGGTTCGAGTCTGGCGGAGGTTTAAGCATCCTGTGATTCTGGGCAAATCACTTAATCTCCCTGTGCCTAAAATAAAAAAAAATGAACGGGTCCATCTGTAATGCAACTGGTGATCATGTAAAGCACTCTAATATCTTCAGGTCGAGTTTGCGCTACATAAAAATATATATATATATTTTTTTTAAACGAGGATCTGCACAAGGCCCAGGAAACTAGCATATTTTCGGAGCAGCCTGCTGTCTAGCGTAAAGTGCTTCAAAGCCTTCTCACTGTAGGGTTGCCACCTGGCCGGTTTTCTGCCATCACCACGGGTGCCGGTATTTTTAGCCCTTATCTGTACATACTTCAAACAGAAAATATCAATAGAAACTGCTTCAAAATGTGTTTGAAAGCTACTAATTAAAGTGAACTAGGACAGAAAATTCATGTTACATATGCAACATACCATTTTGTTTAAAGTCCTATTTACTTTCACGTCTGCGCCTCTGCAGGCTCTTACAACAACAAATGTCCGGTATTTTTCTCTTTGAAAGGTGGCAGTGGTAGTAAGTGTCATAAACATACATTATCTGTGATAAACCCTTTTGCTCAGTGTAAATGTGGATATTTGTGTGCCACATGGTGCTTCTGTTTTAGATGTTCCATTTGTGTTTCTAGGGTCCCGGGATGCCGGGTTGGAGATGGGTTGTGGAGGGCGAGGGATGAGGGCACGTCTATTAGGAATATACCAAATTGGGATGAATAATCGGGGGACTACCAAATTCCCGATGTATGCGTTGGCTTCCGTCATCTCAAGTTTCCGGTGCTTTGAGCGCATTTGCTTCCCATTATCAGAGGTTTACCTATTACATGTGCTTTTAAGTACGTTGAGCTTCATTTTTACCGGAAATTTGAATATTGAAAATGTACTTTGCTGGAGTTAGTGATGCCTTGAAGCCTTCTGCTGTGTGGGAACCAGCTGATCAGCTTCGCGAAGCACTCTGTGGATGCGACGCATTACAAAACACACACACACATTTCTTTGAAAAATGCTGCTTTTCATAGCCACGGGAGAGAATTTAATTCAGTAGCTAGCCAATGAACATTCAGCCCATTCTTCAGTTGTCCTGGCAACAGGCGATGGGAGATCCGCCCGTCCTTCCCTTGTCAGCCCTCCTCTTTCCCTCATATCCCCCTCCGTGCTCACCTTTGACCTCTGTGCGTGGTGCGCGGGAATCAGCTGCGAGTGAATGACTAAGTAAGACAAACCCTTGCTCGTCGTTGGCGTGATGTAGCCATGTTAGAATGTACCAGCGCTGCCGCCTGCTGGCTCTTCTTTCTGCGCATCAGGAATGTAACTACTGCCATGGCAACATGTCTGTAATGTTCGTGACGTGTGCATGCATCTTTACACTCTCCTGCCCAGGTACTCCACGGCACCTCCGATTCACGGACGCCGGTTGGTGGTATCCCCTTGCTAGAGCGGTCCTTATAATCTCTGGCCCAAAACTATTAACCCTGACCCCCATTGACCTCGACGGACATGGCCTGTGTTTTTTTTTTGTTTTTAAGTGTGAGGCATGTTTTTAGGGGCGGCGATGCCACAGAACTCTCTGGTAGGCATTGCACTTATTGGGAGATTGAAGATGAGGTCTAAGGATGTTGCTTAACGGCCAGAGTTGCTGACTTTTGAGCTGGGGAACAGGGTTCCGCCTCCGCGTTGGCTCACGTGATTCTGGGCAAATCACTTAATCTACCCCTGCCTACCAAAAATGAATGTGTCCTTGCGTAACGTAACTGGTGCTCATGTAAAGCACTCCAATACCTTCAGGTTGAGTTGGAGCTATATAAAACTGCAAAAAAAAAGAGGATGACCACCTGCAAATGATAGTGAGTGAAGAGGTCTGCCTGGTCTCGGGGGTCGCTGTAGAGTGACAGGCAGGGCTTTAAGTGGAAAAAAAAAACTGGGGGTGCTCTAAAAGGGGCGTGACAAATTTCGTAAAGGGGTGTGGCCTATCCGAGTAGGGGCGTGGTCTAAATCAAGATAACTAGTATTGTGTGCTTAAGAAAATCATGAAGTCGCATCCAGCAAAGGATAATAAAATAGGCAAAAGGGTATATTTACTAAGTATAAGCCATAAAATACCAAACACTTTAAAAAACATGTAAAAATTATTTACATTACTTAGAAATCTATTGCAGGATTTCCCAAAACCCTTGAAGATATTCACTGTGTCTATTTTGCTGGGGTTTCTCACAACAATTTTCTTCAGCAGACCTTCAACCTTTTGCCAGCCAACTCTTTACATACAGCTTTGCGTCAAATGTTTCAAATGGAGGACCATTGAGTTTTACCCATAAGCATGAAGAAATGGTCTCTACAAGAAGAGAGGCCCTTGTTGGACAAGCAATTAAGTTCATTGGGCTGAAACCTCTCTCGCAATCCGCATTACTTGCTGGCAGGGTTTCCATGCAAACTACTAACTTTTTAATGCTTCAGGGGTTTTCTTTCCACCAAAATCTTTGAAAAGTCTAAAAGCTTGGATAGTATCTCTTGCTGGCAGCTGAAACTCTGAACACAGTTTCTGGATATCTGTTTCACCATAAAGAATGCATTCATCACCAGAAGGCAAGTTGCCTGCATCTAGCACACTGAAGCTGGCTATAAGTTCTTTCTCAGAATCCGGGGCACATCGTTTATTGATATTTACAGACAGACTTTGGTAAAACTGATTTTGATTAAGGGCAACAGAGTTACTTCTACCATGGAAAAGAGGAACATTCTTGAATTTGCCCTCGTCAACTGCTCTCTGAGCCGCAGAAGCAAACTCCCTGGTGAGTCCTTCATTGCTCTAAATATACGTACTTGACTAACCAAAAGTCTGTGGGCATTAACAATTGTAATGTCCCTCCTCTGTAAGAGAGTGATAAGTCTTTGAGCTCCAGAAGTGCATCACACATTACCCCCAAATCTACCTTTGACCTTTGAGGCCCGAAAATAGAGCCCCATAGAGACCCCTTTCGAGGCCCCCCCAAAAAAACTGGGGTTGCTCAGACCCCCACAGACCCCCCTCCCACTTAAAGCCCTGGTGACAGGAATAGAAAGTAAGTAGGGATCTAAGAGACGTTTTACTTTTTCTAGGCTCCTCCCTCCTTGCCCTTTCTGTGGTCCTCAGCAGCAAATAAGAGACAGCGGGGGAGTGAGGGGATCAACCCTGTGATTTAATTTGGGGTCACGGGGTTCATAGTGCCCCTTCCATCACCTTATGCTTTTTGGAGAATTGACATCCATTATCAAATTATGATACAAGTTAAAAGTATTTGAACGCTACAATATATATTATGTTACATCAATATATATTATGTTACATCATTTTTAAGTCAGGTAAAAAAAACAGGTGGGGGACCAGCCCGAGACCTACCCAAATCATCCCTCCCCCAAATGGGGATTCCTTTAAGGGAGACCGAGACAAGCAGACACCATTGCTGCGTTAGAGAATATACAATTCTCAGGCCGTATTTATTTCAATCAACATAAACACGACATTTTATATCAACAGAATAATTCAAATATCCAAACTTTCACATGACATTTACAATATTTACATCAAGAATCCTTTGACTAGAGGAACTAATACATGTCATCTCCTAGCAACAGATCCTCAAAAGGAGTCATGGCTGGCCACCCCTCAGGCACCATGGCATTGACTATTCCAAATGATTTGGGACCGTGGTCCCCATACTGCAAGTTGCATATCACAAGGCAAACTCACCTGCCCCCTCAAAATAGAGGGAGCCTGGGCCAGCATGAAAAACTGGACCGCCAACATACCATGCCAGAGCCAACCCAAGAAGGGATCACCCTGGCACCCAATGGGATGAGCTTGGGCAACCAGGCCATACCTTGGTCCCCTGGCGCAGACGCCATCACCCGACATTCTCCGGGGCCATGTAATGGAGTACCGTGAGAGGCTAGAAACAATCGCTGTAGTAGGAGTCCCAACCCCTTCCCTACACCTCAATGGCAACCCCAGCCCCGGTTTTAAGCCAAAGGCTTACTAATTCAGAATTTGCCTGTACTTCAATTACTGATGCCAAGGTTGTCCACCTGTTTTGTGACCAAACATGACTCCTTCCCCGCCACAGGCCTGGGTGGCTCCCCGACCGGCCAGGCCTCCCCCCAAGACCGATGTATCAGTGTTGAGATAAAGTTTGAATTGCAAATGCCACAAACATTTCATCCCGCCATTGAGGCACCTGACCGACTCATTAAGGTTTCCCGACCTACCAGGCCTCCCCCCAAATTCTGTTGCCATAAATAAAATGCCACCAAATTCTTCACAGACCCTTTGTTGCCATGGATTGACAAATTAACCCTATCCATGCGAAGAACAACTCACCTGGAGGCAACCACAAGGAATTGTCTTTGGCTGTACAATGTTAAGCAACTGTTTCTTGTTCGAGATGCCTGACTAATTTAATTAATCGAGACCAGTCCGGCCTCCAGACTATCCCCTAGGATGACATTGGACCCCACAATGGCCAAACCCAGACATCTCTTAGCCAATCATGACATTTCCCTCCTAAAGTTCTCAAATAATATTCTCCTTTCAACAT
The DNA here is from genome assembly GCA_963921515.1 of Calotriton arnoldi. NCBI lineage: Eukaryota > Metazoa > Chordata > Amphibia > Caudata > Salamandridae > Calotriton > Calotriton arnoldi. The sequence goes on from CAWUFW010007685.1 coordinate 684,403, forward strand.
TGCCAATCAATGCAACAGTATGACGAATGATGACTGCAAGCAGCTGTAGCCCCTTGCCTGCAACCTTCTCGACGAACTGGCGTAGATCACCCAAGCAGTGATTGCCTCTTGCTGCCCCAGCGGAACTGAAGACTCGCTTTTGTTGCCTGTCTGCTAAGCTGGTTCTGGGCAAGTTGACTTTTGCACACCACACGAAAAAACTACTGAAGACCCTTGCACTGGCGTAAGCCATGTGACCTAATGGAAACCTGATAGGAGATAGAATACGTCATTACTAATGTGCATCCATTGTATCTACTGCATGTTAAGACACACGGAACGCTGCTGCAAGCCTCTGTTTATCACCTTCTTATCCTTTTTACTGCCTATGTGGGATTTCGCTATCCCACACTAAAGGAGGTTGCAGTGCTATTTGGGGAGTAGCGTCGTGGACCCCGCTGACTAAGCATTGCTCTCCCCCAGTGGTCGATAGACCCCAAGTTAAGAGTTGTTGCCCTCTGTGTTCATGAGTGACCTGGCCTCTGCAAAGGGGAGGTCTGAGCAGATGTCTGGAATTGACACTTATAAGAGTCCCTGTAGGACAGCAGAATGAGCAAGGGCTCCGACGTGACCCAATGAAACTGAACTCTGATGCAACATGGCATTAATAAATACCCTTCTCTTAATAGTACTTGTTATAACATATATATATGTGTCTTATGTCTAATAACCCATTATTATAGAGAGCTGTATACTCCATTCCAGAGTGACTATGCACCCGCTCAACTACCGCCAAAGAGAGTTCCGCAACTACATGCATTTTTAAAGTTTTAAACAATCATGGCCCATTGGATATTCCAAAATTATCTGTTCTGGAGGTCCACAATTAGCTGGCCACCACAGAAAAGTGTCTTACCCCCTTCTTTTGAGGGCGGTATGGTATACAACTGTGGTTTAGGTAGTGCTGAAAGTTGTGTTGCATCTCAGCTTTAGAACAATTAATATAATTTGGGTTGCTACCAGGAGTCAGTGCAGGCTCCCCTGAGCTGTGGGAATGTGTACAGCTTTGGGCAAGAGTGTTCTTGTCGCAGAATTCTGCAGCATTTGAAACCTGCTGATGTTCCTTATAAAGGCCCCCACCAGCGGGGCATTGCATACTCCATTCTAGTAAGTGTAACCGCTCAGGCAACAATAAATTGATTATCTGGCATTAGGGAATGTCGACCTTCCTTAAGGGGTTGAGTTAAGAGTGAGAGGACTGAATGCACAGAGTGACTTTACTGTCTATAATAAAGCGCTAATCGGATTATCTCGGACATTTTTACCCCATGTCATGGAAAGGAACTCAATGGTCCTAGACTTATATTAAAGCTTAGTTGTCTGAAGCATTCATAAGCAGCATACGGTACATGTATAGTTTAAATCAATAATGTACCATTAATTCATTTAAAGGGCATTCAAATATATATATCCTCAGAATCCAAAAAAGGCACACACTATTGCTTTATATGTGACTCTTATTTTATTCGGTCACTTTTCATAACATATTATCATATTCAATGTTCAAGATAAAAAGGTGGTTGCTCCAAGGGAGAATGTGAAGAAAGAAAGTGCTCGTGAAGTAAGATAGAATATACAAGAGGGGGATCCAATCAAGCAAAACAATGGTTCATCATTTTATATACATTACAATCTCATTAGCAAAACTGGTCGTGATTCATGATGACACCAGTTCTACATTGAGAGCCTGTCCATTAGTTAATTCATGGTTGTTCTTTCTGTTCTTTTTCAAAAGTTAACAAACAATATTTGTCTGTAAGCGGGTAGGACTGGGATAATATCAAGTACAGGCCCCGAGCATTTTTATGTCGGATTAAATGCCCAGCTGTCTCAATAACCTTTATTTAAAAATATCCATAAAGTGGGATATGAGTCCACCCAGAGGAAAACTGCTCTCTCACCGCATGTAGTTGACTGTTCTATTTATCATTATGCCTCCTTTGAGATACTTGCATTGTAAGGCATGAGGGACACTTTCACATCTGAAAGATACATTGAATCATCGCACATCCAGTATATACAGAAAGCAATCTTGTTGTGTTTTTGTAATGCAGCTGTCTTTTTAAAATGTTTTTGTCAATACTCAAATGCAGGCCTTTACCACCACCACCGCCTTTACTACCATCCTTACACTGCCACCACTACTGTCATTTCCACCACCAATGTTACTACCAGTACACTATCACCACAACTATTGCCACTACCACCATTATCACCATATCCACCACTATTACCACCACCACCACCATACCACTTGTGCATACCTGTATTTGCAATCTTTACTGCATGAAAGCAAGACCAATTGACTTTGCAGGTGCTCGTAAAAGGTAAAGTGTTTGTTGTTAGGAAGGTAATCCATTTGTATCCCTCACTTAGCACATACACAAATACTATTTCTTACTTTTTCCTTTTTAAGCGCTTGGGTTTCCGTGGGTTTTGAGCGCTATATAAAAATAGTGATTAATTGAGTGATCATTTCAGATTTTCAAGGAAAAGTCAGATCTGCATTAATGTTTAAATACAGATGAAAGTCACATGGACATCTCACAGACAGAACACCAAACTTCATGTCACATGGAAACACATGTCCCTAGAAGGTAAGGGTTCTCATGTGCAGTTGCTGTGTTGCACACTCACACGGTGTGCAGTGCTTGAGCAAGAAATCAGTGTTCTGAATAGGTTGCGGATTTTGCCTACAGATCAACAGGGATTTTTAAAGGGACTCTGGTGGTGCTAATAAAACAGCAGAGAATCAGTTCTGAAAATCAATTTAGCCACTGTGATGCCACCGCTGGGAAGACGAGCTGCCCTCTGCTACTGCCTGCAGATGAAATTAATTGGAGATTTGTGTTCCTTGCTTGTCTCGGCTCTCTACCCAGGCACTCTATTCGCTTATTGTCTAGAGATTGAGTAATTCCCTTTTGCATATTTAAGGCTGGGGTTCCCACTACCTTCCCACCTGAGGTTTTGGGGTTTACAGTGCTTGGAATGGAAATAGAGAAGTGTGGGTACTCACTATTCCAGGATACCTCTTTGTTACTGCAACGTGCCGGTACTCTCTCATTAAAATTATTGAACCTCTGCTGAGAAGTGCAGGTACTCTCCCTTAAAAACTAAAGAAGTGCAGGTACTCAATACCTGACATTATCTGCCGATAAAATGCCCTGGGGTGTGACCAGTTTCATGAGCCTTGTGTTCCCAGGGTATTGGCACTGTATCAACTCTAATTTTAATGGCTTTTTCAGGCGGCAAACATGCAGTGCAGTGAGGGTTACCGACCTTCCCATTACCGAAGCCTTATGGAGGCTGCACTGCAGAGGATTGGGGATGCTTCATTGTTCGTCTATTCAGTGACAGTAGTCACTCCACAGTTGGGGTGTCAGGGGCTGGAGTTAGGGTGACCGCCACACTCCAGGTCACTATGGACATCATCTCCATGCCTGAACTTAACACCTACAAATCGTTGATTTCAGGTGTGTTAGTCTAATTAGTTCAAGAGAAACAAAACAAGACTACAAACCTCATAATACATTAGGGTATCATGCAAAAGTCCAGGACTGGAAACAGTGTCTGTAGCGACCAGGGAGCATGTGGTCACCCCAACATTAGTATCGCCAGGTATAGCACAGACCTGTCTCTCAACAGAGAAGTATTAAGAATTATTTTGTGTGCGTGTGCACACGCATTGCAGGTCTTCAAACCCCATGCCCAAGGCAGACAGGTTCTGCTCAATAAACTAGCCAAGTTGCTTACTAAACTAGTTGCAGAAATCAATTCCGAATCCTCACGTAACGTAAACTAATTCTAGGAGGGGTGGTTGTCTTTCATCATTTCAAAGCCGATAACATATCTACTTTTCTCTGACAGCATTCTATCTCACTCCTACCGCCACTCCCAAACCCATACAGTGCAAGCAAAATATTTTTCCTCCCACACTTTCCGCCAGAACAATCCAGCCCCATCCTCAGACAGCATATGCATTACTTTCTCCACCATCCTCTCTTCTACCTGTTGAACTCGGTGTTTTTTCCTCCAGCTGCATCAGTCGTGTGATATTATAATTGGATGCATAATCCATGGAGTCCTTTGTAATCTGTGTCCTTCAGTGTTGTTTGGGACGTTTTCTTCATTTACATACCAAGTTGTTGTTACCAATGACGTTTTCATTTGAGCATGCTTTTGTTTGTGTTACCTTTCTATGTTGTACTTCCTTAATTTAACCTCTCACATTGTGTGTAGCTAAACGTGTCCACAATCTACTACTGTTCCCCCTTAATTCACTTATATCAGTCAAGGGTACGACCCTACCTGTAGCATAGCCATTGTGTCATGGACCCTAGTGCAAAGAAGGAAATAGACCCCCTTTGGCTGATGTTTGAATTATAAAATATAGAAATAATCAGGGATCCGTGGACCACTCTGGGCTACGGTGCCTTGTCTCCACTCATGTATTTGCCCTCTGCCCTTAACCTTTTGTAGAGGTTTGTTCACTTAGGCGCAGGAGTAGGTTACCTTTGGTCAAGCTATTGTTGCTAATAATTAGTGACTATTTCCAAAACTCTGATACCTCACTAATGTATTGGTTGGGCGGGGAGTTGCGAGTTGACTTTGGGCTATAGGGAGGTCAGTTTAAAAAAAAAAAAAAGCATTGGCATTGCCAATAGGTCTGGCTTTAAAGGTATGTTATATGGTGATGTGAAACATTGCCAGTAAATATCATGGGAATGGATATGTATTTGTGTGGAAGCAAAGAACTGTGGAATAATATTTATGTAGGTTAAAAGGTCAGGTGACAGTAGCACTGTCAAGCTAGATCTAAACATCCATGTAGGTTAATGACTGCCCTCCTCCCATCTGTGCTGCTGCCAAACACCATAAATGATCTAGTTATCTAAGGCACTTTAATAACATTACAATGTCATGTGTGTGGCCCTGAAAGTTCAAGCTCAGGCAGTGGGTTAAATAAGCAAAACGATCTCAGCTATATGGAGGGCAAGCACTTTTTTGTGGAAGCACACAACTTCTGCCCAATTAAAACATATATGCCTGGCTCCCAACGTGTGGGCAGAGGCAAAGCCCCTATCTGGTGATGCTCACATATTAGTCTGGCGACAGCCGCGCTGTCAAGCCAAACCATAAAAACCTCATGTCTGGCACCAACGTCAATATACCACACATAAAAACGAAGAAGGGCCAGCACTGGGTGGCCATCTTAAGATCATTGCAGCCGCCTTATTTTCTGTTTACCCTAAGCCTGTACCACCCCTTCCCACACCTGCCGATATGTGACATTCAGTGATCAGTAGTTTTTAGTTTTTGCGGTTAATATCTCGATGTTCATACCATTGAACATTATGACCTGGAGTGAAAATGTATAATCTCTTCCTCAGAATGCTGAAAAATATATCTTCCCAAAACAGCAAAGAAACACACAACAAAGGCAAAGTGTTTCTCCTGCCCCAACACCATCTCTGCATGTTTCAGGCATATGCTTTCTTCTTACCACACAGCAGAAGCAGAGCATTTCCCTTAACCAACCAATACACAATCAGTCTTTCCTCTACACTCACACAATACAGACAGATATTTTGTCACTCTTCCACTTACACAAAGCAAATGTATAATTTATTTGTAATCTGCCACACTTAGCTCAGGGAGAACAAATGTAAAGCCTCAATCATATTTCAACACAGAGCCGATTGTGTTTTACTCAGTTTGTGCTCAGTTTAAACCAGGTATTGCTCCTGCTTCAACTCTCGCACTGCACAGCGTGAGCAATTGTCCTCTAAATTCCAATGTTGCACTAGCAAATGTGAGCGAGACACAGAAAGTTTAGCAAGGCTCGAGCCAAATGTCTGGTTCTGGCTCAGATTGAGGTCCTCTTGAACCCTGGAGCCTAAAACAAGTCGAGCTTTCAGGGGAAAGTATGTGGCTTAGTGGCTACAGCTGCCGATCATGTAAAATGATAGACAAGGTTCAGATGTGCTTCCTGTGAACTCTGGCGAAATCTCCCTGTGCCGAAGAAAAAAATCATATAACGAACTTTGTGTCTGTTGTGAAGTGCTCTTATGACCTTGGGCAAAGTTGTGGTATGCAAAACTGCCTAAAAAAGAGTGAATTCTGACTGTCATCAACCCTCCAATCATACGCCAACAATCAAAGACAAAGCATTGATGTCAGAAAGAGATACCCATCTAGTGGCTGAATTGTCCAGTGTGAAACTGGACAATTCTGGAATCAATCCCGGCTTCCCTACTTGACCAAACTGTGTAAATAATTTATTTCACCGAGCCTTCTTCCTGTTCATTATGACATATGAGAGCACCTGCAAACGTGAGTTTAAGACGTGCACTGTACAAAAACCTTTCATGATTTGATTTAAAATACTGTATTGTCGCTCAATCTATAATAATAATCTAGGCCACACATGGGCTTCACATCTCTGATTTGCCTCTTAGTCCACTACTAGCATTGTCATCAGGGCAGAGGCAGGAAGGTTTCTTAGTTCGTGTATAAAAGCTCTCCCTTTTAATAAATACTTCTTTAATAATATGGCATAATGAGGTGAAACTGTTCTGAATATTAAAGAAATGCACTTTTCACCTTATCACCGTATCATCTTTTAACATGATGTTTCGTTGCATGATTTACATGTCCATTATTTTCAAGACTCTGCATGTGCACGGGCCCCTAGAGCCAGACAAACTTTGGCTTGACTTGGTTCTGGCTCGGCTCTCCTTGTTAATTTGTTGGCTCACCACATCTATGCTATATCGAGTGACATGTAATGTTACCATGTGAGCTGGCAGGTCTGAAGGAAAGGGAGGAGGAATGTTGTTCGTTTTTAGGGCTCGTTCAACGAAGTAATGGTTCTGTCTTTGCCTAAATTTCGATTTCAGGAGTGGCAAGAAGTTCAGAAAAAGACAGAAGGCAAATAATCCAATATGATTAAACACATTATAGTTATAGTAGAGGAAAACGTTTTAGATGGAGAAACCAGGCAGACGGCAAAGAACAAAACATAAAGAATAGGGAATAACACATCATAATTGTTTTTTTTGCTCCATTTAATCAAACATAAGCGACAAAGTACCATATACCATAACACAGTATGAATTTCACTGTCTTGCCCTTCACCCATTATCCGTATGTCTTTATTTTACTCAATTGCGCCAGTCTCCCGACGCTATCTGATTAGCATCCCTTGAACTCCTTTAGTAAACAGAGTGATATTTAGACATATTTAGCATTCTTCTTCCTAGGAGAGCTGTACATATACATATGACGTTCATAATCAAGGGTGGGGATGTCGAAGACCAATAGCCAAAAACAAATGCGGACATCTTCGTTTTACGCCACACACCATCCCAAGGAACCTGTTCTAAAAATGCACATTAATTACTCCTCATCGGAAAAGTTGCACAACTTTTGACACCGGTGTTTCCCATGTGTTTCCGAGATGGAGATCCTGGCGTGTGAGGTGAGGTGTAACCAGGCCCAGGCTAGGTTGAGTCAGGAAGAGGTCGAGTCCTCTTTCTGTTTCGCTCTGAATGACATGTCTCTTTGCCCAGGGCACCACGCACCTCCCCCCTTACTTCTCAGTCTTTTGTCTGAGCCCTCCCGGCCACACTGCGTGTGAAAGCCTGTCCTGGCTTTGTTATGTAAATGCTGGCAGTGGAATGTTTGTAAGTGGGATTTACACCGCTGGAAGCAGGCATCAAGGCTCTAGACTCAGCCGGCCCGCCCCTTTTTACTGTTCATGAATACTGGATTGGCAGACAGACAGACACTGCCCTCGCCTGTGCTCCTAGCGGATTTGTAAAGAACATTATCCCCTATTAATGACCGTAAATCAAGAGGAGGCAGGAGTGATGCTTCTGTGGTCGAGGGTGACGTTTCTCCCTCTCTTTTCTCTTTCTGACTCTCTTGGGATTAAGGCCGAGGGGAGGGAGCGTGGACTGGTTGAAACTCATCAGCAGGGGGGATTTCAGTCATACCGGGTAACTTGTCAAATGAGATGGTACAACATTTCATAGACATCAGAAAATGTGTGTGGTGGGGGGAGAAAACAGAAATAGATAAGATGTTTGTGGGGTGGACGTTTGGGAGAAAAATCACTCCATGCCACTAAAAATTACTAGATGAGTCCTTACTTGTGATGTGACGTTGTGTTGTCTTATGCGAGGCCACAGTCCTGAAGATCAGTTCCCATGATGGCTGCCCGAACTATGACAGGAGGAACTCATAGAAAATGAACCTTACAAAAAAAGACTTTCTGATGGCTTTCCTATTCTAGAAACAAGCCAGGATGGCCCTGAAAACAGCTCCCATTGTACGCCAGCTTTCCGCGGGCTTTACAGAAAAGGCTTAGATGTCAAAAGAGAAATTGTGGTATTGTGTCTCTTTCACCCGTGGTTCTATAGAAGAGCGAAGGCTTCTCGCGACCCAGTATCGAATACATTTGTCTATCAGAAAAGGTATAGGTAAAGCTGTGCGTTGTATGGTGTGAGGCTTATAAAGCAACCTGGTGGCATCCGACAGAAGCAAGAGCAAGGGTGTAATGCAATCTTCATATAAGGTTGAGCAGCATCCTTGTGGCTGCATTTTGTTCAGCTTTGGAGCAGTATAAGAGGAGGCCTAATTAAATGTTATTTCCATGATGGCACCTAGACAACACCAATGCCATCAAAGGCTGTAGTTTATGCAGGAAGGGTAGGTAGGGTTAGACCCTCAGAAGGCTCTCCGGGTTGGTGAAACCCACGCTGATTATCGCAGACTCCTATTAGAAAGTAACACCTGCTGAGACTGTCACTTTTCCTTTGATGGTCATGTATCTGGCCCAGCAAATATATATTTTGGCCATGAGTAGGGACTTGTGCATCCGAATAAAAAATGGATCTGAAACATTGACTGAATCACTGAAATGCAAAATAAGAGCGTTATCCTCCAGATTTTGATTTTCGAATAGTGAATCACTATTATAAAGGAATACTTTTTGTGGCAACTAGATATATATCATTCACTTTTGCAGCTAATTGACTTTTTGTATCAGTTTACAGCTTTTTTTGTTTATGATACCTTGCAGCTGTTTCCTCGGGGCCGTTTTATAATATTTTAGGTTAAATGACGTTAGCTTTCAATTTGCCCTTAAAACAAATTTTGGGCAAAATTTATCCAAATAGGTTTTTGGTGAATTAAACCTGTCTTGCCCAGGAACTTTGCAGAGAGCACCAAAATATTTTAGTTTTATTTCCGATGTACATTGATATTTCAGTTATATATCAAGCCTGGGTAGCCAAGCCCTGTTTGCCTTCACAAGAATTTAAAAAATGAGAAAGGAAACCAAGCCTTGGCACAACCAGTAGGTCTGGCCTTATGCCTACGTATCTTAAGACGGGATGCACAAATGCTGTTCAGCACATTAAAGCCAGACCTATGTCCTTTCCAAGACTAGGGAAAATCAGCTAAATGGATTGCTTTCTGTATAGAATGACTGTAGGTGGTAAATAACTAAATATTACAAACAGTGTGATGATGAGGGTGTTTTTCTGATGTAAAATAGCCCTTTATGCATTCCAGTTGAAGCACTTATTAGAAGGTGTAATGATACACCAACTAGCCAATCTCATTAGGTGAGAGTTTTTTCTGTGGGTGGAGCCAAAGCCCATTCGATGTATTGTTTAAGAATTGGAAGCAACAGTTCAGGCAGAGAGCTGCGTTGTCAAGCCAGACCTAAAAAGAGTCAGCATGCAATAAGTGATGCGCTTCCGCTGGCCTCCCTCGCTCATTGCACGCAAGTGTAGTTTTATGTTTGTAATGTTGTAAACTGACAATCACGCAAAAGAGCAGGATTTATGGAGACAGCAGTGATCGCAAGCACTCCGCACAGACCCTGTGTAATTTCATATCAGTAAATGGAATCGTCTTGTTTAGAATGGATGCGCAGATGGGACACGTGTAATTTCCCCATTTATCAAATTGTGACCAACACACAGTAATGTGTCTGACAAACTGCAATCTATGGCTGTGGAAGCTCGTGAGATGGATTACAGGAGGCGGGGACCACTCTTGTGCGCAATACTAATCGCCACTGGCGCTTGTGAAACCACAGAGCCGCGCACTGAAGATAAGACTTTCAGCCTTTGTTACTTATCTTGCTTATGGCAAAGGCGCTGAAGGAATTCTAAGCGCTCTATTTTTGCTTTTGTAGCTTTCTTTCTATAGGTGACAATGCAGGCGCGGAGGGGCTTGCGCTGCCCCTGCAAATTGACGCTGCAGTAAAATAGAACATCCGGTTTATTTGCAGAAGTGCTGCTCGTCATACAATCACACGTAGCTCTAATTACTCTCATCTGGCATGGTTGTATCTACGCACAGTGAATGTATGGTAATCCCAGCGCCAGGATACCCGTCGGGTGACAGTGCGCTATATAAGTCCAGCTTACATTACATTACATTACGGCAGTATCAATTAAATTATGTTCTAAGACAGAATGGGCTTTGAGAATAAGTAAAAAGGGATGGGTGGGATGCTTGAATTAATCTCAGCCTCAAGTAATTACTTTGGAACATGTTTCAGTTCCCCTTTTTTAATTGTTTTCTTTAATTACTCACTGTGCCACTATTTACAGGGACCAACCACCTGTCAGTGGCTTATGCTAAATAATGTCCCTCCCTCCACTGCAGAATTTGATGAATGAGTGCACCCCAGTGCTTAATTTGAGCCACTGGTTTCCAGTGCTCAGCACCGGCACTTAAGCATCAACACTGGCGTTTTTCATGAGCACCAGTTAAGGACCCATTCATTTATGGTAGGCGCGGGGAGATTAAGTGATTTGCCCACAATCACAGGATGTTGAACCGACACCGAAACTCGAGCCTGGTTCCCCAGCTCCGAAATCAGCAGCTCTGGCCATCACACCACATCCTCTCCCCCACTTTCATGGTTACTTAGTTGGTTTTGCTTTAGGCGGCGCTAACAGACTGGTGCAAGCTGCCTCCTGACGAGAGCCCCAGCACTTATTTTTTTTCAAATGAACCACTGGTGCACCCTAAAGTGCTGTTGTACCCTCGCATCGCAGGGGAGTGCAGAGGCCTGTGTTACATCCCTTCCACCTGCAAACCAGCCTTGGTTCTGCTTCAGTAGGAACACTCCAGCTCAGACTGCTGGGCCACATCACCTCTGAATGGGAGCGCAAGAAAGCCCTTCCCGCCTTAGGCCTTCGGCTGGGTTAGCACTTGCGTGCTACGGCACTCATTACAATGTGTACAACGGTGCTGATGTGTAACCATAGAGTCTTCAATACGACACATATACATTTGTATTGCTGATACAAGTGAGGACCAAGTTAATCAATCAACTTGATGATTAAATTGAAGTTAGTAGCACTCTAGAGGTGAATTTTCTTTGTTGGGGGTGGGAGGCTCACATTGTGCAACAGACAAAACTGGTGGGGCCATCTACAAAGGGTATATATTTATATAGCTATATAGGCATATATAGATAGTTGGCTTTATATGTTTAATTCTGCCTTAGCATGTACATATGCATAGATGTATATTTAGGTATAGATATATACACACATATTATATACACACGTACATACAATGTCAGAATTAAACATTTTAAGCAAACAGTGCTTTGCAATGAAACATAGTTGGACAAATTAATGTTAACGGTAAAGTGCTGAGTCTTTTTTTCTGTATTGCCTCCTGGCACATTCAGCAGTGGTTGTGGAGAACAAGGGAGGGCTAGGACAAAGAGAGCTGGGCCACTGGCCCAATTTGGCCATCCACCAGAGACCCCAGTGATCAATATGAATTACCCAAATTAAATTGTAAATATCTTTAGATGCTTTAGACCTGTTTTGTCCAAATATATAAAATATTTAAAAAAATGTATTTTGACATAAAATTGTGTTGAATTTGTTTAAAGCCTTATTACCACTCTTAACAAGACCAACATGATTTTCCCATCCAAGTTCTTGTTGGAACAGGGAACACATCTGAAGGTATCCACAATCATGGAGACAGAGACCTATTCTGAATTACCCATCTCACTTGATCCCTCAAAAAGCACTACATGGAAATAGTTTAATCTAGTGTTGGAACGTATGCCGTTTATATGGCACACAGAAACATTGGAAAATTCAGGGATGTTTGCTTCATCTCTTAAAGGATATAACTTCAACATTTGCCTCCATGTAAAATTTGGCAGGTCACATATTTTTTTCTTTTCTTTTCTTTTCGTTGTTCAGTCAAATGTCGTACTCCATTTTTTCCCCAATGATTTAACTTTAAAAAATTTAGCTGATCGGGCATTAAACATGCTTTTTACCTTGGATGGTTAGCATCCTCCTCATGCAAAGCACAAAAGTGATGGATAGAAGTGCTTGAATCAATCTAAACCATTGGTAATTACTCTTGGCATTCCTTAGCAACGCTCTTTACTCTGTCTGTGTCATTATGTGAAAATCCATCTTGGTCCGACACCAAAAAGGGTAGTTCAGTCCTAACTGCTAGGCTTCATGCCATCTCCGGCAGTCCCTGCAACATCTGCATGGTGAGTCAGACATTTGCTTTTGAATTTAGATTTTCAAGTGGGATACAGAGTCAGTGCTCTTTGAATTGACCAATGGCGGCAGACCAATGATCATTAGTTGCTGATTCTAAGAAGATGGTTCTGGTTCAGGGGGCTCTAGAGAGTAACACTCCTTTTATCAGGTAGCACTGTTGTGCTAAAACATAGCGTGGACAGTTGAAACAGGGTCTCCATAATTCAGCAGAAGGGCCTACCCATCCACTTCCCCATTCCTGCATGTCTGGCATCCATTTTGTACCCTTAATCGTGGTGTGTCAGGTCTGAAACGGAAGCTTGCTCCTAAGACAAAGAGTAAGTTGAAGCCTTGATGGAGAACAGTCAATGTACCAAAACATTACTGGCAGTGCTTGAGCCTACAGAAGGGAATTTACATTACACTTAAAAGTGGATTTTACACACTATATTGACAGAGCTGACCACCTGACACCCCAGCCACTCTCAGCTAGCCGGGTACCCCTTAAACACCCAGGCAACATGCCACTCCCTTTAAGAGAAGAAAGCTAATTATTTTCCTGTCCTTAAAGCCACATCACCTTAAACCCACTTACCCTTGTAATTCACACTGCTCCCAGTAGGCTTTCAACTTCTCCTGATGTGGGTGATTTCCCAATGTGTAAATGTAAGTGGTGCTCCCACTCAGTTCTTGAGACTACAGTCAGTGAGGCAGTTGTAGAAGATGAATTGCTGGGAATAGAAACAAGCATTGGCATAGCCAATAGGTCTCGCTTTTGGGACCTTATAAGTATTTATTTAGGCAGCATAATATCCTTTGTGCAATATTATCAACTGTTGCATGGCTAAAAACTTTTAAGGTTCTAAAGGCAAGACCTATTGGCAATGGCAATTATTTTTTGTTATGGGGGGCATAAATAACAGGAGGGTGAAGGTTAGTAAGTAAGTTAGTTAGTTAGTGAGAGTGACAGAGTTATGTAATTAGTGATAGAGTGATCCAGGCAACCCTTCTTGCCATCAGGATGTTATTGTGGTCTGAGACATTAAACCTGCTGTGTGTTCCTAGCCAGTGCGCCACCTTATTAATCAAATGATCTGTGGTTTCACTGTTATATGTACCCAAACCTTGTACCCCAGCCAAGACTACAGTATAAGGGCAACATTCCGGGGGCAAATCGTTTGTAGGCAGGCCTGTGGTGTTAAGTAGTCTCGGTTGACCCTGACCTGCTCCTCTCTTTCTATGTATTGCGCCCCTTACCACCAACATCCCTTATCAGGTTACCCCTATGGGGAGTGGAATTACCATGTGGCCAACTTGTACCAGTTGCTTGATTCAGTGTCCCTTTCTCACCCGGTAGCTTGTTACATGTACTTCCATTTATATTACCAGCTACCTGTGATTGCACCATTGGGGGAGGGGTATTATAGGGGTGGTTTTCAATAGACACTCTACTTTTTTAAGTGTTTCATTGGAGGCTGATAATGCTTTCTCCAGTTTATCCCATAGCTGCGATATTAAATCAACCAACAGGTCTGTGAGTTTTTTTCAAGGTATTCCAGAAGTCCCCCATGTCTGTCAAGCTGGTTTGTGGCGGTGACACCTCTCCTCTCCGTAGGGGTTCATTTTTCTTCCTTGTTTTACGCAGTTTTTAGGTGCCGGGAAGCGACTGGCATCTCCCCTTTTTATTAGTAGCTATGGGGGAGCTAGAACACTCCACTCCCCCTCTTGCGCTAAATCGACCATGACCGGGGCATGTGGGTTGTCAGCCAGGTGGATCCTCTCTGACGTATCAGCTGCTCCATCAGGCATAAGGGCAGGTGCCGGAGGACCAACCGCACCCATAGAAAGTCTCCTCTCAGCTTTAGCTATCTCTTTTGAGATGGCGCCTACAGCTTTGGCCAAAAAGGAATCAATAGTAGCCCTCTTGTTACTATTAGGACGGTCAGTGTGCACAGCTTTTCTCTTCCCCATACTAAAATATATGCAGGAGAATCCAAGAGGATCCAAGGAAATCCTGGTCTAAGATGTATAAGGGTAGGCCTCCGCCTCACAACAGTATATGCAAAATTTAAAGGGGCACCAAGAGTTACACTGACCCACAATGCTGCCACCAGATCTTCTCTGTGATGCACTCCTATGCTGCTGAATCCCTCGTGCTGTAGTCGCCTCAGAAATGCCCGCCAAGAGAGTAGGCCCAGCCCGGCCACGTACGGCCGCGGACGAGCGCAGACGGGCCCGGGAGCCCCGAGAACTACTTGTGCGCCTCCGGGTGCGGTCGTTGGCGTCGGCGCCTGCCGGCGCTAGGGACGCTGGGGGATGAAGTTCCGCAACTGCTGTAACTGCTGGGCTGCTGGGCTGATTGCTTGAACGGGCAATATATAAAAAACATTTGAATGTAGAATTGGTGCTGTTTTATAATGTAAGTCTACATTATATGAGACGTTTCTGCAGATATGCTGTGCTTTGAAAAAAATAATTGAATGTAAAGTCAATCGATAAAAATAATCGGTCAAAAACGGGCGGCGAGTATAAGATGCAGCCAGAAACTGAAGTGGTGACAGAGTATGAAAAGACTGAAACACAGTTGGAAGGAGGCAGAAAAAGGGTAACTATTGAAAGCAGAAGGAAACACTAGCAACGAGGGACGGGGAAAGGCAGGAGCAAAAAAAACAAGGACAACAATGGAGGAGCGGGGCGAGCGGCGCGGCAGCCTGCTCAGCTGACCAGACGCTCGTGCGTCATGGCCTTTTCCCCGCACGGCCGGCATATGTTTCCAATTATCGCGCACGCGTCTGGGCACGATAATGGGAAACAGATGTCGGCCCTGCGCGCGTAACCGCCCGAAAAGGCCACGACGCACGAGCGTGTGGTCAGCTTTCGAAACCCCTAACATAAAGTCTTCGCCTAGCAGCGCTTGCGCGCTACTCGAGGCTCGACCTAAAAATAAGCTAGAAATGAGGCATCGAGATTTAGTAGTACTTCAGTGGTGCTACTTGCCTGATACAAAATGGTATTCAAACACCTGCATGAAGATGCCACCTCGCCTCCTCTTCTGCCTCTCCTATTTTTTCTGTGCTGAGATCTGCTCCGCTTCCTGGCCCCTCCCTTCCAATTGCACAGATCTCAGGGCGTGTAAACCTACATTTTTGCATTAAATGTGGGAGGAATGGGTGAGTGGCTGGGAGATACAAAATCTTTATTACAAAACGGGAAAGGTTTAGAGAGGTGATAAGGGTTTGAGGGGGTGCTAAGGAGGGGTTTAGGGATGGGCAAATACCCACCCACAAAAGCATAAGCCAGCCGTTGCTCACAAGCTGCGTTTCCATAGTTAATGCAGCCAAAAAGGCTCCAAAACAGTTGTAAATATACTTCAGTTTGACCTGAAGAGAGTCCAGCACCTACATAGGAACGAATCTGAGTGATCCATAGACTGCAAAATCAAGTATTTAAAAACAATCTGATTTAACAATTACTAAGTCAAGGGGATTATTAATTCTGAAAGTCTATAGCTTATTGTTTTGTCGGTTTTCTGCTGTATTTTTACTTTGAATTTGGTTAAATTTGCCTGATCGTCGAGAAGTTATCATCGATATGGAAGAAACGGTGTGTTTGAGGATCAGTGACCACGTGGCATGTCATGGTTAGCATCTTCACAAAGCCCTGAGGACGGAAGTCCTAAGTACGTTTCTGATTGACCAAAACTGTGAAATGTAGTTAAAATTATGCGCGTGCAGTGGATGCACACCTCTAGTGTATTTAGAGTAGGTACTAGTGTATTTATTTACCCTCATTCAAAAGTATTTTTCAGACATTCGGGTCAAGTGTTCAGCAAAGACAGAAGGACCTTCCAGACACCATAGGGGCAGAGCCACCAGTCAAGGTCATCTCCATATCAGTCTGCTCTGGTGATACATAATTGTCCCTCATACTTGAACAGAACTATTGAAAGCCAAAGCATACATTAACTGGAGTCCAGCAGATTACCGACCATCCAGGCCTGATAATCAATTTAGGGATGATTTTCACTGCTGCTTAAGATACTATTGAGTGATATGTTTAACAATACAGTAATTAAAAATACAATTAGGGCCTTAGCTTGAGCAGTTCAAGACTTGAAGTAGGAGCAGGCGATATTTTTGATTTGTGTGGCAAAAACTTGTGAAATTCAAAATTTCGTGGGTGTTAAATTTTGCTGGACTTTCGCCCACAGGAGACTGGTTTGAGCAGAAAATGCCCTGTTTTGAAAAATAAAACCGCAGCCCAGAGATGTTTCTTTTTTCAACCATTCTGCTGCCTCGTGTGACTTTTAATTTCAAGTCATACCCTCGTGTTTAATTTTAATCCACAAAAGTGGGAACTATATTTGAAAAATCAAAACTTTGTGTATTCAATTGGTACACACAGTGATCAGTCCATTCTTGAGACCGTAGCAGAACAGTGGTTGTGCCTGGCTTCATCTCCTCTACAGAAAAGATATCCAGTGAGGTCTCGGGACGGCCAAATAAATGCGAGCTTTTTAAGATAATTATTGATTATGAAAACCATGTCTATTTACATGAATTTAATGTAAAGTGATTTTACATGGATATTCCAAAAATCTGTTATGATTTTGATGCTTCCGGATCTACATTGGACATTCCGCTGCCCAACAAAAGGACTCCCAGTTTTGGAACGGGGCTGGCACGTTGCGTGCGTTTTAAGGCTACAGCATGTTCCACAGTCAGTAGCCAATGCATGTCTGGCTGGCATTGGTTTGGATACAATATTAAATTAGCCATACTTACTCACAGCCTTTTTCCACACCTCATTAATTTGTAGAAAATCAACGATTTCATTAAATTGATTTCCCTTTAGTGCCTGTAAGTGGAAAGACATTTTGAAAAGCATAATTAAGCCAACCCAAATCAGAGCGATGAAAGTGTTACGGCTAATTGCATTCTTTGGGATTTCAAGAATAATTTGGAAGAATTGGAAGTTTGCAGAGCATGTTAGTAACAATACTGCGTCCTCCCAAGAGACTAGTAAAAGAGAAGTCAGGACTAGTTACTTTCTTTTGTAATGTTATTTCATGTATCTTTCACATCTCAATACGTATTTCTCCAGCACGGTCTCCTATATTCTTGTTCGTTTTAAGCAATCTCTTGAAGATATTGTTGGACTTTACTCATAAATAAAGAGTATAAAAATCTAAACTCGGCAAAAAAACTCAGTGCTCTTACAAGAGTTTATTTCAGTTTTTTCAAGTGGTTGATAACGCATTCAGTTGACTTTATATCTAAAATAAGTGCCATCCTCTCCGAAAAAAAGACAAACCTTCTCTTCAGTATCAGAAGATGTAACAGGAGACACCTGTCCCCGTCAGCTTCACATACTTAATGCTAGCAACAGAATCCTTCAAGGTCTTGATCCTCAAAGAGAAACATTACATCCTCCTCACTAGTTGATTGAACAACCTCTGCAGCCTTTATGAAAAATACTCTGAAGATTCAACAACACTTCTGGCTCTTATTTGTAATACACATCTTTTTCTTGGGGAGTTTGTCTTCGGTCTTGAAAACAAGCCTAACCACCCCATGCCTAAAAAAAAGAAATCAGGAACCAAACGATTTCTCCGTTAAAAGAATGGTGTCCACACTGATGCCCCTTGAGCACGTAGTAGAAACAAAGAGACCCAGCCAATTGTCATCCTGTCTTGCATCCTTCTAATTTTATATGGTCCTTACAATCTGATTTCAGACCTAGAGGCGACATGGAGAGGGGCCCACTTCAGGTACTTGATGATGGCCTGCATTTGATGGATGCCGATGAGGCTTGACTAATAGTGCTACTGAACCTCTCTGTAAATTATAGCACAGTCGTTGATAAGTATCTTTTGTCAAGTCATGCTGTAAGTATGAGCATTGAGGACATGGTTTTTAAATGATTCACTTTCTTCCTTTGACACAGTATACTACCGGAATATCGAGTTTTAATTATGGTGTTACCAAAGCATCGTAGCCAGCATATTGATTACCAAAATATCAGGAAGGTAAGTATACACAGGTAGGTACAGACTCACTATACCTAACTCCACATATATGTAGCTTGACAAGTTATGTAAATGTTGAGTTAAGAACAGAAAATATATACTTACCCGTATATAGTCACCTTCGTGTTAGACAATATGTAGGCTATATTTTTGTGCTTTATATTGTGACATACAACCTTTCAGACAGATACCTATTCATAAAGATTGAATCATCCGAGTCGAGTCACACGCCTTCACTTACACTGTGCAGTACTCGAGGAGTCCACCCTGTTCTCTGCACTATTGAACATGCAGATGTCCCTGCTGGTATCCACCATATCCTCACACATTAGCTCTATTAATGGACATACAGATGGCAGGTGGCTCTGCCTGAGGGTGGCAGTATCTGATGAGATCTCAGGCCTGAAATGTTGCTTGGACACTTTTGAAATATGAGTGACCAGAATCTCTGAAATAAAATTCCAAACCACTGCCTCCTCGCCACCAAACCGAGCCTGAAATAGCACCCTCTTACAAGTGTCCCAGTGCATGCATTGTTAGTTCCACACCTACAGAGGGAAAGATTCTGGGAGTCCCATTAACTCCAGGGGTGCTAAATTAAAGGGGATTCTGGATTGAACCAGAGAATCACCTGAAGATTTGCTGGGGAAATTAGTAATTTCAGGTCTAATTTCCCCCTGTAGTCCATATTGTCCTCCGCAGTTTCTCCCCAGGATTTCGCATGCTTTTAAACACAACCTGTCCATTGTGTTTCCATGGACCATGTTACCTGTTCCATAGGGTTTTCCTGGGCCTTTGAAATGAGGTTCTAAATGGTCTATTTCCCTTTTGAAATTTCCCCTACATTCTACCACCTCAAGCCCTTGGGATTCACAATGGATTCCTGTTTCCTTCTAGAACCACAAATCCATACAATTGATTTACAAGACTGCTCTCTAGTGCTTCATCTTCCTGAAAAACAAAACCCCTTTTTCCTCAAGAAGACTTCAGATTGGCTGTGGACTTGCTAGTACTGGCACATATCAATGTTAGAGAGGCTATATGAGAAGGTATTTAGAAATCCTGTGTAGCACCTGGCAAGTCATACCTTCGACTGACGGCTCATGTAGTGATTGAAGTAAATCAACAGAACCATACGACACCAATACTTTCCAAACTACACTGAATTCCTCTGGAAGCTTGAATCAGCTTCAAGGTTTTCTGCATTACTCACAAAAAGTTCTACTTGGAGCAGCACACCTATCAAAAAACCCAAACTGTCCATAGCGATGGCCTAAGAATAAGAAGCAACATATCCCGCTCACTCACTTTGCACCCATCACCTGACAATCCACTAGAGAACATCTGCTAATCCCAAACTTGATACCCTTCTTCAAAGCTCTGACACTTTATCAGTTCTCCTCCCATTTCAAATATAATGTGCTCAGCTCTCACCTCCTATGGAGTACCAATGTGTTTTCTGCTCACTAATACTGTTTGAATGTTTCTTGTTTTCTTTCTAGAGCGCTGTGTCACTATTCTGGGAAGGTCTGTGGCCTAAAAGTACATAAATTGTAAAAAAATAATTTCACTAATTCGAGGTATATTCCTGAAATAAGTGGTCCTTCTTGTCTGTTCCTGAGACACAAAAACACAATTTTGATGACGTCGGAAACGTTGCAAATACTACTGACATTTAATTGTAATTATAATCCATATGCACGTTCCACGAGTGATTCTTTATATGTAGAAAAATCAGTAGGCACATGGCATTTTTTCACTAGGGAAATAATGTTTTGTCTTTCATGGTAGCAAGCCGTTTGAAAGAAAAAAATTAGAAAATGATAGAAAATAAAAACACACTTTTGGGAATTCGGATGTCTAACTTGCAATACCTGAAATAAACGTAGCCCCAAATAATCAGTAACACATTAAGCACATTTCTCACTGAGATTTAGCTGGTGTCTCAAACAAACACTCTCGTTAAATGAGATACCTTTTTCACTTTCATGTGCATTTTTCAGAGCTATTACATTTTGTATTTTGGTGCTGGAGCAATACTCAGTTAATATGTACCTTTTCCATGTTTTGAGTGAATAATAATTCATAGTACAGAGCCTGCACATCAGAAAACAAACTATTGTCTGCAGCAAAGTGCAAGATGTCCACCTGCCCCTGTGACTCTCCTTGAATTGTTTGATTTGTTTTCTGCAGTGTGACCAGATAATGATTGCACACCCCCACTAGAAAGGGTGGCGGGCTGATTCCAGGGGTCCATGGCCTAGCTACTGTAGGCTAGCTGAGATTGTGGAAGCTCCACTTTCTAAATGTACAGTTCTGTTTATGTTCCTCACCTTCTAGTTAATGGAATACATTAAGCGAGGCCGCTTTCAGCGCATTCTCATCTTAACTGTCCTAAGTGGGCTACAGCGTCAGTCGGTTCCTCCTGGGACTCCAGTAGGAGTCTTCTTCCTCTTCCCCCTCCTGAATGTATTTGTCGAATGACTCCCCCTCCCTCCATGCTAGTGATATGTTACTGATATGTTCTGGTCAGGCATATGTTTCAAATCTTCACATGCCATAATATGGCCCGTGCATTCAGTAAATGAAAGTTAATTATGGGTAAACCAAATATATACTGCTGAATACCCGTATTTCAGAAATATTGGAGCCAAGGTCTTTTTGTCAGCCATTTTTAGAGAACGGTCATGTTTTAACTTATGCCAATCAAAATCCCCCACAATCAATCTAAGTGTCTTATGTTGCAATTGTGCAAACATGTATTGTACCATTTCTGGGATACTACGTTGTATGTTCTTGTTACCAAGCACAGGTCTGTGCAACATGTTAATATCTGCCAAGATGCATGTACCCATAGATTATGTAGACATTTCATTCGACCAGTTGGGTTGTGTGTAGCATTGCAGTCTCTAAATAGCTTTCTGAGCCTTGTATGGTAGATCACGAGCAGACTTTTAGAGCTTCTTGACTGTTAATTGTGTGCATTTATTTTGAAACAGGTTTTGTGGTATTAATTTCCAATCAAAAGAGCATAAAAATAATAGTGTTTTAATTGCACTGTCAATTTTTGTCTCTGGTAAATGTTTGCAGCAATGACTGTACGTAAACACAATACTAAACAGGCACGTGGCCCTTTTGAAACATGAGTCGCTGTTGTCAGTATATGAAATACCCTTATCGGGTCCAATAGTGTTAAGGTTTCCTAAGTTGGAGAGTGCTCGATGGAAAGGCCTTGTCCAGATCACTGGAGGGTTCCCCTGATCAGATGCGCTAAACAATCAGCGAGTTAATGAAAGAAGCAAAGGAAAGAAACCAAATGAGGGAAGAAAATGAAATATGACATTAAATCAGAGAGAGAATCTGAAAGAGATATGTAGAGGTAAGGAGGAAAGGAAAGAATCGAGAGGGAGGACATTGAGCGCAAGCGAAAATGACAGGGGGAGTGACTTCGAGTTTGTCAGACAGAGTACTTTGTAGCAAACGCAACAGAATACTCTGTCCACCAAAATGAGGGTCCCCCCCACCCTATTCAGGGTTGGTTTAGGACTGTTTGCTTTCTATCGAGCTTTCCCCCACGGCCCAACGGAGTAGGTGCCATCAGATTAAGGGCATTACACCAACCACCCTATTTACTATGACGTTCTTTGTTTAGGGGCAGAAGAAAAATAATGACCAAGGGGAAAAAAAAACTCCCTGGGTGTGGAGGTCAATATTCATTTTTGGTGTTTTTTATTAACAAATTCCCTGAAGCCATGGATGGGGGTTCCTGTCAAGTTACAGAAATCACCGCTGGGTCAGTGGTGACCTATAAATTTGGTAGATCGTCAGGGTGGCAGACATAATGTTCTCCACCACCCTGATGGCCAAACTCTAGATCTGGCCAAAGTGTGCTATTGAGAGAGCAAGTGTGCATGTTTGTGAGAAAGAGGTAGAGAGAAGAAGTGGAGAGAGAGAATAGAAGAAATAGAAGAAAGTGTTAGACATTGATAGATAAAGTGAGTAAATAGAAGATCAAGTGAGAAGAGACTCAGGGAGGCAGAAAATAGGCACATGTTTGGATTTCATAGTAACACAAAGAGAAAGAGCAGATAAAGAGAGGGAAAGACAGGTAGAGGTCGAGAGAACAGTTAGGGACCAAGAAGAAAGAGAGCAAGACAAAAAGACAAAGCAAGAGAAGGAGAGAGTAGGTGTGTTTGTGAGAGAGATGGATACACAGAGAAATACGAAGGGAGAGAATGGAAGAGAGTGGAAGGAACTGATATAGAAAGGAAGAGACTGTAGAATAAGATGTGGTCTAGCAGCTAGAGCAACTGACCTTGGAACATAGGGGACCCAGATTCGAAACTTGATCTCGGCGCCTGAGTAGACATCATGTGATTTTTGGTAAATCTCTTGATTTTCCTGTGTCTAAAAATATGAAATGTAGTGCATGAATTGTATTTGTGTAATCCTCACTTGATATGCTCGATCTTGTACGTTCTCATAAGTAATATACAGCACTCCATTGCTTTGTAGCTAAGTTTGCACTATACGAATACCAATACATACATACATAAATACATAGAAAGTGAGTGACTATGAGTTCAGGTGAGACGAGAAATGTGTGAATTAGAGGTATATAAAGAGGACGCGAAAGAGAAAAAAAAGATGAAGGGCAGAAAGGGATCGAGAGGAAAGAGGGTAATAGAAAAGGAGCTAAGGAGAGAGCAAGTGTGTATATTTGTGGAAAAGAGGTAAAGAAAGCCAAAAGACAGAACGGGAGAAAGTGCAGGGCATTGATTGAGAAAGTGGATGGACATGGTCTATGGAAATGAGAGGCAGGGAGAGAGAAAGTATCTGTGTTTATGTGAATGAGAGAGAAAGAAAAAGAGAGGGTGCAGAGGGAGGAAGAAAGAGTGTAAAACCAGTGGTGTTGCTATTATTGTTATAGCAGGTACAGTTGCGCAATGGCTCTGGCATGTGTGGGGGCCCTGCCCCCCAATTAAGGCTGTCTCTTGATACCCAAACCAGCGGTTTAGGGGTCCCAGTTTCCTTGTTTGTTTAAAAGTCCTTTGAGTAAATTACTATGCTACTGTCTAAGGTTTTAAGAAAATCGGTGTATGTGAAAATGGGCAAAATAAGTCAGAGTGAAAAGGTGTGTGTATGAGAGAGAGAAAGATG
Source organism: Calotriton arnoldi (assembly GCA_963921515.1). Taxonomy (NCBI): domain Eukaryota; kingdom Metazoa; phylum Chordata; class Amphibia; order Caudata; family Salamandridae; genus Calotriton; species Calotriton arnoldi. The sequence goes on from CAWUFW010007685.1 coordinate 708,184, forward strand.
GGGTGAGGGTGAGAAAAGGAAAGAGAGAAAGTCGGAGACTAACTCAGAAGGTGTGAGTCAGAGATGTGTATGAGTCATGGGTATTCAGTCAGAGAGATGTGTCTCAAAAAGAAAGTCCTACCAAGAGAAAGGTACTCATTAACGAGGATGCAGGCAGAAAACAAAATAATGTAGGAGCGAGAGAAAGCGGAATTCTCCGAAAGTTCTTAGATGCCGCCATTGTTGTGTTGATATTTTCAGAACCTGGACTAATTATGGGGAAATAAATAGACTTGAAAGGAGAACAAACCAATAATGTGCCTGTGACGTGGATTCCACTTTCATAGCGATACACAGGGCAGTCAGTCTAGCATGTAAGAAAGCGGTAGTGGACTTCTCGCATTGCTGAAAGTAGTTTCCAGTGCCACAGACAGCTCCTTGCAGGTTTCAAGCCACTTCGGTAGAAATGTTATTTTGAAAATACTTTTAGCAAGATATGCCTATTCCTAGCACAACTGTTATTAATCAATCAGACACATTACACCATTTATTTAAAATGACACTGATGCAATGTGAAGAGCTATATAAATAAAAACTCCCTCTTACTCGTCTAATTTTCAGTATTATAATTAAACATCAGGGGCCGTGTTCTAGATAGAAAGCACTGTCACTGTTTGCACCACGGCGCACCTTTACCATGGTTTCAGACCTGAGGGCCGCGCATTAGTGAAAGCTGGAGCGGCTGTTTAAAGATGCTGCTCTCTCTTTCACAATGCAGGCAGCGCCCGGTCTGTATTTTAAAGGACGACACTCGGTACTTAATTTGAGCCAGTGGTTTCCGGTGCTCAGCACCGGCACTTAATCATCAACAGGGGTGCTTTTCCTGAGCACCTGTTAAAGACACATTCATTTACGGGGAGATGAAGTGATTTGCCTAGAATCACAGGATGTTGAGCCGATGCCGAGACTCAAACCTGGTTCTGTTTTAGGCGGCACTTACAGGAGAAATGGGCTGGTTCAAGCTGCCTCCTGACGAGAACCCTGGCACTTATTTTTTTTTTACAAATTAACTACTGGGGACACTGATGAAACAGCAAATAATATGGTACTCCATGAAATGCTAAGAGAAGGGAATTTATGCTAGTCACAGTGGCGGCTCCCCCATTGGGGCGTGGGGGCGTCGCCCCACTGCTTTCTCAGAGTGCGAGAAGGCAGAAACATAAACGGTAAAAACTACCATTTATGTTTCTGTTTCTCGCACTGCGAGAAAGCTGAAGTGCCTCTGTGCCTGGTTGGGGGCGGGCGGGTGGGCGGTCCTGCTCGAGGGCAGGGGGGAGTGGCTTACCCACTGCTGTGGGTACTGACTGTTTGGTCGGCCCCAGGGCCGAACAAAGCAGTCATGCGCACTCCCCCTTTTTCTCTATGTAGGCTGCTGCATGCAGCATACATAGAGAAAATGGCCCGGCTGGGGCGCTCTCCGCTTCGCCTCACCAATCACAACGCTGCCATTGCAGCAGCGTTGTGATTGGCTTGGGTAGGGGAGGGAAGCTGCCTGCTGGCTGCTTCCTGTTCCTGCAGCAGGAACACGCGGACCCGGCTGCCGCTGTACCATTACAGCGTGACCGGCCAGGAGCGGAGGCGGTGCGGTACCCGGCACTCCCGGCAGTAAGGTACGTTTTATGTTTTTTTGTTCCCCACCCGCGACCCCCCCCTCCCTCCCGCGAGCATGCCGGCCGCCGCTGATAATGCATTTCATTGTTAAGCGGATGCATCTGCAGATTTTAGGCACCTTATTGTTTCACCATCTTTATTTGTATTAACCCGCGCCTGCTTCTCAACGCTCTCTTCTGTGGACGTCCATTTGAATCTGGGGAAATCTATGCCCTTGAGGTGAAGGGAAAGGCAATTTCACGGACGTAGCCTGCTGTGACGGACAGGTGGCGAATATGCAAACTTCGGACTGTGGCCCAAGTCACTCTTCCCAATAAAGAGACGATGCTAGTTGTGATTTTCGTGTGGCAAGTCAGTTTTTTATCAATTATTGTCCCGCATCTGGTTTCAGTTCATGCTGAGTTTCTCCATCTGGGCTTACGCTGCACAGCGACGCTTTGCTGCAATGCACTCAGGATTTCACTGGCTTTGGCTGCTGCAGGGGAAAGTTGTATAACTGGGTGAACATCAGGATACAGTGCTTGTGAATTAAGTTTTATATGTCCGGGACACTGTTTGCATCATTTCAATACCTATAGTATGGCGCAATATTGTATAGCATGTGTTACATATCACTCCAGCAGCAGTGAATTGTGAAGTACGTTACTATCTGACATTATTACTAACGTACTACCAACTGTAAAGAAACTTAGGAGAATAGTCTTGTACAGCCCCAAAGTTACTGAACAACCCTCAATTCACATTCAGTTGGATGGGGAAAACCTCTGTGCTAGCAAGGGATAATGGTTTGTTGCTATGCCAGCAAGTGTATTTCATTGTATTGTAACTCTTGTATAGTGCCTTTTATCACTGACAAGGCTCCAAAGGGCTTTTGATTTTAAGGAAAGAGGCTACTCTCTTTGCTGTGCATGGTTTGCCAAGTTTGGATTTATTGTGTGGTTTATGGAAAGAATTTGGGAGTCATGTGTGAGGTTCAGAGGTGCCCTTCAAACAATTGTGGCGAACTTGTGGCCATGCTTAAACGTGCACTGAAGCAGAGATTTGTGAGTTATGCTTACATTTACTTGGGCATTTACCATCTTCTAGTAAGAGGTTTCACATTAGTTACGCTGCTGGGCTAGAGAGCAACTTGAGTGGGAAGAGTTTGGCTGTCGTAGGCAATGTTCAGAGGGGTGAGAAACATGTAATGGGGACTTAAGGCTATGTCTAAGCTAACAGTGATAATGTACGTGTAAATGTGTTCTTTTATTTCTGCACAATGCAGTATCAGAAGCACCAGTGCTCGGAGCTTGAGGAGATCTGCACTTCAGGGAGCACAGCACCAAATAGTAGAGAGGCAGGGACTTTTGAAATGGGTGTCCGCAGAGTCTTTCGCCCACCACTTTCCAAGTCCACCAGCCGCCACTGTCTAGTCATCATGTGTTCCTCATTTTGAAACAGCCTGTGCTAACTGATTGATGTCAGACGGTTTGATCAAACTCTCTGCATCAGCCTAAGCCAACCCTGTCAAGTTTCCCAGGTCCATGCATGACTAACTGCACCAATCCACGTTTCTTCTTTGAATTATGGGACTTGTAGTCTCATTTATTCCATTATAAAACCAGGACCACATGTCCCAGAATTCCAAGGAAAAAAACTGAATCTATAATACATGGACCTGGGACACTTGGCAGCTCTGCTTAGTGTGTTAGCAGCACATCAGATAAATTGGCAGTCGCACAACAGTGTATATTCCTGGGGACACATCTTGCAGAACAGCGCACGGCGAGACGTCAGCAGCGTTCCAGTGGAAGAGTGAGAATACATTTCCTTGTATACAGTGTAGTGGCCACGAGAGCAAGAACTAGTATGTGTTGTCAATATAACTAATGCAATTCACCAAACAATAGTTTTCAACGTAATTACTATTTATATATATTAAAAAAAAAATCTTGATTATTTATTGGTCAAAAACAGATGCTTCAACATGTCTGCGATGCGGGGTGAAGGAGCGGTGTCTGCATAGGGAAGGAGCAGAACCGATGTAGGTGGCAGGGGGTGTTACTTCAGCATAGGACTTAAAATGCTTTTCTGAGTTTGAAAGTGTCATGTTCATCTCATAATTCTACAGGAAGTGTGTGCCATTCTCTTGGGGAAAGAACAAAAAGTTGTGACCACCCGTTCTGTGCAGGCAGAACCGTGGGACCTTCAGGAGAGAGGTGTTTGAGAGCTGAGAAATCTGTTCTGTAAGTGTTTGATGATTCTGGATTTAAGTTCATTGGACCGTTGACATTATATATTCTATGAGCGATGCATAGGGGTTTGAATTTTAAAAGGCCTTTACTGGTAGCAAGTGTTGTTTTCTCAGTGCTCTCTTGGGAAATCTTGTGGTGTCAGACTGAAAACGGCCCTTGCTTCTTTTTTCTGAATAGTTTAAGAGCATTAGTCTTGGAGCATTTTTGCAAGCCAACCTAACGAGAGTTGGCAGAGTCAAGCGTCGAGCAAATGGCAGCCTTGACTAAGGACACAAAAAGGCAGCAGTGTGGTGGAGCTTCTCCGCAGGAGAATATTGAATTGTTGTTGCACAATTTAACTAACTGGTTTAAAGGAATCACACAAAATTAGTAGTAAACTACTGAAAAGTGTCCACATCATGTAAATAGAGATGTAGCTATTTCTGGTAATTTCACTTTATGATTGGCAATCACTAGTCCTTCTTCAGATGCCTAATATTTCTACCTTCTGCTGCCCACATCAACTTTGTTTCGCATTGTTAACTCCTAGGACCACATCCATGCATTCTGGACACATCCTTACTGCTTCCCCATGCACAATATTATTAGCTCTTGAAATCTTTGTGTAGTTGTATGTCAACTGAGATTATTTTATGGTAAGTCACATAGATACAAATATGCATATCATCTAATAGGGACCAATAACTTCAATGATGTATAATACTGATTTGGTTACCTTAGTATTGACTACTTGAAGATATTACATGTGTAGCCTTCTTCCTGCCTGAAACTGTGTAATTTAAGATTACCCTCTGCCTGCGGACATAAAACCAATACGTGATCGATACCATAGTATCCGCTTAAAGGCGAATATTTATTCTCTTACACGATATGGGCCCGATTCACAAAGGGCCTCCGCACTCGTTGCGGGGCATCCATACTGCAGTTATCCACTGCGGGGCCCCGACCACGTGTGCGGAGGCCCTTTGTGAATCGGGCCCTATTTTGTCTTGTAGTGCAGAATTAGATGTTTTACTTAAGAGAGTAAACATATATTCACAAATACATCCATTATCTCACATGCTGTTATATAATGCTTATGTAATTATCTCAAATCCTTTGATATGTTTGATATGAGGTATTTTCCACAAGTTAATGTTTGGTTGCGTAACATGTTTTATACTTTACCTTCTTTCACAAATTTTATTTATTTGATTTCTCAATTATTATTGAATTTTGTCTTATATTGCAATCACTCTCACTGAAGGTTCCTTTGTACACATTTTGAATGTAGGTAACATATGCCCTTTTGAGTCCTCTTGCATGACATCCATTCTACTGACGCTCTCTTCTAACTCCAACATGATGCTGCAAAGTAGCTCAATTTGTCCGGGTCACCTTGATTTGTTTCAGTCGAATAAGGTGTTAAACCCCATTTTCCATTGAAAACCTGCCTTTTTGTTTCTTAATTAAACGCTCAGTCTTGATCCCAAGTTCCCACACCCTTACCTATAATTGTAAACCATGAAATGATATACTTGTTAAGTATTTCTATTATCTATTAATTAGCTTTAATTCTAAATTTGAGGTTTTACCCGATTACCCATTTCTGGTCTTTTTTCTTTTTGCCTACTTGAAACGCCCCCTCTGTTTTCTTTAGCACTATAATATAAACACGTTGCTGCTAATTTGGCTATCTTGACAGCTATTTGTCTTTTTTTTAAATAGCTTTGTCTTGTGCAATGTCTATTTAAAATACACTACCCTTCTTCATTGTTATTGTTTCACTGGACTTCATACAAATTATTTAATAGCTTGGATCCCTATAGGAGAACCACTCACCTAACATTTGAGTCACTGCCCAGCCATGTTTATATATTGTGATGTCAGTTTGTTTTCCTCCTGAATGTCTCAGAAAGCTTAGAAAGTTACAATACCTACAGAAATCCGTAGGCCCTGTACAGTCGCAGGTTTGAATTCTGATGATCTATAAAACTAAATGTTATTGAGAAGAGCAGTAGTAATGTCTTTTGTAGCACTTTACAGCATTGCTCAAAAGCTCTTTCAAATTAAAACCATAACTAATGTTGGTTTCTATCAGGATTGTATTTTGTGCGTGTTCAAACATGTTGCCTTCTGATTTGGTGTATATGCATGCTTTGTCAAAAATTCGCAGGGGGCTTATTATATCTGTATTAGTTTCTTTAGCTAATATCAAAATGTTTTTTTAGACTGGTTTGATCATTCTGGAATTAAAAATGATGTGTTAAATGCGTGGCTCATTGGCATTGCTTTAATTTATTTTGAGCAGATTGTTTTTCCAAGCTGAAATGTTTATGAAAAACTGAAATTAAGTACTTTAAAATATCGTGCGATACAATAATTTTTTCCTTTATTCTAGCCAACTCCCTTCCCCAAAATGTGGGCTACGCATATTCTAGCATGTGGTTGATGGTAGTTGAACTCTGGGTGTTAGGTTAAATTAATAGAGTGCCCTTGTGACAGCTAATTATGGCTTATGGGCACAGGGTGAGTTAGCAGACCACAAAGCATGCCTTTTTTTCTGTAAGCCATTAACCGCTGTCCTACCCTGTACAAGGCCACTGGGATGTTGTAATAGATTGCATCTTTAAATTCACATTTTTCACCCATCACTGCATTTTTAACAGGTTGTGTGTGATCCCTTTTCACAGTTTCTCAATTCACCCAGCTTCATCATCGCAAAGGTCACATTTAATGACATTAGAAGGATAACGAGCAAAGTGCACGTTAATGTGCGGTCCATTCAGGGTCTCTGTGTTTTCAAATATATATGTTTTTTCCGTTTTTTACTGAGAGATGCGTTCGGAGTCTGTTGTGAATTCCCCCAGTTGCTCTAGTGGTCAATAAAATCTCATTTAAATTGAAATTGGAGCCACTGTCTTCTAGAAGATGGATGCATTCTATGTGCAGGAGGCAAGCATCATTCAGTGGTTTTCGATGAACACAAATGTCTAAAAAATAAACCTTTTGGAAATGCATATAATAATTTATACGATTACAATTCGTTAGTTAGTTCTGGCTCCTTTATGGTCATTTCTTTCACACTGAAACTTTTTGGGGGACTTCCAAAATGTATCTTGTCTCAGATCTCTGTGCTGCTTTACTTTGCACTAGCATTGTCAGACATGCTTTATTGATGTTTTTGACTCGTCCGTCCGCAGTGCCCATTGGAGGCCATGTTTTCCTTCACTACTTCCCTGTACTTCAGTATTGTATCATAAATATGTCCTTATTTATTTATGTGTAGTCCACATGATATCTGCTAACTTTCTCTAGCATTGTATTTAAACTTCAGTAAATTGTCGTCATTTCACATTTAAAAATCTGTAAAGGGGGCACAAAACGTATGGGTGACTAACTGATAAAAGGACATATAGCAGTAAAGATTCATACGATGCATGTGCCATTTTGCAAGTGCATTACTTAACAGGTTTTCATGTTATCCTATTTAATAGTACTCGATTTACCAAACTTGAAGGCTGATTAGAACATTGGAAAGTTGAGCGCTCCATTGAAGACAATGGGGTGCTCCGGGCTTCTAATGGCTGGTAGCTGTTGCTGTGAACAAAGGCTTCACGGGCTCCGTGAGGCCTTTGTTTTATATGTTAGAACATTCTGCCCTCTAGGGGCGGAATGTTCTAATAGCCTTAGAGCCCTCTGTAGACAGTTCTACCGGACATTAAAGGCCCGCTCCCTTATTAAAGGCCCTCACCTTCGGCTCAGTCCTTTAACGCTAGAGCGGGCCATTAATGGCCTGTAGAGCCCGCTACATCTGGCTCTAAGACTATAGTAGATCCTGGTAGGGTCTGCAGATGGTAGCAGATGTAGGGGGTAAGTAAGCCACATTGATGACTGATGTAATGCAGTGCGCCATCCCTGTCTCCATGTAGCCAGTGTTTTAGAAGTAATTTAAAGATTCCAGCATGTTGCACTGGGATGTGGTAACAGTATATTTGGTCCTGTGTCCTCACTTGCAAAGGGCAGGTGAGCCTATCTCTCTCTGTGCTTCCTTAGTCTTGTTGTCCTTTTTCACCTTATGTAATGTTTTTATTTTTTTATCATGTGGCAAGTATAAACTGGACATATGTAGCACATTTTCATAAATGAGGTTTTTCCAGGTTAGGGATGCGTGCAAATATGCTTGTTGAACAAGCACATCATGCTGTATTGGTAACAAAATGGTTGGTTAATTACCACAGAAACTAATATTAAGAGGGTCCCTATTTGGGAACTGCATGTCACTTTTTAATTTCCCCCAGAATGTGGGTGATATGTATTTCATTCTAGTCACAACAATGCATTATCAATCCTTTCAACTACATTTACAAGCATAGCAGTGACAGAAGATGGAGCGGGTGATGCATTTTTTGATTACCTGTACAGCCCCTAGTGAGCAGTTAGTGTCACATAGTGGTTTTATCTTTTTCCCACTTATGAGTCGACAAGTATATAGTTGGCCTGGCTTCTGTGCATATAATTCAGAATACAGTGCAGCCACTTCCTGTGTTAAGGAATGCTGGGATGGAATATGGGTGGCATGTCAACGCTGCTCATTTACATAATGCAGTAGGGCGGGTGCTACAGCAAGACACTTGTATTCTGCCACAAAGGGCACCACCAGCCAATGGGTATCAGATTGCTCCTACAGTCGTTCAGTTGAGACCTATGGCCATGGGATGGAGGTAAAAAGGTCGATCTCTGCCTAGGGCACCAAAAGTCCTTGCACTGGCGCTGGCCAGGAGCATATAAATCGTTCTATTGGGCCAGAGTTAGGAAGCGGAATATTGCTTTTTCCGCTCAGGAATATTTGAGGCAACTAACCATGCATTCAAGGTTAGGCTTGCAGCACAACAAGCAGGCATGCTTCCTCTGTGCTTCGGTGCCACACTAGAGGATTGAAGTGCAATCTCAACATAGAATTCAGTGCAAAATCCGCTCAAATATTATGTGCTCAGTGCTTTTGCTTTCCCAGTGTATTACCACTATTGAATCCTTTATCATTAGAGCCTGCTTAGATGACCCCAAACACTTCTGATCCAGCTAGTTCTTGCCTTTGCCCTATGTGGTTGTTGTGATGAAACTACTTTCAAAGGTGGTCGGTCACTGAACAGATGCAACCCATTTTGAGGTTCACATGTTTTACAACTTGTTGCACTCGGGGATCCAGCCAATTGTGGGGACTCAGGCAGGTTTGCTGTCGCTGCTGGAGGGTTTGAGGTATTGCTGGATTTCACTGCTTCTGTTAGTGGTATTTGGCGTCTTCAAGTGTGAGATCCTGCTTGAGTGCCTGAAAGTCCTTGTAGCTCTTGATAATATTGCACTGAAGTGGTTGCGTTCCTTTGTGATTCACGGGGCTCAGAATGTGGTGTTATTTTCTTCCATGTCTAAATGTAATAGTTTTGTACAGGTGAGTCAATGGGGTTCGCTTCTGTCTGTGATCTTATTTAGTCTCCAGGTTGACTTATAATCAGAATTGATCACATTTTCGTTTCAGATAGTATAAATGTAGCAATGAAACCTCAATATTGCTATGGCTGAATGGAGATAACATTTTGAACACAACTCTTAGAGCATACATTTCCACAATAAACTCAAAAGAATAGGGGCATAATAACTTTAAGACTAGGGTGTTGGGTTTATGGTGGATCCTGCATTGTGACTTTGAGTCTTGGGTCATCATGAATGGATGGATGTCCAAGTCCACTGAACGAAAGTCTTGGCTTTTTTCTTTACTGCGAGCTGATCCCATTGTCTGAAATAAACGAGGTGGGGAGTAGATGCTTTTTTCAGCTGCGGGTTTGCACCACATGTTAGCATTTCTTACTTTTGCACATAGAATTACTTTCATAAATAAAACTATTTTACTGAATTTTTATTAGTGTGTTGTTCAACAAGTATTAAAAGATTCAGGGCATTAGATCTACAATTGGACCCGTTACTGCTTTACTTGCCTCTTTACCATTTTGCTTTAGGTTGTCCTCCAGTCAAGGTGTTTGTTAATTGGCTTATCTTTGCCAAGGGTCATCCTCCCTATAAGCAGTGAGCCTGCCTGATCCGGCTGTTCTGATACAGACCCAAATAACCGCGGTTGACAGCTAGCAACTTAGCTATTTCCATGGTATTCAAAACACTTGCTCGGTTGTTGATGCGGGTTGGGTAGAATGAGCATATTAACTCAGCTTTCACTGTGCTCTACTGGCTGACAACCATTGTCTAAGCCAATATGTTTGGCCATCGTATAGTATATGCAGACAAAGGCCTACAGCATAGAGGAACAAGTGGTGCATCCACACATTCACAACTTCACATAGACCTACATACATAAGGAGACCAATTCGCCGAGACCAAAAGAGAACCTGATATCCATCTACACAAATAAGCATAGAGGCAGCCATCCACACAGGCTAACTTGCATAGGGCAAGCTGACCAACAGACGTTAAGGCATGTATGCAATGTCGTAATGGGCAATCGGGGTCTTGGATCACGTTATGCCACCACCTACTATCTCTTAACTACTCCAGTTCGTCTCTAGCTACCAGGATCCAAGCAGGGCCTTCCTGCTGCAAGTGCAGCTGACAATAGGGGAGGCATTTCAGCCCACCTGACCTCCCCTGCAGCAAGCACCATTCTGATAAAGAATGCTCTGCACTGGAACGTGAGGGAGGGGAAAATAATCTGACAGGAAGGTGCAATCAAGGATGCTTATAATGCTAGGGGCACACAATACCCCCTGATCCCCAGGGACAGGATTATAAAACAGATTCACCAAAATGTGTGCATGAACTAAGGAGGTTCTCTCCCAGGAATGGTCACCGGCCGATCACGATTCTGTCAATCAATATTGTTGGAAGGACGACAGCCCTTCCAGGAAAAGTATCTCCAAAAATGGTTTGAATTGGGAAACGTGAAAAACATGGTGCATGTTTCAGGCTGGTGGCAGTTGCGCACATAAAGCGGTGACAGTAATCAGCAGAAGAATTGCGAATGGTCTAAAAACCCAGGTTGTAGTTATTTAATAGCACATGGGAAGGCAAAACTTTTGTATTGTGGCAAATAGACATGTTGTAAGGACCAATGAGTCTTGTTAAAAAGAAATTAAGTCTGTTTTTATTTGGTCTTGCCTGAGACATTGCACGTGCTGTCGCTTGCTACACATTTTGTTAGCTTACAGTGGTTGGCTTCGTCACTCTCATCTTCTTGCTTCCCTTTGGTCAGCGCCTGCTAGCTTCGCTTCATCTTCTTGTGTTTGGCCCTTTCCAGGAGCATATCCCAAGTACTTGTGTCTTTCCACTGCTTGCACTTTCGAGGATTTATTTTACATTTTCATTTGACACATTCCATAACAGTGCAAGTGTTTGCAGGCTATCTGCCTCATGTGCTTCTATCCCCCTCATGTCGATTTCTCCTATGTGAGTGCTTTTGTCCTCATCTGTGTTGTTGCTTGCCCTCTCCCACTGTTGGTGTTGTTGCTTGCCCCCTTCTGCCCACCATGTTGTTGCTTGCCCTGTCTCACCCCCATGTTGTTGTTTGCCCCCTTACCCTCTTCCACCCTCAGTCTTGTTACTTGCCCCCTCCCGCCTCCCTTGTTGCTTGTCCACTTCCGCCCCTGTGTTGTTACCTGTTCCTCCCACCCTCTCCCACCCTCCATCTTGTTGTTTGCAGCCTCCCGCCCTTTCCTCCCTCTGTCTTGTTGTTTGCCTCCTCCCGCTGTCTCTGGTGAACCATCCCCCCAAAAAGTGCTATGAAATGGCCAGTGCTGGCAACTGGCGTTTAAAAAAAATAAAACTTTCAGACATCAATCTGCTCCTCCGTGTTGCTTGCTCTCCCTCACTCTGTGATGGCTCCCACCAGCAATAAAACAAGCATTTGCAATGCAATAGGTCTTGCATTACTGAAAGTTTGAGCTATTGCCGTTGCAAATAATAATGCAAAGATCAATAGACCAAACGTTTATTAATGTGAGACCTATTGCATTGCAAATGGTTTTTTTTTTGGGATCCAGATGTTCAAGTTTAAACATGGGCTGAGTGACCCTGGGTGCAAAATGGAGACTGCAGAGGGCCGGCTGTGATGAGAAAGCATCTTGTCTTACTGCGACAGAGCACAGCAGAAAGACTCCAGCCCGTGACAAGAGTGCATGGGTGACGTAACCATACAAATCCACCTCTCCTTGACCATGACTGAACTCTGCCTCGATAGCCAGCAACAGAGTTGTGACTGAAAATTAACTCAGTTCTGGCAAGGGTTCAAAGCAACACAAGCGTCTTCAAGTCAGAGAGGAGATCTTAATTGTGTGACATGTTTCCATGCAAAAGTGCGGGCACAAATATGAAAATCCATTACTGCGGAGAAATATAGGTACTGTATGCATTTGTAATGTGGGTCTACTTCAGACACATTCAGTCCTGCAAAGTATCACTGAGTGAGAGTGATACTTTGCAGGACTGAATGTGTCTGAAGTAGACCCACATTACAAATGCATGCAGTACCCTATATTTCTCTGCAGGAAAAAGAGGAAGCGGGACACCAGCTAAAGCACACCAATTTATTAGTGCACAGAAAAATAATGAAGCATTTCAGCTTTACCAAAGTCTTTGTGAAGTTGGTATAATGCACTCAAACGCCCATAGAATTAAACATAATGTTTATAGACTTAGAGACATATTGTCCCAATTGTGTAAACCATTTTGGAAAGACAGTGCAATTACTTACAGCGTTTCAGCGAAGCTTGATGCATGAGTCTGAAGTAGAACCGGGGGTCTACTCGCCGGCAACATGTTAGAAGGGGAAGACACAAGTCGCCAATACTAGTCCAATTAAAAAGCCCCATGTGGGCGGAAAAACTAGATTGTATGACACAGTGATAGAATGACTAGGCACGGCGGCCATTTTAGTAGGAGTATGAAGTGCAGTGAACTGGTTAACAGTACAATTGTGTCTTTCTGGAAAAACGCATAATCGGCAAATACATTAAGAGTCCAAAATGTATTTAAAAATATATAATTTGAAAAATTTAGCACTATTATTTGTGGTCTAATGTTAATGGCTGAAGTACCTGAATGACTTGAAATGTCTGTCTTTATGGCGAGATGACTATTCCTGTGGCAATGTTTGTAGAATGTGGACGTGCAATTATTTGAGTTGTGGTGGATCGGAATCCGTGTCTTGTGGCATATGCTGCATATTAACTATTTACTCCTCTCACGCCTTGTGGTAAATAACTGCTCATGTACACACAATTAATGCTCGTTGCATGATGCAGATGGGGTGGAGGTGCCGCCCAAACAAACTCCCATTGGGTGAACGTGACATTTAGAAAATATGGACAGAAAGCGAGGGGTGAAAAGCAACAATTAAAAATGAAACAGGGTGGAGGTGCAAGCAAGGGGTGAAAAGCAACAATTAAAAATCAGCCGGGGTGGAGATGCCAATCGAAGTCCGCAACGGGCGGAAAGTAACAATAAAAAAAAGAGTTCCCCTAAAAGAGAGATAAAGAACACCAGCGTATTTAAACTGTACTTGGCCGGTGCTCCTCAGCCATAAACGGAAGTGAGGTATCAGCTGCGCGGACGAGTTAGGAGGCAGCCAAGAAGAAGGAAACTGCAGTGAACCTATGGCAAGCAGGAGGTGGGAAAAAGTAGCTTGTATTGAATACAGCAGGTCTTGCAAACAGCGCATGCGCGCTGCCTAGGCTCGACCTAAAAAGCTCTATGATGCTTTTTTACTTTCATGAAGCAACATGAGTATCAAACATTGACGAAGCCAATAACTTAATCAAAGGCAAGGCCTTTTTTTTTGCCAATGCTTTTGCAGCGTGTAGTTGCAATGCAGCTGTTCTAGCTGCTTTGGTAGGCATTCCCTAGTTTGTGTTTTTTGTCCTTTAGTAAAGGAGATTGTCCACAACAGTGTTAAGGGTCCCATGCACATACATGATATTGAAGTCCGACTGAGTAACAAAATATGCGCCTGAGGTTGACAACTGATTCTATATTTTACCTCATGCAGCACGTGCAAGTTATAGTGGTCAGTCTTTATCACGGTGGATTCTCACATACTGTACAGAGTAATTCCTTTCATATGGCGTTAAACGTCGCATAGAGATAAATTATTATTATTATTCTGCTTTGTCCCCAGTAGTTTTTAGGGACAAGTACATAGACGTCCCAACTGAGGAGTCAGAAGGGACAATTAGCCCATTAGCAATGAATTTATGATTAAAAAAATAGTGTGCCATCTTTAGATTCAAAGTCAAGTAATGTCATTTCCAGGATGTCCATTTGAGATAAAGGGTGTGTGATGTTACTTCCTCTACACCGATGTTTTTGGTGAAATGATGCCCTGAAAGGAATCTGGATACATTTACATTTTCAAAATCTGAATTGCCAAAGTAATGCAATATGTTGTGTTCAGTTAGGTAAAGCTGATGCTAATGGGGTGTCAATTTATAGGACGGTTTCCCTCACTCACCCAAAGGTGGCATGCTTCATCAAAGGGCAACCTCCTCACACTGTGACCTGGTCACAGTGCGGGCTACAACTTCCTCACTGAGAGGGAGGAGCTCAGGGATGTTTTTATTGTTTAGAAGAGGTATACTAAATACCCTATGTGAGACTGGTGTGGTGAGAGATGAAGGAAATAGATGTGAGATAAAACTAGTTAAGAGGTATGCACATTATTTTATTCGGACATCCTCCGACCAGATTAAAACCAACAAAGACAGAGTGAGATTAAACCTGTCAAAGAGTGTGTGGGTGATCATTGGTCGGCATGTTTCAGCCTAATACCCTCATAAGAGGTGTAGCTGCTTTCTTCAGGACCTTGTAAATAGTTACTATAAATGTATGGAACCAATATTGTGAAGAAAAAATGAGTATACAAAACCAGTGGTTGGATTTGGAACCCCTCAGTCAGTGATCCACTGGTCGGTACTGCCTATAAAAAATTTGACAGTATTCAGTTAGCTAAATTAACAGTACATATCTTCGCATTGCATAAATTACCAAACAAAAAAGGGGGGAGAGGAACAAGGGTTATCATCCACAGGGGTTTCCTGGGACCCTTAATATAACCTTTAATATAACCAAACATGATGGGATCAATACATCCAAAGACAAGGTGTTATCGAACACCCATGTGTTAGCTTCTTTTCGGCCCAGGAGATCCCTGTGGATGATAACCCTTGTTCCTCTCCCCCCCTTTGTTGTTTGGTAATTTATGCTGTGCTAAGATATGTACTGTTAATTTAGCTAACTGAATACTGTCACATTTTTTATAGGCAGTACCGACCAGTGGATCACTGACTGAGGGGTTCCAAATCCAACCACTGGTTTTGTATACTCATTTTTTCTTCACAATATTGGTTACATACATTTATAGTAACTATCATGAGGTCCTGAAGAAAGCGGCTACACATCTTATGAGGGTATTAGGCTGAAACATGTTGACCTATGATCACCCACGCACTCTTTGACAGTTTTAATCTCACTCTGTCTTTGTTGGTTTTAATCCTGGTCGGAGGATGCCTGTATAAAATAATGTGCATACCTCTTAACTAGTTATAGCCCAAATCTATTTCCTTCATCTCTCACCACACCAGTCTCACATAGGGCATTTAGTATACCTCTTCTAAACAATCAAAACATCCCTCAGCTCCTCCCTCTCAGTGGGAGGGTTGCATCCCACTCTGTGACCAGGTCACAGTGTGAGGAGGTTGCCCTATGATGAAGCATGACACCTTCGGGTGGGTGAGGGAAACCGTGCTATAAAAGGAACACCCCATTAGCATCAGCTTCTCCCCTCTTTTCTTTTCTATAGACTCAGGGTTCTTTTTGTGTTGTGAATCTATTTTCTGGGGATATAACCTGTGCTGGTCTCTAAACCCCCTTGGCCCTTCCTCTGTGTTGTGTCCTGTTAGGTAAGAGTTTTGTGTAACACCATATTTTCAAAAGTTCATGTCAAAATCTTTTCCAAATTTCTATACTCTGTATTTGTCCCTAGCCAAAGCGGTATGCAGGACCACCAGGCCTGCATCCCGAGAGTATTTATTAGCAGGTTTGGTTTTTCCACTGGTGTAGTATGATACATAGTGCAGAACGCAGTAAATGACAAAAGCTCCCTCGGAATGATCACATATGTGAACAGATTTTCCCAGCTTCAGTACACGTTAATTTCTCGCTTCTTCTCTGCATTTGAGGGGGTGACAGGAAACATTCATGTTTGAATCCCATACCATGAAATTACCAGAGCTAAACACCCACAGTCCACCCACACTAGTCCCTGAAAGATAATGGTGCTTATTATTTTCTCTAAAAATAGCAACAGCAATGCACATCTCCATTCATCCGGTTTAAGGAAAGACCGCCCATGCAGGCCCATTCACTGGATGAGTCAGATGCTAAACTTAAAATTAACATCTAAATTAGACCTTTTTCTTTGAACTGTAGATATCATTATTATGCAGATCAGACATACTAATATGTGCATGGTGAAGGCAAATCAATGATTACTGCTGTAGAAACAGAGGTGCCTTGACTTCTATTTTCAGATCATGTAGTAGGTGTTTGATGACTTTTCTGACCGTGATAATTACTTGTGCAAATTCTTTATACATTTAGTCACCTAGCAGTTGTGTCACTATAATTTGTGTCTAAGAAATGAAAGAAAATAGGACAGAAGGCAGATGAAGTGTGGGTAGGTATGTTGAAGGATGTGAATTATGTCGCTCTACCAAATTAGGAGCTTGGTGGTCCAACCCCTTCCTTACCAACATCAAAGGATGTTTTTATTTGTCACCTGTGGAACTATTGCACTTTTGCATTGTAAAATGTGTGCTTTGATCTGAATGTTCAGTCTCCGTGCTACCATTTCACAATATGGACTGTACTGTGTGTGGTGTAGTGTGCTAGATATTTCAATGCATCTTGGTAACCAAAAGTAGGGTCCTTGGTATTGGCTACAAAACTGATGGATCCTCAGGCGACTGCTACAGGTGCTTACATTTGGGTAAGTCGATAAACAGTGGGCCTGATTCACAAAGAAAAACATACATGTTTGTATACATTTTTTTTTTTTGGTATTCACAAAACTGCAATTTAATAGTAACTTTAAGACTGCGGACACTCCACTGTCGGGGCGGAGAACGCCATACATAATGATAGAACAGGCCTATCTTTTTTTGTGTAGAGATCTCCATCCCAACTGCAGCGACTCTGTTGTCGGAAAGTTACTATTAAATAGCAGTTTCGTGAATCTTGAAAAAGAGTAAACTTACACAAATGTGTAAGTACCTCCGTGAACTAGGCCCCGATTTTCTACGAATAGTATTGCTTAAACTAAGTGCAGATGGATGGCTGTATTTTCACTTAATGATTGTGTAGTGTTTCTCCTCTCAGATACAGTGCGGTATCATTGGATCACATAGGATAAGGTCAAGGGGGAGGTCATTGTTTAAGAAGCAGTTAAATCAAATTATGTTATGAAAGTTTAGTAACAGTCTTCACCACTCAAGTTTGCCTGTGAACTGTACACTGACAACAAGACAAAGAGAAAAGACTCACAGATGTGGAGAATTGTCCAAAGATGGCAGACACATCCATTTTATTTGGGGGGAGACTATAACTATCTATTTGGAACTATATACTTGAACACAACAGTCTCCCTCCACGGTTAACTGTAGCATCTGAATTCAAGAGCTTTATGGTAACTGTTAAAATTGACATCGGTTAATTAGCATCGTTGTGTGGTAATAAGTATTGTTACAAGGACCCCTGAGGATTTAGGCTGCCAGATGATCTACTGCTGGTGTGGAGGGTCATGGCATTCTGGTGGAGTTCTTTGCTTGTTAATACACACTCCTATGTTAGGTTTCCAATGGTGAGCACAATGGTTTAAGATAAGATGAATGGTTTGTTTGTGTGGTGCGATTATCCATCAAGGAATTGAGCATGGGTTGAGGTTGTTACTTATGTAAGGTCTGGAGGTAAAAGTTGTGGCATGGTCTTGCTGATATATTAGTTTAGACCTTGCTCTGTACCTCTTGTGCCTATGCGTTTTGGCAAAAGAGTTACACAGTATAGCCTAAGGCGGGGAGTAGCGGCTTTCAAAAGTGGTTGCGCAGTGGCTTTGGAAATCCAAGGCACTTTTGTCAATGTGTGCATTTTTTATTTTTTTAATTTTTTTATTTATTCTGTGTTTTCTATAGCGCGAACCAGACCCTGAGTTGGGTGTCAGAGCGCTTTACATTTACAACCACTTTGATATCAGCAGATATCCAATTCTTTCATATCAATAACATCTCTATGTGTTCCACTAACATTGGCAAATATTTGTCCATACACAAAAATATAGTGTGGAATAATAGAAATCATTAGATTACATTCAAACTTGACTTGTCGTACTTCATTATAGGAGTAGAGGCTCGCTATTCAAGCTCAGTTAATGGTAGTATCTTGCATCGGGAGGTGAACAGTTTCTTTGTTCTTTGTTAGGAACGTCGTATTGACATTCCCTTTCCCTAACTACTTAGACGTCCCTGTTGGTCGTTATGGGAGATATTTCCCCATCAGAAATGACTTAGTCTCCTTTTTGAATCGAGGAGCGTAGGTGATTCTTCTGATATTCGGTGGGAGCAAATTCCAAATCCTTGGTGCTGCTCCCGTGAATGCTCTATCGTAAGTTTTTTTCTTATGGAAGAGTGCTGGTTTCAGTAGAAAGTCCTCCGATCCCCTCGAGGGTCTAGTGCTTCCGGATAGCGTAATTTTATGAGCTAGGTAATGTGGAGTTTTGTAGTGTATTGCCTTGTGAGTGATACAAGCAATTTTTAGCTCTATTCTTGCTTCGTATGGTAGCCAACTGATCGCTTTCAGATAAGGAGTGATGTGGTCGTATTTTCTTGTTCCCGTTATAAGTCTAGTTGCTGCATTGAGACAGGCTTTTAGGGGTGCTGTTGATATCTTAGGGAGTCCTGATAGGGTTGCGCATCCATATTCAATTTTTGATATGACCAGTGCTTGGACTGCCAATTTTAGATCATCGGGATCGATGAGTGACTTCAGTTTTCTGAGGTAATTCAGATGAAAACGAGCGTTTTTTGCCATTGTGTTGATGTGTGCTCGCATATTTAGATCTTTGTCCAGTGTGATACCCAGTGATTTGGTTGAGTCAACTATAGTAGGGGTACCGTTTAGTGCTGAGATCATCTTGGTCCATTCTTTGATCTTGGCTGAACTTTTAGAAGGGGAGATCAGAAGGAATTCGGTATTTTGTGAGTTGAGCTTAAGATGATTGTCAGCTAGCCATTCAACGGTTTTCTGGAGAGCATGGTTCATAGTGTTGATCTCTTCCGGAGATGATATCTTCATGTACAGCTGGGTGTCGTCAGCATACATGTGAAACGAAATGTTGGCCTTATGCAGTACTTCAGTTAATGGTTCGATGTATAGGTTAAATAGTGAAGGGGATAGAGTTGATCCTTGAGGGACCCCAATTTTAATCGGAGATGGTGGGGATAGCTTGTTGTCTACCAGGAATCTTTGCGATCTGTTCTTTAGGAAGGAGTGGAACCATTTCAGTACAGTTCCTGATAAGCCCATCCTATTTTCCAGGCGCTCTAATAATTTGGGATGGTTTACTGTGTCAAATGCAGATGATAGGTCTAGAAGGATCAAGAGACAGGTTTCATTACGGTCGAGGGCTAGTAAAGCGTCATCTACTATGTGTAGGATTGCTGTTTCCGTACTATGGTTTGGTCTGAACCCAGATTGGTAGTCATTAAGTAGCTCAAATTCAGTAATGTGTTGACTTAACTGATTGTGCGCACATTTTTCTAGTACTTTGGCTAGTAGGGGAATGGTTGTTACTGGACAAAAGTTGTTAGGTTCCGATGGGTTTTCCGTAGGTTTCTTTAGGAGAGGGACCACCTGTCCTGTTTTTAGGCAGTCTGGAATTGATCCTTGGGCAAGTGATTCATTAATAATCTTAGTCCAGTAGGAGATGACCATGTGGTTGCAGGATGGCCAGCATTTAGCTGGCAGCGGGTCATTGTAATGATTATTTGGTTTTAGAGAAAGTAGTATTTTGGTAATGTCATGTTGATCATATAGATTGAAGTTTGACCAATGGGCATTATTCTTGGGCATTACGTGAGTAGGTAGGGCAGGGTTCCTCCCTTGTTCACTCCTAAGGTTTGAGGCTTTTTCAGCGTTATTCTTGAGTTCTCTCTCCAGTGAGCTGGCTTTATCGGTAAAGAATGTTGAAAAATCTTCACAGTTCAGGTCTGATTTCGATGTTAGTATGGAAGATTTGGCTAATTTGTTCGATTGATCTTTTAGTAGATCGAAGAGTTTCCTTGGTCTGTTCTTTGCGTTTTCAAGTTCATTTCTAAAAAATTCTTTTTTTGATCTAAGTACGCTTTTATTGTAGGTTTTTCTGGTTATTCTGAGTTGTTTTAAGTGGGGGGATGACGGAGTTTGTCTCCATTTTCGTTCTGTTATTCTGAGTTTCCGTCTTTCTTCATTAAGTGATCCGTTGAACCAAGGATTTTTATCTTTGATCTGTATTCTTTTAAGTTTTAGCGGGGCAATGTCGTCAATTATTTTAGCTATCGTCTGATTGTAGTGATCTGTTAGCTCGTTGACGTCCGTTAATTCTGAAGGGGGTTGGAGTTCTTTCTCGACTTGTATTTTTAGAATCCCCGCGTTCAGATTTCTAGTGTCTCTCACCCAATGTTTGGGTTTTTATTGGTTGCGATAGTGTTTCTCTTTTTTGGCTGATATTTGGAAGGTGATGTAGTGGTGATCAGACCAGTCGCATGGGATGATTGAGATTTCTTGGATCGCATTTTCTTTGGAGATGATCCAGTCTAATGTAGCTCCTTTAGAGTGGGTTGGTAGGGCACATGCTTGAACTAGTGAGTGGTCGGCTAGGAATTCTTTCAGAATGTTGACCTGATTATCTTGGATGTCGTTCCAGTGAAGATTGAAGTCTCCTAGGAAAATATAATTGGAGTGAGGTTCTGAGTTAGTTGTAATAATTTCTATTAGATGGTCTATGAAAGTTAGGCTTTTGCCTGGGGGGTGATAGAATGCATGTAGTTTGTATACTTGGTTGTCTGTGAATCATGCTGTGAGTCTCAGGTATTCACATGAGTCTATAGGGTCTGCAATAGTTTTAGAGATGGTGATGTTTGATCTGTGGATACATGCCACTCCTCCTCCCGTTTTGATTAGTCTATCTAGTCATATAATGTTATAGTTTGGAGGTACCAGCAGGTCTAGGCATGGGGAGGATGATTCCGATAGCCATGTTTCAGTTAGGAGAGCCACGTCCGCATCTTGATTCAAGATTAGGTCGGCACTGTCAACGGCATGTTTCATTGCTGAACGGCAGTTGATAAGTAGGCATGAGATCTTTTTTTTAGAGTTTTCTATGTCGGTGCTGTAGTCGGGCTCCTCTGGGCTTAGCGTTATTTCTTTCAGGTTATTTGAGTTTGGTTTTCTGTGCTTTGTATGTGTTATTCTGTTGGAATTAATTGGTACCACCTGAATCTTCTGGTTACTTAATTTGTCATGGAGGTTGGAAGTCATATCGTAGGAGAGTAGTAGGTTTTGGATTTCAGTGTCCGACAGATATCTAAGGAAGGTACGTGGCCTGTAAATCCTATTTGATAGCGGCAGTGGGGTTGTGTTGAGCTTATTGTGGAGATTGTGTGCTGATTTTTGACTCTGGATAATCTTGGAGAGATAGCTTTCTGAGAGCAATAGAGTATTCTTCATGTTCCTAATAGCGTTGCGCATGTCTGTAGCTATCTTCTCTGTCTGGGCCATGAGCATTTCTAATTCCTTCCCTGATGGAAGTGGGGGTTGGTGTTGTTGTTTTTGCAACGGGACTGCTGACATGTGGATCGTTAGGTTCGAAGGTTCCTCCTCCGGATGTTTGTATATATCTTGTGTCCCTTCATTAGTTCTTTTTTTGCTCTGAGGGGTAGGTCCTGAGTTGATATCGGTCATGTTATTTGTTGTCTCAGGGCATTGGTTGTTGGGTGTTGTCTCCGATACCTCGGTGGTTTGTAATGGTGTGGAGGTCCTGGCATCAGATGTGTGCAGATTGATCGCTTTCATTTGGAGTGCTTCTATGGGGTCATTGCTGAATGATTTGCGTATGTCTATTCTTGGGTTGCTTGCTGTAGAGTGTGTCTTTGTGTGTTGTCTAGTCCTAGAGGATCTGGAGAGTCGATTTCCCTGATCTGTTTTGCTGTCTCTCTTATCGATTACCCTCAGCTGATTATGGATGTAGGTGTCTGAGCTGTCGTCTTGTTGTTGAGCTGATATAGGCCAGTTATGGACCTGATCTTTTAGCGTTGCGAAGTAATCATCGAATAGCTCAAGATCCTTGTTGGCTGCTTGGATGAGTACCGTGCCATTTTTGTAAAGGGTTATATTTAGTGTGGCCTTTAGATTGTTTGACGGTTTTATACTCAACTTCGTTCCGTACGGGATGTTTCTTGATTCTTTGATGTTTAGCAGATTCGACATTGCGGTACGCCATTTAGCAAGTGATCTGGTGTAGAAAATTAAATCGTTAATGATTACTCCTTTTTTTGAGGTATAGGAGGGGTCTAAGATAAGTGTTTCTGGGTTTTTCCTTAGTAGGTTGTATTTAAAGGTTTTGGAAGCATTTTTAGAGAGATTGGAGGGGTAAGCTATCGCTTGGGCGTTATTACCTGTGGGAGTCAGATTTGCTCCTATCATTTTGTAAATTGTGCAAATAGCTCCTCTGGAGGAGCCTCCTTCACTCTCTAGCACGAGTTCATGTTTTGGTGCCGATGGTACTGTCGTGATTGGCGCTGAGAGTGCCCTGTAGAGGGTGAATTTAACTATTCCCTAGTTCACTCTCCTTACATTTACCCTTTTTTCAAGGTCAATTCTTTCTTTTAGAAGGTTCTGTCTTGTCATGAACGATCATATCTATGATATTGCATACAGCTTTATGTAACTAATTGTCCTGTCCTACTGTTTCTTTTAGCTATCTTGTTCTTGGTGTCCCTATTTTTGTGATCTAAGTATTCACTTATATATTAGATCATCTTTCCCTTTCTGATGGTGATGAATGTCAGTTCTTGATTAATTGATTCGTAATGTGTTTGTCACTTGTTTATTTAAATCGGGAGTGCAGGCTATCCAATTATTTAATTAATTAATTATACCATCAGATATTCTGTGAGTGCTGTTTAATTGTATACTGGGAATGCAGGCTATCTAATTATCTAATTAATTGTAATTATTTAATTAATACCAGTATAATTAGCTTTCTGGTAGTGTTGTATGAATTTACTTACTAATGAATTATTTATATAATTAATTATTCTTGTGATGTTGATCTTATCTAACTTTTTAAACTAATTATTCTGTTTTAATTTACAATGGTTTTATAGTCCTGGTGGTGACAGCCCTATTTTTTCCTTCTGCATCTTGTTTCTCCCTTATCCCTAGTCTTCTTTTGTGTCTATCGTTGTTTACACTGTTTTCAGTATCCTGGTGGTGCCAGTCCTGTTTTTATTTCTGAGGTATATTTGTCCAGCCTCACTAGTCCTATTTCAGTGTCTGTTGTGTGAGTAGTTCGATTAATGCTCGGCCATTTTGTTGTACTCAGGTGCTCCAGCCGACTGTGTCAGAGTGCCGGATAAAACGTGCAGCATACGCATTTCTCGAATAGCCCAGGAGCTCCCAACGTGTGCCTTGTGCCAGTGTCCTCCCTGGCTGTTCTCTCTCTGCACAGTAGGCTCCCTCTGCCCAAGACACCATTGCTCTCTTTATGTGTCCTTTCTGTACACTTTCCCGATTACTACTCTGCTCCTCTCCACATGCCTCCTCTGGCTGTTCTCTCTGTATTTTAGGTCGGGTGCGAAACCCGCTTTCCCCCAGCCCCTCCTGTTGTCTCCCCTAGCGACTCATCCCTCATCTTGTTCCCGCTGCCTGCTCTAACGTCTCCTCTTGAGCCCTGTTCTCTGTTCATTCTGCTCCTCGTCCGTGCCATGCAGGGTAATCTGCCTTCGGGGAAGTCTTCGCTCCTCTTCTGTGCCCGGTGTCCTCTCTGTGGAGCTCTCCCCTGCGCGCTCCGAGGTTGTTGCGACGTGCCGTGACCAGCCTAGCATCTTAGCAAGGTACGGAGGGGAGCTGTGCGGGTCGATGCAGGGAGAACTTGCACCCCCCGCAGTCGGGTCGCGTAGTGCAGTGATCCGTCCCGCTTCTCCGCAGCTTAATAGAGGGGAACCGTGAAGGACGTTGCAGTGCTCAGCCCAGCGACTAGCAGCTTACAGGGGGCACCGTGCATGGTTGTCTACGTTTAAAATCTCCCATGTTGTCAAATTGAGCAAAGGTTTTAATGTGAATAGGTGGTCTGTCTTCCAATCTGTGTTATATCAGCATGCAGTATATGATCTTATAAGCCTGGGAAGAGACAATATATGTAGTAATTGGAAGGAACTCAACTTTTGTATACTGTCCACATCATAATATTTAATAAAATATTCCTGTTTATGTGTACCTTAAAGGGATTTTGATTAATGAAGATGTCATGTAGATTGTAACTATGTTCAAGGTAATGATGAGCCAGAATTTTATTTGTATGGTGCGTGTGATTTTCATTCCTCAAATGAGTATGTTGACATTTCTTTATGGACACTCATGGATTAGCAGACTGCAGAAGGGTGCACAGTGACAGAGTACTAAAAAGTGGAGAAGTTAGTTCACTGTTGATTTTAGCACAACCCTGAGTGCAGTGAGCATATACGCCACACTGTGGTTGCATGTCTGGATGTCGGTGCCCGCTGTTGTCACTGATAGTGTCATGGTGCTATGTGTCTTGGAGCTCTGGCAAAAATAGTTCAGTGGTTGCTGCACAAGGAACATGTCACTATGACCTGACAATGACCTGAGGTAGACAATGAACTTGGCTGTCTGTATTTCAGCAATGCACTGTGTATGTCTGTGTGGAAATGAAAAACACAGAGGCAGGGAACAGTGTTAGCAGAAGAAAGAAGAAATGTGGTTTGCCACCTTCTATTGTAGATTAAAGCAGAAACACAAATTTAATATAGATACTTTATTATGTTACGTAACCTCCAAATAATGGACAGGAGTTTGTCGTTTTCTGAAATCCTTTTCAATCGTATTTTGTTCTTTCCATCATTTGACTAGAGGTAGCTGAATACCCTACTCAGATCAATTCTTCATAGTCTCAGACATGTTGCTAATTAAAAAGCTGATGGAAATGCTTTAAAGTTACA
Organism: Calotriton arnoldi; assembly: GCA_963921515.1. Lineage (NCBI taxonomy): Eukaryota > Metazoa > Chordata > Amphibia > Caudata > Salamandridae > Calotriton > Calotriton arnoldi. The sequence continues at coordinate 733,373 of CAWUFW010007685.1, forward strand.
TCTAAATCATCTCATATTCTTTGCTTTGTATCACGGTAGATAAAGTTCATGTAATTTTCCAATGTAAGTTCATTGTAATGAGCTTGTTTTATTATTTGTGAACCTATTTAAATCGTCTTCTATGCTACAGCAAGTCTTCACTTTAGCTCTGTTAATGCTCTCTGTTTTTTTTTCTTGCACTGTTGTTGCCTCGCATAAACCCTCTGCAGCCCATTTTTAGTTCTTGTTATGCTATGTTGATTGTAGACCAAGACCATGCTTCCTGTGGCTTTTTTTGTATTAAAATATAATAGGCATAAACTAATATGGGATATGTGAGTGAGTTAATGTAGGGATAACATATTGTCAGGTATTATGAAAGGAAAATAGGTCATCGTTGAAGAGTAAATGTTAGCCAAGGTGTTCTGCAGTGAAGCAGAGACAGTAGCTGGCAAAGTTCAACACCACTGAATAAAATAATGTTCGCCATGGTCATTAGCACAGGAATAGAAGATCTATTAGAGAAAATATGCTTCTTAATGGCATGTGGGAAAGAATCAAGTTATATTACTCTATTATCAGGCAATCTTAACAGATTTAATTGGGAAACAGTCAAGATTGAACATTAGGGCATCTTCATGGTCTTAATCCCATAATTTTAAGGTTTCAAGAGATGCATTGCTTGAAAAAGGATGTTTAGTTATAATCATGGAATAGAATTAGCAAATCAAAATAGTGTAGATTCCACTTCATTTCAGGATTAGATGTATTGGTATTAAAGACATTGAATTAATGCATGACACAGTAGACAAGAAAGGAGCACAGGTAATCATGCAGAGGGATTTGGAAGGTCAAACTCTTCAATTTCCCTCCACTGGATTGAACGCCGATGGTGTTCAGAAGGATTGTGTCAAAGGAAAATCTGTTCACACAGCAGGATACTAGTAGGACTTGAAGGTCATAGAGAGGACTAGAGTGAGAAAAATAAATTACAACTACCAAAGCAGCAAAAAATAATGAAACAGATTTCCTACTTGTTGCAAAGTCATCCTGTGCCCTGGGCACCCCCCAACTTTTTGCTGACTGGTACTGGTGGTAACTGACTCTGACTGACCCTGGGCTCTGCCTAACCAGGCCCAGGGCCAGTGCCAAGCTGAAAGGAACACATTAGAATACAGTTAAGACACCTACAATACACTAGGATACACTATGGTATGGTGGGGTACCCCTGTATTTGGCATGACCTACCCCATAAGCCCCTAGTATATAATAGGGCAGGGGATTGAAACTACCTAGAAGTCCCCAATACCCTGGGGCATGGCAGTTTAGAGGCCAGCAGCTCTTTTTGCACTTGCATGTGTGCACTGCTGAAGCCTGAGGTCAGTTTAAAAGCAGCCCTGGGTGCCAGGACTGCTTTTAAAAAGTAAATTGTGCCCAAACTCGACTTTGGTGTTTGGGGCACTTAAAAATGGATAACCTACAATGTTTTGGCATATTAGGGACCCCCAGGGTCTCCCCTAGGTATCCCAGGGGTGGGGGGTCACATATTTATAAGGTACACCCTTATAAAATGAGTTTTTATATGCCTGGGTAAAGTGAAATTTCACATTTCACTCCCACATTGTGGTAAAGTGCTGCCCAAATTCGACTTTGATGCCAGGAGCAGTGTGAAGTGAGGATCTGCAATATTTTTGCAGATTCAGAACCCATAAAGTCTCCCCTAGTTGCACATGGGGTGGGGTTCCTGTAGATATAAGGCAAGTACTTATAAAATGTGTTTTTATAAGTCCTGGTGCTGGAAAAATGGCCCAAGTCATTTTTCCCATTGCAAATCCCCAGTTACATAGGTTAACATTGCAGGAAGTTATTAAATAATAACTCCTGATAGGAAGGAAATAGAACTACCGTTCAAAGACTTCTCAGAATAGTAATGCTAAATCCAACAATATCATATTGTTGAATTTCTCCTAAAGTGTACATACAAGAAGTTATAAGACTTTCTTGTTTGTAAGTCCAAATCCAGCCTTCCAGTGGTCTGCCCTGATTGGTCAGAGTTAAGTGGATTAGCCAGCCTGCCTGGAGAGGTGATAAAGAGCCCCTGGGGTTATGCAGCTGGGCTGGGAGGGCAGTGTGCTGGTCCACAGGAATGCCAGGCCAGGGGGAGGGGTCGTAAACCATGGGCTACAAAGGGAAAAGCAGAACCCAGTGTCAGTTTACAACTCTGAACTTTATCCCTCAGGCAGATGGGGGGATTAAGGAAGGTATGAGCAGATGCAGGGGGGAGAGTCTAAGAAAATTAGCCATCCTAGGGGTGTGTTTAGCCAGCTCTTGACTCCTTGCTGGAAATTCTGCCATTATGGATTTGGAAGATTTGATGCACTCTGGGACAAAATAATGCCACACTCTACAGGAAGTGGTCATATGTTTGAGGAGTTACCCTGCTCCCATTGGTCAGGAGTGACCTCCTGTCTGACCCAGAGAACATGGAATAAGTATCTGAGAGGGGCAGAGCCCTCCAGATCTGCTGCTTGAAAGTTACTGAAGCAAGAAGTGCCCTGCTGAGAAGATTTTGCTGTGCAAAGAATTCTAAGGCCTGACCTCTGAAAACTGCACCATCTGACACTACAGCCCTGTGGATTATTTTGCTGAAAAAGAACTAAAGAGTGGACTCCCTGAAAGCTACAGGTTAAAAGAGCTCATTTGGAACATCACCAACTAAATCTGCACCTTGGGGAACTACCAGTGGATTTGTAAGGGTGACGTCCCAGTGGATTGTGGGAACTGAAGTCCTCAACTTTCAATGACCATCTTGGAGCTTCCAGACCCTTGGAGTGAGTTTGAGACACTTTGGGAGGAACTTCAGGAAGAAATTCAAGAAGTTTGGAGAACTTTGGAGGAACTTTGAAAAAAAGCTCCATAGAGGGACCGACTCAACCTGGTCAGCCAAGCCGCCTGCCTTCAACCGCGAGTCGGCCAAGCCATCCAGGTTCGTCCCGCTAAAAGCTCCGTCGGTCCGACTTCCAGAGTTTGACCGGGAGTAGAAGAAATCTGAAGCCGACGAACCCTCACCGGATCCGGCTACATGAGGAGCATCGAGAGACCCCGCGAGAAAAAGCTCCAGAAAAGTTTCTAAGTCTGCTCGTAGAAAAGTCGACCGGGAGCAACCGCGAGAGCCAAGCCGCCTGTCTTCCATCGCGTGTCGGCCTGGGCTCCTGGGTTGCCCCGCTGAAGCGCTAACGAAAAAGTTTCTAAGTCCGCTCCAGGGAAGTTGACCGGGACTTCGTCAAAAGTCAAGCCGGCGAACCTTCACCGCATCCGGACTGGCTGGGAGCTTCGAGGGGCCTCGCGAGAAAAAGCTCCAGAAAAGTTTCTAAGTGTGAAGGTAGAAACTGAGTCCGGGACCTGCCGCAAGCTGTAGCCGCCCAGGGCTCCATCGCGGTCGGCCTGAAACTTTGACTTTGCCCCGGTCTATCGCGAGCAGGTATCCCAACATGGTGCTATAATCTTCTAAGTGCTATATTTTATTAAATCTTTGAAAATTTATATCTCCGGTTCCCTACATTGGATTTTTGTCGTTTTGGTGTCATTTTAAAGATAAAAATATTTCCTATTCTTATACATTGGTGTTGGATTTTTATTTTGTGTTGTGTCTCAATTATTTACTGAAATGGTGTTTTTAAATGATTTACATACCTGCCTTTGAAGTTAAGCCTGTCTGCTCGCAGCCACGTTACCAAGGGTTGAGCATAGGAATAATTTTTTAAGACCTATGCTGAGTCCTATTATGTTAGTGGCCTTATTGCCAGTGGCAGACCTACATTTGCCCCTACCAATAACCCACTTTCCAACATTTGGTGCTCAGCGGTGTGGATGAGGACTTGTATTTGAAAAGTACACCTTTCAGTGAATGATTTAAGATTATAAAAATCCTCTAAATTGCCTTAGAACAAAACTTTTGAGTTTGATTTTTGGAATTTGGACTAAACTGTTTTTAATCCATTGTTTTGATTTTTCCAAATTGTTCTAAGTCTGTTGTGCCTAGTTTTTGTGACCCAAAACTAGGGAACCATGGAGCTGGACCTGGCTAAACTGTCCCAGTTTAAGATGGCTGATCTTAGGGAACAGTGTAGGCTTAGGGGGCTGCATGTTGCCAAGAAGATGAGGAAGGCAGGGTTGCTTGAGTCCCTAAAGGGCTGGGCCAGGGCAGCTGAGGAGAACCCAGGGGGGTGGGAGGATGTTCCCCCCAACCTCACCCAAGAGAGGGTTGAGGATGATGCCTCTTCCATTGTGACTAGTGTTAACCAAGTGAATCAAGGTGGTGGTGGGAGTGGGGAAGGGTCTCTTACTCAGGAACCACTACTGTCCCTTGCAGAGAGACAGCTTTAGGCTCAATTAGAGTTGATTGCCTTGGAGAAGGAGAAATTCGAATTGGCTAAAAGAAGATGGGAGAGGGAGGAGAAGAAAAATGGTGGCAGCGAAAGTGAAGAAGATGTTGAGATGTCCAGTGGTGGTAGATTTGAACCTAAACTTCCCAAGGGCATAGTGCCCAAGTACACTGAGGGGATGACATTGACAAGTGGCTAGCAGCTTTTGAGAGGGCCCTTAAAATGAGTAGGGTCCACTCTAGGTATTGGGGTGCACTCCTGTGGGAGTTGATTCCAGTAGCTAGGAGGGATAGGCTCCTGACCCTGAAGGGAGAGGATGCAGAATCATACAAGCAGATGAAGGCATGCTTAGTCAAGAGGTCTGGTCTGACTCCAGAGCAGTACAGGGTGAAGTTTAGAGGCACCCAGAAATTGAGTTCAAAGTCTTGGGTAGACTTTGTGGACGTTTCAGTGAAGGCACGGGAAGGCTGGATTGTTGGTAACAAAGTTGACACATATGAGGGATTGTATAATTTGTTTTTGAAAGAACATATTTTGACTCATTGTGCAGAAGAGAAGTTACGCCAGTATCTAGTGGACTCTAAGCTGACAGACCCCAGAGAGCTGGGTGAAGCAGCTGATGAGTGGGTGAGAACCCGGGTTTCCATACAGCACCAGGGGGGTGACCAGAAGAAAGGAGGACAGGTCCCTCCCCAGGGGAAAGCCCAAGGGAAAGAAGGTCAAAACCAGAAGGAGTCCTCCAAAGACCCACAAAAACCTGCACAAGGAGGGGGCCCCGAGCCAACCCAAATCCAAAGGGAGGTGGAATCAGGGAAAGAATGGTAGGTTCTTTGATCCCTCAAAAGTGGGTAAGTGCTTTGACTGTAACCAGCCAGGGCACAAGCAGGGAGATGCTGTCTGCGCCAAGAAGCTCCCCCCTAAGGGGCCATCCACAGGGATTGCCAGTGTCAGTGTAGGGGTGGAGAATGGTGCCCCAGTGAGGAGTAGTCAGGTGGTGGAAGCAACCTTAGTGTCCCTGGGTGGTGTGAATATTGCAACCCTTGCTGCCTTACCTCCAAACATGGACAAGTACAGGCAGAGGCCTAAAGTGAATGGGACTAAGTTTGAGGCTATCAGAGACACTGGGGCTAGTGTAACTATGGTCCTGGATGAGCTGGTGCCTCCAGAGAGGTTGTTACCTGGTGAGTTTCACCAGGTGACTTATGCAGACAGCACTACCGAACTCCATCCTATGGCTGTGGTGGATTTGGAATGGGGAGGTGTGACAGGCCCTATGAAGGTAGCTGTGTCAAAGGTGCTCCCAGTCCAGTGTTTACTGGGCAATGATCTTGAAGCCTCTGTGTGGTCAGAGGTGGAGAGAGGACTCCATATGAAAATATTGGAGCTGCCTGAGTGGGTATGTGCTGTGACTAGGTCACCGACTAGCCAGCAGGGAGGGGCTGGACACTTGGACCCTGGAACAAAGGGCCAAGCATCCAAGGACAAGGGTACTGGGCGTGGTGAGCCAGCCCAGGGAACTCCAGAGATGCAGGCAGAATCTAACCCTGATGGGGAGGATCTGGCCTCTGAGGGAGGGACTCCATCCCTGCCAGAGCTGTCAGATTTGGCAGAACTGACAGGAGCAGGTGGACCCTCCAGAGAGGAGTTCAGTAAGGGACAGCGTGACTGTCCCACCCTTGAGAGCTTGAGGCGGATTGCTTCTAAGCAAGAGGAAGGGGATGACAGTGGGTTTCACAGACTCTACTGGAAAGATGGACTGCTTTATACTGAGGCCAGAAACCTCAAGGAGGGGGCCACCAGGAGGTTGGTGGTGCCCCAGAAGTACAGAGAGTTCATCCTGACTTTGGGTCATGATATCCCCTTGGCAGGACATTTGGGACAGACAAAGACATGGAAACCGGTTGGTGAACCATTTCTACTGGCCCCATATGTCTGAAAGGTAAAGGAGTTTTGGAGCTCCTGTGTCACCTGTCAGGCCAGTGGCAAGGCAGGGGGCAAGACAAAGGCCCCCCTAATACCACTGCCAGTGGTGGGGGTTCCTTTTGAAAGGGTGGGGATGGACATTGTTGGTCCCTTGGACCCACCCACTGCATCAGGGAATAGGTATATCTTAGTGGTAGTTGACCATGCCACTAGATACCCTGAAGCCATACCTCTGAGAACCATTGATGCTCCTGCAGTGGCTAGAGCACTGCTTGGTGTGTTCACCAGAGTGGGGTTTCCAAAGAGGTGGTGTCAGATAGGGGCACGAACTTCCTGTCCAGCTATCTGACTGCTATGTGGGATGAGTGTGGTGTCAACTACAAGTTCACCACCCCCTATCACCCACAAGCAAATGGTCTTGTTGAGAGATTCAACAAAACCCTGAAGGGCATGATAAATGGGTTGTCAGAGAAACTCAGGAGGAGATGGGATGTTCTCCTCCCATGCTTACTGTTTGCCTACAGGGAGGTGCCACAGAAAGGGGTTGGTTTCAGTCCCTTTGAGTTGTTGTTTGGACACCCTGTGAGGGGGCCATTGAGCCTGCTGAGAGAGTCTTTAGAGAAGCCTCTTAAAGAAGCAAAGGACAATGTGCTTGACTATGTGCTAGGCCTGAGATCTAGAATGGCAGAGTACATGTACAAGGCAAACAGGAAACTGGAGACCAGCCAGGAGCTCATGAAGCACTGGTATGATCAAAAGGCTACTATGCCTGAGTATACTCCAGGACAATTGGTGTGGGTGTTGGAGCCTGTGGCTCCCAGGGCCCTCCATGACAAGTGGAGTGGGCCCTATCCAATCTTAGAAAAGAAGGGTGAGGTTACCTGTTTGGTTGACCTTGGCACCCCCAGGAACCCTCATAGGGTCCTGTATGTGAAGAGATTGAAACCTCACCATGACAGGGCAGACATGACCATGTTACTGGTCACTGATGAGGGTGTGGAGGAGGAAACTGAGCCTGTGCCCGACCTCCTCTCCACTAATGTGCAAGATGGGTCAGTGGAGGGGGTGATACTCTCTCCCAAGTTGACAGACCAGCAGCACAGAGACTGTAAGCAAGTGCTGGAGCAGTTTGCTGGCCTGTTCTCTTTGACCCCAGGCATCACTGAGTGGTGTGTGCACCACATTGACACTGGTGACAGCCTACCTGTCAAAAATAAACTGTACAGGTTGTCTGACCATGTCAGAGCCAACATTAAAGCTGAGGTTGCTAAGATGCTGGAATTGGGGGTAATTGAACCGTCTGAGAGTCCATGGGCCAGTCCAGTGGTGCTGGTGCCTAAACCTAATCCTCAGGGGGACCCAAGGAGTTAAGGTTCTGTGTGGACTACAGAGGATTGAATGCAGTCACAAAGACTGACGCTCACCCTATACCTAGAGCTGATGAGCTCATTGACAGGTTAGGGGCTGCTAAGTACCTGAGTACTTTTGATTTGAATTCAGGTTACTGGCAGATTGCCCTCATTGATGGAGCAAAGGAGAGGTCAGCATTCTCCACACCAGAGGGACATTATCAGTTCAAGGTAATGCCCTTTGGATTAAAGAATGCACCTGCCACCTTCCAAAGGTTGGTGAACAGGGTCTTGTCTGGGTTGGAACAGTTCAGTGCAGCTTACCTGGATGATATAGCTGTATACAGTTCTACCTGGGGGGATCACTTAAGCCACCTAAGGGAAGTGCTTCAGGCCATGCAGCAGGCAGGCCTGACTATTAAGGCAAGCAAGTGCCAAATAGGGCCGAGTTCTGTGGTGTACCTGGGCCACCTGGTAGGTGGGGGCCATGTACAGCCTCTCCAAGCTAAAATTCAAACTATTTTGGATTGGACAGCTCCTGTTACCCAGACTCAGGTCAGGGCATTCCTTGGACTGACAGGGTACTATAGAAGGTTTGTTCAAAATTATGGGACCATTGTGGGGCCCCTAACAGAACTCACTTCTAAAAAGAGGTCCAAGAAGGTGATTTGGACCCCAGAGTGTCAGAAGGCTTTTGACACTCTGAAAGCTGCTATGTGTTTTGCACCAGTGCTACTAGCCCCTGACTACACAAAAGAATTTGTGGTTCAGACAGATGCTTCAGAGCAAGGGATTGGGGCAGTGTTGTCACAGCTAAATGAAGAGGGCCTTGATCAGCCAGTTGCCTTTATTAGCAGGAGGCTTCTTCCCAGAGAGCAGAGGTGGAGTGCCATTGAGAGAGAGGCTTTTGCTGTGGTTTGGTCCCTGAAAAAGTTGAGACCATATTTGTTTGGGACTCACTTTCGTGTTCAAACTGACCACAGGCCTCTCAGATGGCTCATGCAGATGAGAGGGGAGAATCCCAAGCTATTAAGGTGGTCCATTTCCCTACAGGGAATGGACTTTACAGTGGAACACAGACCTGGGGTTGCCCATGCCAATGCAGATGGACTTTCCAGGTTTTTCCACTTAGCTGATGAGGACTACCAGGGTGTAGGTTAGTAACCCATCACCTTTCGTTTGGGGGGGGCTATGTTGCAAAGTCATCCTGTGCCCTGGGCACCCCCAACTTTTGCTGACTGGTACTGGTGGTAACTGACTCTGACTGACCCTGGGCTCTGCCTAACCAGGCCCAGGGCCAGTGCTAAGCTGAAAGGAACACATTAGAATACAGTTAAGACACCTAACATACACTAGGGTACACTATGGTATGGTGGGGTACCCCTGTATTTGACATGACCTACCCCATAAGCCCCTAGTATATAATAGGGCAGAGGATTGAAACTACCTAGAAGTTCCCCAGTACCCTGGGGCATGGCAGTATAGAGGCCAGCAGCTCTTTTTGCACTTGCATGTGTGCACTGCTGAAGCCTGAGGTCAGTTTAAAAGCAGCCCTGAGTGCCAGGACTGCTTTTAAAAAGTAAATTGTGCCCAAACTCGACTTTGGTGTTTGGGGCACTTAAAAATGGATAACCTACAATGTTTTGGCATATTAGGGACCCCCAGGGTCTCCCTAGGTATCCCAGGGGTGGGGGTCAGATATTTATAAGGTACACCCTTATAAAATGAGTTTTTATATGCCTGGGTAAAGTGAAATTTCACATTTCACTCCCACATTGTGGTAAAGTGCTGCCCAAATTCGACTTTGATGCCAGGAGCAGTGTGAAGTGAGGATCTGCAATATTTTTGCAGATTCAGAACCCCTAAAGTCTCCCCTTGTTGCACATGGGGTGGGGTTCCTGTAGATATAAGGCAAGTACTTATAAAATGTGTTTTTGTAAGTCCTGGTGCTGGAAAAATGGCCCAAGTCATTTTTCCCATTGCAAATCCCCAGTTACATAGGTTAACATTGCAGGAAGTTATTAAATATTAACTCCTGATAGGAAGGAGATGGAGCTACCGTTCAAAGACTTCTCAGAATAGTAATGCTAAATCCAACAATATCATATTGTTGAATTTCTCCTAAAGTGTACATACAAGAAGTTATAAGACTTTCTTGTTTGTAAGTCCAAATCCAGCCTTCCAGTGGTCTGCCCTGATTGGTCAGAGTTAAGTGGATTAGCCAGCCTGCCTGGAGAGGTGATAAAGAGCCCCTGGGGTTATGCAGCTGGGCTGGGAGGGCAGTGTGCTGGTCCACAGGAATGCCAGGCCAGGGGGAGGGGTCGTAAACCATGGGCTTCAAAGGGAAAAGCAGAACCCAGTGTCAGTTTACAACTCTGAACTTTATCCCTCAGGCAGATGGGGGATTAAGGAAGGTATGAGCAGATGCAGGGGGAGAGTCTAAGTAAATTAGCCATCCTAGGGGTGTGTTTAGCCAGCTCTTGCCTCCTTGCTGGAAATTCTGCCATTATGGATTTGGAAGATTTGATGCACTCTGGGACAAAATAATGCCACACTCTACAGGAAATGGTCATATGTTTGAGGAGTTACCCTGCTCCCATTGGTCAGGAGTGACCTCCTGTCTGACCCAGAGAACATGGAATAAGTATCTGAGAGGGGCAGAGCCCTCCAGATCTGCTGCTTGAAACTTACTGAAGCAAGAAGTGCCCTGCTGAGAAGATTTTGCTGTGCAAAGAATTCTAAGGCCTGACCTCTGAAAACTGCACCATCTGACACTACAGCCCTGTGGATTATTTTGCTGAAAAAGAACTAAAGAGTGGACTCCCTGAAAGCTACAGGTTAAAAGAGCTCATTTGGAACATCACCAACTAAATCTGCACCTTGGGGAACTACCAGTAGATTTGTAAGGGTGACGTCCCAGTGGATTGTGGGAACTGAAGTCCTCAACTTTCAAGGACCATCTTGGAGCTTCCAGACCCTTGCAGTGAGTTTGAGACACTTTGGGACCCTTTGAGGAACTTCAGGAAGAAGTTCAAGAAGTTTGGAGAACATTGGAGGAACTTTGAAAAAAAGCTCCATAGAGGGACCGACTCAACCTGGTCAGCCAAGCCGCCTGCCTTCAACCGCGAGTCAGCCGAGCCATCCAGGTTCGTCCCGCTAAAAGCTCCGTCGGTCCGACTTCCAGAGTTTGACCGGGAGTAGAAGAAATCTGAAGCCGGCGAACCCTCACCGGATCCGGCTACATGAGGAGCATCGAGAGACCCCGCGAGAAAAAGCTCCAGAAAAGTTTCTAAGTCCGCTCGTAGAAAAGTCGACCGGGAGCAACCGCGAGAGCCAAGCCGCCTGTCTTCCATCGCGTGGCGGCCTGGGATCCTGGTTTGCCCCGCTGAAGCGCTAATGAAAAAGTTTCTAAGTCCGCTCCAGGGAAGTTGACCGGGAGTTCGTCAAAAGTCAAGCCGGCGAACCCTCACCGGATCCGGACTGGCTGGGAGCTTCGAGGGGCCTCGCGAGAAAAAGCTCCATAAAAGTTTCTAAGTGTGAAGGTAGAAACTGAGACCGGGACCTGCCGCAAGCTGTAGCCTCCCAGGGCTCCATCGCGGTCGGCCTGAAACTTTGACTTTGCCCCGGTCTATCGCGAGCAGGTATCCCAATATGGTGCTATAATCTTCTAAGTGCTATATTTTATTAAATCTTTGAAAATTCATATCTCCGGTTCCCTACATTGGATGTTTGTCGTTTTGGTGTCATTTTAAAGATAAAAATATTTCCTATTTTCATAAATTGGTGTTGGATTTGTATTTTGTGTTGTGTCTTAATTATTTACCGAAATGGTGTTTTTAAATGCTTTACATACCTGCCTTTGAAGTTAAGCCTGTCTGCTCGCAGCCACGTTACCAAGGGTTGAGCATAGGAATAATTTTCTAAGACCTATGCTGAGTCCTATTATGTGTTAGTGGCCTTATTGCCAGTGGCAGACCTACATTTGCCCCTACCAATAACCCACTTTCCAACACTACTGCAATAGAAAAATCATATAGTAAAGTCACAAAATTCCTTTTGCTTGACACTGTTATGATAATTTCCGGCTTCAAAAAATTTAAAGCCAGATGTACTAAGATACTGGTTGCAAAGAGTGGTTGTACTTTGCGCACTGATCTGTTGTAACCAGTATCTGCCTAGGCCAATTTGAAAAATCACCATTTGTAGAGGGTTGCAGAAAAACCAGGCTAATTAATATTAATTAGACAGGCTGCAATTGGTGAACTCTCTTATGACTTGCTACAAACACAGTGATGGGGGCTTGTAAGTGACAGCAAACCACCATCCATGTGTTTGATTTCCATATTGAAAACATTTTGTTTTTTACAGCATACATAAGTTTCCCATTAGAAAAAAAATAAGGGGGAGCAGGGAGCGGACTTACAAGCCACTGCTCCCTTCCCTAAGGCTGGCAACTCGATTTTCAAAGGGGAAGAGTCCCTACGAGTACCTCTTCATCTTTGCAAATCAGTTACGATCTCCTTTGAGGTATCAGCTACTGGACAGTTGTTTGCGAGTATAATTTCTATTGCAAGCCATTGATGCATTGCATACAGTCTCACAATTTGGACAGAACACCTCTTTTACGTACCTTCCAAATTACAATTCAGTATGGGTTGCAAAATCCATTTGACAAGTCAGAAAAAATAGTCTACGTCACAAAATGAGTTTTTTAAATTTGTAACAGCCATTGTGTGATTAGAAATCCTGTGATTTAGCAAATCGCAGGGTTTGCAATGGCAAATTTGTTTAGTACACCTGGGGCCAGATGTACAAAGCCATTTAGCATTTCCCGTTAAGGAATGCTAAATGGCCTTTTCAGATGTACAAAGGCCCGTTCGTGGTCGCAATATATGACTTTTACCCGGTAGAAATCGCAAATTGCGACCGTGATTTAGGAATTGCAAATAGGGATTCCCTATTTGCGATTCCTAAAGCACATGTGCATAGCATATACATAGCATTTCCTAAATGCGAATTGGGCATTTAGAAAATGCTAATGCCATCAACTTGAAGTCGGTGGTAACCATGTGCAAAATTAAAAAGTGCTTTTAAAAATGCATATGTGCACTTACACATGCACAACACATTTCAGGGTGCGTCCAGGAGGGCCTTAAGGCCAGAGGCACCCTTGGGTTTGTATTTCTTAATCTGTGATTTCCTATTTTACCCATAGGTGGGAATACAATGGCATTTCCTATTTGCGATTCCCTAATAGCGATTCCTACTTTGTAGGAATCGCTATTAGGAAATCGCAAAATTAGCACATATCATTATGCATTTTCTAAATAGCGATTCCATAGGAATCGCTATTTAGGAAATGCAAAATACCATCTTCGTACATCTGGCCCCTGATCGCTAATTCTTAAAGATCTGACATCAGTAATTGGCCTCGTTATTTTATATGTACTTTATCTTCTTAGAAATAAATATGGTGATAAAAGTACTCAATGAAAAATGTTAAAAGATGATGACATCACAATCGCTTAATAGTAAAAACCAAGACCATACAAGAAATTGAGTGTTTGCTTCATGTACAAATCTCACTGTGGCAGTAATAATAATGTTTAGATAACAATTCATACCATGCTCCAACCGTTTACAGGAGCTGTATACATTGAATTATCACTTTATTGGCCTTATTCCAGGTTGTGACCTGCAGGTCAGAGCAGTGTCTGTTGTAAAGTTAAAGCAAAAATCAAAGGGGAATGAATCACACGTCCTGTATCACACGTCCTGTTAATACTAGAGTCTAGGGTTTTCATATAATGAAGACCCTCATTCACATTAAGCGTACGGTGCGGTATATCTTGATTCTCCGCTCTGTTGTTAAGTGAATAGTATCATCATTGGGTCTTTTTTTCACTTGAGTGCTCGGTTCTCTAAGTGATCTCCTTATCCCCCACATGGATGTAGACCGTCTGGTTTTTCGACCGTCGTGATAGATAAGAGCAAGAATTGTAGTGAAATGTGAAATTAAAATTGTCTCCTGTCCTCAAAAAAAGTTCTTTATTTGTCAAGGATGAGGCAAGTTAAAAAGGTGAGTTGTTGGTGCTCTGGTGGAAGTGTTAATGTTCCACTGCACCTGGTGGTTGGGCTTAGTAGGTCAGTAGATCGGCATGTTTCGGCCCCTGGTAGCAACTTGTGGAGAGTAAGCAACATTACTCACCCTGCTTCATCATTGAGCCCATTCGCTCATCCTTGTATGTGTCTTATAGATGTTACTACTGTCTATAACTTTCAGTGGAGGCGATTTGGCTCCTACGGGGTTAAAGAGGAAAGGACTTGTTCTTTACGATGTCCTGTCTGCGCTTGTGCTGACTCTGCTCTTCATGTCCCAAAATTGCTGGAGTTAAAGCAACCATGTTGAAGTTCTTGAGTACGTCTCTTTATGTTGCATCTATTTTCTCAATCTGCCCCTGCCTTTAGAGGGAGTCAAGATTTGTCACTGTCCCTTCTCTCCTCCGCTTTGTCTTGCTGTTGTGCCTTTTAGACCTTCTTATGTTTCCTGTTTGTATCTCCCTGGCCAGGCCAGCCTGGTGTTTTGCTGGTTACCCATCTGGTATCTCTTCCTCTTTTATAAATGAAAGGATGCAGTGGGAGTTGTTCATTGTCATCATGACCCTCAGTACTCAAAGTATCTAAATTACTCAAGTTAAGTTCTATTTCTGAATTATCAGAGTCCTCTTTGTTGATTTTCTAGCTTTGATGAATTGATTTGAAAAAATGTCCTTGAAAATATGAATGTTCAGTCATCCCGTCTGAACTTTACATATTTTTGGTCTTTGATTCCCGTTTGGAAATTCTTTCTGAATTAATGGAAATAATGATTTTTGATTTCTTCTAGGTTCCTGCCTTTCATCTCATGCTCTAATGATGCAGTCATTGTCTCTAGACTTCACTTATAATGCCATTGCTTATGTGAACCCGGAAGGACACCTTCCTGGTCTTCAAATTTCTTCTTAAAACAATATTTTCTAAATACATTTCGTAGCCTTTAGCACACATTACCCCATGTATACACCTTTCACATGTCTATACAATACTGCAGGTCTCCACCCAAGGTGCAGGTGGCAATATTTGGTGCTGGCTGAGCTCGCTGATGGACACTGTGGCAGGTGTGGTGATAGAGACAGCGATCAACACCAGAAAAAGTGCAGTATTAAGGAGCAGAGCATGGTGGGAATAGAAAGGGGAAGTAGGGCTTAGACAACAGCAAGGACGAGATTGCGGCAGAAACAGTATCCATGGTACTGCATAAAAGTGATGGGAACAAGTGCAAAGCTAGACTTTCAGGACGTGGTTGGAGGGCTTTCGGGCTTGGACAGTAGAAGCCACTGAGGCTGGAGATAAAAGTTATCCCAATGCAAATAAAGGGGGAGTTCACAGGATTCCCCACCATGCCACATATTTGCCGCATGACAATACACAGTGAAAGAAATGACTGTCTGTATAAGTCATGTTGAGTGAATGGGACAAAGGAACCCTGAACTGTGACATATGGAGGCCTCTCTGTGTTGAGATTTGGACCTTCAAGAATGATGACTTGAAACTGTTCTGAAGAGACCATCATTGTAAATAGGTGCGAGCACCAAAGGTTGAAGATCTGCTTGGTCGGGCAGAGCATGTGCTTCAGTAATAATAATGCAAGATGGTGTTAGAGATCCTGGGGAAAGCAAAATGAAGAGAATTAAAACTAGACAGCGAAAGGTTAAAAGAGGGTGCAAGAGTTAAAAGCACTTCATTGTGTGGCTTTGTTGTTGCAGCATGCTGTGAACAGGCCCTTTCTCTTGACATCAGAAATCGTCTCTCTGTTTCTAGGTAACTGGCTCCCCGCAAGAAGGCCACTCTCTTTCCTTGAAAGGCTTCCAATTTACTGCTTGTTAAGTTTGGCACGTGTTCAGGGCTATATTGGCTGCTGTGAAACGTGCTCACAGAAGTAATATGGTTACTGTGGCTATTCGTTGTGACATACACCACATTACGTTGTGGCAGTACATGCGCGCATTAAAAGAAATTAGAAAAAAATAGTAAAGCACATTTCTCAGGGAATGGATGCAGATGAAGCATAAGATCATTAAGGGGGTGTTAGCACCAGCGTCTGGCGATTAATGGAGAAATGAGGCATTAATTGAAGAAACTTGAAAAAAAGAAAGTTAAACTGTGTCATTTGCCTAGGATCTCTGAGGTGGCTGGCAACAGATCTTCTTATATCAGACTGATACATCAAGTGGGCCAAGTGTTTTATTAAAATGTGATTCGGAGCTCTAAGTTAACAATTAAATTACTTTCTACTGGACTGCCCGCTGTGCACTCTGAAATGACCACATTATCGTCTTTGTACAGAGGTCCTTACAGTTCATGGGCATGACCTGAGAGGAGCAGTGATCACCTCAGATGAAGTAGAAGAACTCCACAATACATGTTACAGACGTGTCTCAGCACGAATCCTCAGTTGTTCGACGTTTGGCCAGCTCTACATGCTCTGGCAAGTAAAACTAGATTTTACCACCCAAATACGATATAAGAGGCTCGTCATGGTATGAGGCAGGCATATCACCTAACCCGCAGAGCAGCAACTGTTCCTCATGCTCATACCAGATTGACGAAGCGATACCAAAGGGGATGATGGACGGAGCGTTTGAGCAAATCAAACACTCACCCCCAGTCAACTGATCTGGGTTTAATCCATCATCATTCTTTAGCTCACTCCACCACCCCAGTTCAGACATGGCCATATGCAAATCAGTCTGACCCTGTGCCTCATGGGAACAGTCCAGCCCGAACTGCCAAGCCATGTCTTCCCTGGACCGGAAACAAGCATCCTGGGACCGGTTTCTGGCTATTCAGCCGTCATCAGCCAGGCTAGCTTGAATCCAGTGGCAAAGTGAGCAAGGGACCCACGTCTGGGCATACCCTGCCAACTTAGGGCGAACAAAGCGATACCAAAGGGGATGATGGACGGAGCGTTTGAGCAAATCAAACACTCACCCCCAGTCAACTGATCTGGGTTTAATCCATCATCATTCTTTAGCTCACTCCACCACCCCAGTTCAGACATGGCCATATGCAAATCAGTCTGACCCTGTGTTTCATGGGAAACGTTCCAGCCCGAACTGCCAAGCCATGTCTTCCCTGGACCGGAAACAAGCATCCTGGGACCGGTTTCTGGCTATTCAGCCATCATCAGCCAGGCTAGCTTGAATCCAGTGGCAAAGTGAGCAAGGGACCCACGTCTGGGCATACCCTGCCAACTTAGGGCGAACAAAGCGATACCAAAGGGGATGATGGACGGAGCGTTTGAGCAAATCAAACACTCACCCCCAGTCAACTGATCTGGGTTTAATCCATTTTCATTCTTTAGCTCACTCCACCACCCCAGTTCAGACATGGCCATATGCAAATCAGTCTGACCCTGTGCCTCATGGGAACAGTCCAGCCCGAACTGCCAAGCCATGTCTTCCCTGGACCGGAAACAAGCATCCTGGGACCGGTTTCTGGCTATTCAGCCGTCATCAGCCAGGCTAGCTTGAATCCAGTGGCAAAGTGAGCAAGGGACCCACGTCTGGGCATACCCTGCCAACTTAGGGCGAACAAAGCGATACCAAAGGGGATGATGGACGGAGCGTTTGAGCAAATCAAACACTCACCCCCAGTCAACTGATCTGGGTTTAATCCATCATCATTCTTTAGCTCACTCCACCACCCCAGTTCAGACATGGCCATATGCAAATCAGTCTGACCCTGTGCCTCATGGGAACAGTCCAGCCCGAACTGCCAAGCCATGTCTTCCCTGGACCGGAAACAAGCATCCTGGGACCGGTTTCTGGCTATTCAGCCGTCATCAGCCAGGCTAGCTTGAATCCAGTGGTAAAGTGAGCAAGGGACCGACGTCTGGGCATACCCTGCCAACTTAGGGCGAACAAAGCGATACCAAAGGGGATGATGGACGGAGCGTTTGAGCAAATCAAACACTCACCCCCAGTCAACTGATCTGGGTTTAATCCATCATCATTCTTTAGCTCACTCCACCACCCCAGTTCAGACATGACCATATGCAAATCAGTCTGACCCTGTGCCTCATGGGAACAGTCCAGCCCGAACTGCCAAGCCATGTCTTCCCTGGACCGGAAACAAGCATCCTGGGACCGGTTTCTGGCTATTCAGCCGTAATCAGCCAGGCTAGCTTGAATCCAGTGGCAAAGTGAGCAAGGGACCACGTCTGGGCATACCCTGCCAACTTAGGGTGAACAAAGCGATACCAAAGGGGATGATGGACGGAGCGTTTGAGCTGGCTTGGCAGTTTGGGCTGGACTGTTCCCATGAGGCACAGGGTCAAGACTGATTTGCATATGGCCAGGTCTAAACTGGGGTGGCATGGTGAGCAAAAGAATGATGGATTTAACCCAGATCTCTTGACTGGCGGTGAATGTTTTGATTTGTTCTGCATTCCGTCCATCAATTGTGTGTCTTTTGCTTTCTCGCCCTAAGTGCGCCAGGTATGCCCAGACGTGGGTCCTGGGCTCACTGTGCCACTGGAATCAAGCTATCCTGGCTGAAGAGGGGTGATACCCCGAAACCGGTCCTAGGATGCTTGTTTCCGGTCCAGGGAGGACCTGGCTTGTCAGTTCAGGCTGGACTGTTCCCATGAGGCACAGGGTCAAGACTGATTTGCATATGGCCAGGTCTAAACTGGGGTGGCATGGTGAGCAAAAGAATGATGGATTTAACCCAGATCTCTTGACTGGGGGTGAATGTTTTGATTTGTTCTGCATTCCGTCCATCAATTGTGTGTCTTTTGCTTTCTCGCCCTAAGTGCGCCAGGTATGCCCAGACGTGGGTCCTGGGCTCACTGTGCCACTGGAATCAAGCTATCCTGGCTGAAGAGGGTGATACCCGAAACCGGTCCTAGGATGCTTGTTTCCGGTCCAGGGAGGACCTGGCTTGGCAGTTCGGGCTGGACTGTTCCCATGAGGCACAGGGTCAAGACTGATTTGCATATGGCCAGGTCTAAACTGGGGTGGCATGGTGAGCAAAAGAATGATGGATTTAACCCAGATCTCTTGACTGGGGGTGAATGTTTTGATTTGTTCTGCATTCCGTCCATCAATTGTGTGTCTTTTGCATACCAGATTGACGGCAATGGCTGTAGCCTCAGCCGAAGAATTATGAAGACATAATATTGCACGATGATACCAAATTTTTTATGTCAAAATTAATGAAATTAAAATGTTCTCACTACAGGAGCTAATTAATTTGTTCATAGCATAAATATTTCTTAATTCCCATGATTCTTATGCATATCTACTTGTGTGGACATGAGACATGAAGTGAACCGTGAAGTCAGTTTTTGGTAGGTTAAGTAGGGTGTTGTTGAAGTAGTATATTTTATTACTGTATTGGAGAAGAGCTATGACAATATGATGCGTGCTCTCAAACCATTACTGAGTCGGTGCTCCTCTTTTGTCTGTACATCTAGGTACAGATTCCACATTTCTTTCCAATGAAAGATTGGCCTGGAGGTGGGAAAAGGAGTTGTAATTATATCTTTCCATTCTCACTCTTGTGCTTTTGCTTGTCGTTTTTGGTGGATTTGGCTTGATGCGTGTCCGTCATCAATCGTGGTAGAGTAGTTCTTTTTCTTATTTGTTCCTGGTGTTCCATTGTGCTCAATGATGGCTTACTGGGGTTCTTGATAGTGAATTTATTATCTGTTTATTATTTCATCATTTGCAATCTGCTCTTCCTCTTCAGTGTGTAGGGGTGTAAGAAATTGGGGATTATGCCAACTGGAAAGGGAGCTGCAGTGGGAAATACAGGAGCTTTATGGAGATAAGAACAGTTGGGTACCCCAGTTATCTATGTAAATCGGTGTGGATCGAAACCAAAGCACCGGTTTTCCTACACGTTTTTTAAACTAACTGTGTCTAGTCCACACACTACACAATAATTTATAATACTCTGGATGTAATGTTATCAAAAGTGATGGGTCTGAAAAAATTAGACAGTCTAGAATCTGCATTACACTATGTGTGTAATGCCAGCATCTGGAAAGGTATTGAAGCAGCAACTGTTTTTGCAAGTTTGTGGTCCAAGGGTGTATGATTTTTGCATATTTTATGGATTAAATGGCCCTAGATATTTAAATGAACCAAATACCAGGTATAATGGTGCCGCTCCTGGACCTGGTCTCTGCTCCTGTTTTGCTTCCCTTCTCTTAGAGAGACAGGATGAGTGCTATCTGCTGGTGTCTTCATCACTCCAGGCAGACACATTTGATGTTGTTTAGAGGTCCAGATCTAAAAACAACTTCTGAGCACAGTAGGGAATATATTTGAAGTGAAACTACTCTTCGATAACATAGGCATGGTAAAGCAAAACTTCTTAAAGTTTTACATTTTCCTTCAGTAAACCAGCATGCTACTGTTTAGATGGTGTAAATGTATTATACGGCTGCGCAAAGCCTTATTACATGGCAAAACAGATGGCGTATACATAATTCGGATCATGGAAGACGAGGATTTTCATAGACTGTGGTTTGATGAAGTCGCAGGGCCCTATCAGCAGGAGAACCTCAAAAATACTCTTAATCCAGCTGATGAACAATGATATACCCTTGGCCGTTTCACCTAATCATTCCCACCACTCCTTGTGCCCAGATTTAGCCCAATCACACTCCTGTTAAGGCGCACCCTAGTGGTTTTGCCAAAATGATTTTGACATGTAAAATCTGACAAAGTGCAAAAAAGTGTTTGCGCCTTAGAATAATAAATTGCTTTATTATTTTCTTTTTAATTAAACGCATGAACCACAAAAGTAAAAAAAAAAAAAAAAAAATATTCCACCCCTTAAATGTGGCAGTTATACGATGCAACAAAAAATCAAAGTGAAAAAGTAACCAGCGCAGATGTACTTAGAACAGTTATCGAACCTCTTAATTTAAATCTACAGCACAGGGAAAGACTGTTATTGGTACAAAGAAAACGTTCTTTTGACTTTGTAATAAGTTAACATAAACGCAAAAAGAACAATTGATGGACAAAATGCAGAACAATGTCATACATTCACCCCAGTACAGAGATCTGGGCCTAAATCCATCGTTTTTTTGCTCACCATGCCATTCCAGTTTCAACCCAGCCATATGCAAATCAGTCTTGACCCTGTGCCTCATGGGAACAGTCCAGCCCGAACTGCCATGCCAGGTCCTCCCTGGACTGGAAACAAGCATCCTAGGACCGGTTTCGGGGTTTCACCCCTCATCAGCCAGGATAGCTTGAGTCCAGTGGCATGGAAAGCACGGGACCCACGTCTGGGCATACCCGTCCCACTCGGGGTGACAAATGCAAAAAGAACAATTGATGGACAGAATGCCGAACAATGTCATACATTCTCCCCAGTACAGAGATCTGGGCCTAAATCCATCGTTTTTTTGCTCACCATGCCATTCCAGTTTGAACCCAGCCATATGCAAATCAGTCTTGACCCTGTGCCTCATGGGAACAGTCCAGCCCGAACTGCCAGGCCAGGTCCTCCCTGGACTGGAAACAAGCATCCTAGGACCGGTTTCGGGGTTTCACCCATCATCAGTCAGGATAGCTTGAGTCCAGTGGCATGGAGAGCATGGGACCCACGTCTGGGCATACCCGTCCCACTCGGGGGTGACAAATGCAAAAAGAACAATTGATGGACAGAATGCAGAACAATGTCATACATTCACCCCAGTACAGAGATCTGGGCCTAAATCCATCGTTTTTTTGCTCACCATGCCATTCCAGTTTGAACCCAGCCATATGCAAATCAGTCTTGACCCTGTGCCTCATGGGAACAGTCCAGCCCGAACTGCCATGCCAGGTCCTCCCTGGACTGGAAACAAGCATCCTAGGACCGGTTTCGGGGTTTCACCCCTCATCAGCCAGGATAGCTTGAGTCCAGTGGCATGGAGAGCACGGGACCCACGTCTGGGCATACCCGTCCCACTCGGGGTGACAAATGCAAAAAGAACAATTGATGGACAGAATGCCGAACAATGTCATACATTCACCCCAGTACAGAGATCTCGGCCTAAATCCTTCGTTTTTTGCTCACCATGCCATTCCAGTTTGAACCCAGCCATATGCAAATCAGTCTTGACCCTGTGCCTCATGGGAACAGTCCAGCCCGAACTGCCAGGCCAGGTCCTCCCTGGACTGGAAACAAGCATCCTAGGACCGGTTTCGGGGTTTCACCCCTCATCAGCCAGGATAGCTTGAGTCCAGTGGCATGGAGAGCACGGGACCCACGTCTGGGCATACCCGTCCCACTCGGGGTGACAAATGCAAAAAGAACAATTGATGGACAGAATGCCGAACAATGTCATACATTCTCCCCAGTACAGAGATCTGGGCCTAAATCCATCGTTTTTGCTCACCATGCCATTCCAGTTTGAACCCAGCCATATGCAAATCAGTCTTGACCCTGTGCCTCATGGGAACAGTCCAGCCCGAACTGCCAGGCCAGGTCCTCCCTGGACTGGAAACAAGCATCCTAGGACCGGTTTCGGGGTTTCACCCATCATCAGTCAGGATAGCTTGAGTCCAGTGGCATGGAGAGCATGGGACCCACGTCTGGGCATACCCGTCCCACTCGGGAGTGACAAATGCAAAAAGAACAATTGATGGACAGAATGCAGAACAATGTCATACATTCACCCCAGTACAGAGATCTGGGCCTAAATCCATCGTTTTTTTGCTCACCATGCCATTCCAGTTTGAACCCAGCCATATGCAAATCAGTTTTTACCCTGTGCCTCATGGGAACAGTCCAGCCCGAACTGCCATGCCAGGTCCTCCCTGGACTGGAAACAAGCATCCTAGGACCGGTTTTGGGGTTTCACCCCTCATCAGCCAGGATAGCTTGAGTCCAGTGGCATGGAGAGCACGGGACCCACGTCTGGGCATACCCGTCCCACTCGGGGTGACAAATGCAAAAAGAACAATTGATGGACAGAATGCCGAACAATGTCATACATTCACCCCAGTACAGAGATCTGGGCCTAAATCCATCGTTTTTTTGCTCACCATGCCATTCCAGTTTGAACCCAGCCATATGCAAATCAGTCTTGACCCTGTGCCTCATGGGAACAGTCCAGCCCGAACTGCCAGGCCAGGTCCTCCCTGGACTGGAAACAAGCATCCTAGGACCGGTTTCGGGGTTTCACCCCTCCTCAGCCAGGATAGCTTGAGTCCAGTGGCATGGAGAGCACGGGACCCACTTCTGGGCATACCCGTCCCACTCGGGGTGACAAATGCAAAAAGAACAGTTGATTGACAGAATGCAGAACAATGTCATACATTCACCCCAGTTCCAAGATCTGGCCCTAAATCCATCGTTTTTTTGTTCACCATGCCATTCCAGTTTGAACCCAGCCATATGCAAATCAGTCTTGACCCTGTGCCTCATGGGAACAGTCCAGCCCGAACTGCCATGCCAGGTCCTCCCTGGACTGGAAACAAGCATCCTAGGACCGGTTTCGGGGTTTCACCCCTCATTAGCCAGGATAGCTTGAGTCCAGTGGCATGGAGAGCACAGGACCCACGTCTGGGCATACCCGTCCCACTCGGGGTGACAAATGCAAAAAGAACAATTGATGGACAGAATGCAGAACAATGTCATACATTCACCCCAGTACAGCGATCTGGGCCTAAATCCATAGTTTTTTTGCTCACCATGCCATTCCAGTTTGAACCCAGCCATATGCAAATCAGTCTTGACCCTGTGCCTCATGGGAACAGTCCAGCCCGAACTGCCAGGCCAGGTCCTCCCTGGACTGGAAACAAGCATCCTAGGACCGGTTTCGGGGTTTCACCCCTCATCAGCCAGGATAGCTTGAGTCCAGTGGCATGGAGAGCACAGGACCCACGTCTGGGTATACCCGTCCCACTCGGGGTGACAAATGCAAAAAGAACAATTGATGGACAGAATGCAGAACAATGTCATACATTCACCCCAGTACAGAGATCTGGGCCTAAATCCATCGTTTTTGCTCACCATGCCATTCCAGTTTGAACCCAGCCATATGCAAATCAGTCTTGACCCTGTGCCTCATGGGAACAGTCCAGCCCGAACTGCCAGGCCAGGTCCTCCCTGGACTGGAAACAAGCATTCTAGGACCGGTTTCGGGGTTTCACCCCTCATCAGCCAGGATAGCTTGAGTCCAGTGGCATGGAGAGCACGGGACCCACGTCTGGGCATACCCGTCCCACTCGGGGTGACAAATGCAAAAGAACAATTGATGGACAGAATGCCGAACAATGTCATACATTCACCCCAGTACAGAGATCTGGGCCTAAATCCATTGTTTTTTGCTCACCATGCCATTCTAGTTTGAACCCAGCCATATGCAAATCAGTCTTGACCCTGTGCCTCATCGGAACAGTCCAGCCCGAACTGCCAGGCCAGGTCCTCCCTGGACTGGAAACAAGCATCCTAGGACAGGTTTCGGGTTTCACCCCTCATCAGCCAGGATAGCTTGAGTCCAGTGGCATGGAGAGCACGGGACCCACGTCTGGGCATACCCTTCCCACTCGGGGTGACAAATGCAAAAAGAACAATTGATGGACAGAATGCAGAACAATGTCATACATTCACCCCAGTACAGAGATCTGGGCCTAAATCCATCGTTTTTTTGCTCACCATGCCATTCCAGTTTGAACCCAGCCATATGCAAATCAGTCTTGACCCTGTGCCTCATGGGAACAGTCCAGCCCGAACTGCCAGGCCAGGTCCTCCCTGGACTGGAAACAAGCATTCTAGGACCGGTTTCGGGGTTTCACCCCTCATCAGCCAGGATAGCTTGAGTCCAGTGGCATGGAGAGCACGGGACCCACGTCTGGGCATACCCGTCCCACTCGGGGTGACAAATGCAAAAAGAACAATTGATGGACAGAATGCCGAACAATGTCATACATTCACCCCAGTACAGAGATCTGGGCCTAAATCCATTGTTTTTTTGCTCACCATGCCATTCTAGTTTGAACCCAGCCATATGCAAATCAGTCTTGACCCTGTGCCTCATCGGAACAGTCCAGCCCGAACTGCCAGGCCAGGTCCTCCCTGGACTGGAAACAAGCATCCTAGGACAGGTTTCGGGGTTTCACCCCTCATCAGCCAGGATAGCTTGAGTCCAGTGGCATGGAGAGCACGGGACCCACGTCTGGACATACCCTTCCCACTCGGGGTGACAAATGCAAAAAGAACAATTGATGGACAGAATGCACAACAATGTCATACATTCACCCCAGTACAGACTTCTGGGCCTAAATCCATCGTTTTTTTGCTCACCATGCCATTCCAGTTTGAACCCAGCCATATGCAAATCAGTCTTGACCCTGTGCCTCATGGGAACAGTCCAGCCCGAACTGCCATGCCAGGTCCTCCCTGGACTGGAAACAAGCATCCTAGGACCGGTTTCGGGGTTTCACCCCTCATCAGCCAGGATAGCTTGAGTCCAGTGGCATGGAGAGTACGGGACCCACTTCTGGGCATACCCGTCCCACTCGGGGTGACAAATGCAAAAAGAACAGTTGATTGACAGAATGCAGAACAATGTCATACATTCACCCCAGTACAGAGATCTGGGCCTAAATCCATCGTTTTTTTGTTCACCATGCCATTCCAGTTTGAACCCAGCCATATGCAAATCAGTCTTGACCCTGTGCCTCATGGGAACAGTCCAGCCCGAACTGCCATGCCAGGTCCTCCCTGGACTGGAAACAAGCATCCTAGGACCGGTTTCGGGGTTTCACCCCTCATCAGCCAGGATAGCTTGAGTCCAGTGGCATGGAGAGCACGGGACCCACGTCTGGGCATACCCGTCCCACTCGGGGTGACAAATGCAAAAAGAACAATTGATGGACAGAATGCAGAACAATGTCATACAATCACCCCAGTACAGAGACCTGGGCCTAAATCCATCGTTTTTTTGCTCAACATAAACACATAATTTAAAAACACAAGGATGACTAAAAAATAAATAAGAATAAACAATGGAGAGAAAAAGAACAGGGAAAGTAATATTTGGCCCGCCAGTCCGGGTACTGAAGTGCAGATCTTTTTAGGGGGATCGGTACATGTAATCAGAGTAAGTGCCATCACTCACAGTGCAAGAAAGCCAATTACTGAAGTGGGCTGACCCATTGCCATGTGCTTAGTGCTGTGATGCTTGACCCAAAGCGCTTTGATTTATATATTTATGTATGTATTTTTATATCCAACTTTTTTATATTACATAAGGCTGGTGTAACAACAAAAGCTCTTTCCAGGCAAAACCTGAAAAGGTATCCTTAGATGCCTTCAAACCCGAGAGGGAGTGCAAGCTAATGCTGGTGGAAAGGAAACGTGAAGAAGTCTTGAGAAAAATGCATCTTGGCACACCTGACAGTAGTGGTAGACCTACAGATGCAAGCGAAAAGGAGCAAAGTAACTTCACAGGCTAAAGCCATTGGGAAACTAAATATATTTTCCTGTCATGAATGAAAGTTGTGGGATAAGCATTCAGGGTATTAATTGAGTGCTGCCGAACTTCGAAATGCTGCAGATTAAATTGTAATAGCTTCTTATCACTCAGGTGCTTATCCATGTTAAAGCCATAACTCTTGGGACTATTTCACCTCTGTGCTGGGTGAATATTGCAAAAAGTTCCCAATTATCAGGTGATTTATGGTTTTTCTAAGTGATTTGGATTCACTGATGTGGGGGTAAACTTCATGCCCTGTAGTTGCTTACGCTGGTCAGCTTTGACAAAATGACAAAAAAATGTGTGTTGCTGATGGTGTTCTACATTGGTAAAAAAAGCTAATAGCCTGCCCCAGCATGGTGACGCATGCGTGCCTATGCGTCACCACACATACAAGTGCATACATTATGATGCAGCAGCCATTTTGTCTTTCGGACCTAACATTATGATGTGTCATCATACTTGTGCCGGCATACATCATTATGCAGCGACGATTTTAAAATTTTAATTTAATGTTCCAAGATGGTGATCATTCATCTGGAAGCAGCAGTAAGTTAAAAAATGTACATAAAGTATGTGTACATTTATAGAAAGGGGTGACCTGGTAGCAAATTGAAGCTGTCGAGCCTTCTTAAAAAGTAAAAAAAAAAAGTTAATTTAAAAAAATGGGATGGCGAGGGTCGAAGGAGCAATAAAAGAGTACAAGTGATTGGGGGAGCAAGTCAACAGCGCTGACGAGAAAGAATGTTGAGCAAATAAGGAGCCCCAGCTGGGGGAGTTATAGAAACAAAAATGGTGAACGCTATGGCGAGGGGTGGGGAAAGCAAACGGAGAAGCTGGGGGATGGAGATTAACTTGTAGAGCAGGGGGAATGTGAAGGAGAAGCAGCACATTGCAGAAGGGGGAGAGAACAAGAACACTTGCACTTCCATGGTGTGCTGAAAGCAGAAGAAGCAAGTAGTTCCCTAGATGTGAGCAGTGGAAGGGTACAAGTCATCCAATCAAAAGGATGGTAAAGAAGCTATGTTCAAGGGGAGGAACCAACACAAGAAGAGGAAGGAAAGTCATCGAAAAAGAATCATGCCAATGAGATTGGCAAGAAGGCCCCCAATGGTAAGCAATGGACTGATGCAATGCCCAATGTAAGCATTGGTATTATACACAACAGTCTTTCAAGAGCAAGCACCTTAAGCTGTCTGTGGCCAAGGCCAAAAAATATGTAATTAAGATGTCTGACGTATAATATAAGCATAGTAGAACTATCTTCTGCCATACGTATAGCATACGGTACTGTTTCTCATTGTTTCTATACTGAAATTCAATAGATGTCGGATGAGGTAATCTTTCTACTGAGTTTGCAGCATGAAGCAGACGACTGATGCAAAGGTTTAAACAAACATGCTGGGGTGGTTTATCCTCTCGTGCAGGACTATAAAAATGCAATTAATATCACACTTTGCCCTGAAGCGTCCTGCCCTGTAGGTTTTTTTTTAAAAGTAAAATGTAAAAAAAAATGCAGAATTCCTGACTACTGAATCCACCAGAAAAATTCAGGAGTGGGTGGTTTGCATGAGACTTTTGTTTGTTGGCATCTGTGTTCTGTAAGCAACCCAATTGGTTACTCCGGATGAAGTGTTCCTTGAAAGGAAGTTTTTTTCCGCTTATTGGTGAGGTCCACACTCCTGCGAGTGGCCGTATCTGTTAGTCCTGTGTTGGGATGGAGTTCCTGATCCTCGGTCCCTAGCAGTAGGAGGCCCATCCTCTGGTCTTTTCCTTTTTTTTATTCCTTTGTTTCAAGCCTACCGAAGCCTTGGCTTTTGTGATGACTAAACCACCACAGTTCACAATCTTGTGCGCAAGGGAGGTTGGAGGTGAATGAGTAATGCTGCGGGGGGAGCCAGTGTAGTTCCTGTAGTGTGGCGGTGGTATGGTCATACTTTCGCAGTTCATTGATACAGGATCAGACTGGCCTGTAGGTCAATCAGGCTGTGTCAGAAGGGCTGGTCGGACAGGTCCATGTGTCAACCGTTTCCTTTGGCTGTTTGTGGGCCTGTTTTATGGTCTGGTGCTCGATTGGTTACTGTTGATTTTTGTGATATTACCACAAACGTTGCCTGCAGCAAACACAAATGCATGCACTCTCCCATACCTTGCAAAAAACCTGTACAGCGTGCCTTTACAAGTTCATAATGGCCCGACTTGAAAAATGTCAGCCACTCTTTCAGCTATTTGATTCGACAGTGAGATCACTTTTATTGTGATGTCTGGGCCTATTTTCTGTCCCAGTCCGACCCTGCATTGTTCAGTCTTGCTGTCGCGGAAGACTGAACACTGTAGTAGTGTGGAGTGAAGGTCTGGGCTGATTTTCCCAGGCCTACCTACCACCACTACCTCTAAAGCGTTTTCATCCCTCCCTAGGCAACAAATGAGCCAGCAAACTATTGTCCAAAAAGTACCAGCCTTCCAAAAAAATGTTGACTACCAGATCCAATGAGACGTAAAATCTGTGGCATATTTTGCCGCAACCCCATAGTGAGACGACACAAGACATTGGTGGCACCTTGCTGAAGCAGTAATAACTTTTCCACCAGAACAGTTTGAGATGTCAAGCATTGCCTTCAACCTCAAAGGGTGCATTGAATCTCTCATCTCAAGGAGGCCTTTGAATGCAAGCGTCACTCATCAGACTAATTGTTTGCCGTGCTGATTGGCTGTGCTGGCGTGCCGCACAGTTTTGTGCGGTGCAAGCCTTCCGTGGTTGGCAGGTTCCTAGCAGCTTAGTAACAGTGTGAAGCCGACTCTGCCGTGACAGTGTACAAAAATAACATTCTCTTTTCAGAAAACCGACAGGTTGATTGTCAACGGCTCTGATTTCTCAAAATAAATGCCAGTTTTCCTGACACCGTGAAAATTTGTTTTTTTTCCTGACAGGAAACTAATCTGCCCAGCATGGATGAATGCAATCGAAAGTAATTTCTCAAGCATGCCTGCTCCTGCATAATAAATCTAGCATTGTCCAAGTGTGGCTCAGTACCTTATCTTTTCAGAAAGCACCAGTGGTGGCTGTTTGCACCACTGCCTCAGAATTTGCAAACACAGACACTTAGACATATCTTCTACATGTGTTTGTCAGTCTCTATAAAAATACAGTGGTATGCTGAAATTCTGCAACCAATGTCAGGTTAGGAGCACCACTCGGGTCGTCACGCACAACAGGAAACACTTCCCTTATAGGCAGGGCCGCTGGAATTGTGCGGGTGGGGAGGGCCAAATTATGTGGTATGGTTGACTAAATTATGCAGCAAGAGGTGGGCCAGTCTAGCAAGGCTCAAGCCAAATTTGGCCCATTTGTCTGGTTCATACTCGAACCCTGTCCCATGGGAACAGGTGCACTTCACATTCGTGTCATAAAGACCTGTCACCCAGAAAACCACTATGGAATCTCCACGGCCATTTTGTTTGCCTAATCTCTTTAATTGCCATCATTGAGGTGTTGAGTCACCCTGTTATTGGTCTTTTATTGGCAGTACCACCTCTCAGGCCCAAGGAGATGTACATCAGGTGTGGAGTTCCACTTTCTCTCACCCTGTTCAATATCTGTGTTGAACATCGGGGGGGGGCATGATCAGGTCCTTTGGCTTTAAGGAGCTCTCCTATGCTGACAACCCTTAGCTGCTTTCGAGGCTCGATCATCAGACCTCCAATAGGATAGGGCATCTTGGAGGCTGCCTTATGGCAATGCAGGGGTGAATGTCCTGGAACTTATTTTAAGGTAATGATTACAAGACAGGGATTTTGATGATTGGCAATAACTTGTCAAGTTGGTCAGAGAGTTTGTGGCCAGCCGTTGTGGGGAAATCTCCCACATAAACCTAGAAATCTGGGAGAATGGTTTGCCCTGGAACTGTTTTGCAAAAGACACACAATTGATGGACGGAATGCAGAACAAATCAAAACATTCACCCCCAGTCAAGAGATCTGGGTTAAATCCATCATTCTTTTGCTCACCATGCCACCCCAGTTTAGACCTGGCCATATGCAAATCAGTCTTGACCCTGTGCCTCATGGGAACAGTCCAGCCCGAACTGCCAAGCCAGGTCCTCCCTGGACTTCGGAAACAAGCATCCTAGGACCGGTTTCGGGGTTTCACCCCTCATCAGCCAGGATAGCTTGATTCCAGTGGCACAGTGAGCCCAGGACACACGTCTGGGCATACCCAGCGCACCAAGGGCGAGGAAGCAAAAGACACATAATTGATGGACGGAATGCAGAACAAATTAAAACATTCACCCCCCAGTCAAGAGATCTGGGTTAAATCCATCATTCTTTTGCACACCATGCCACCCCAGTTTAGACCTGGCCATATGCAAATCAGTCTTGACCCTGTGCCTCATGGGAACAGTCCAGAATGTTTTGATTTGTTCTGCATTCCGTCCGTCAATTGTGTGTCTTTAACTGTTTTGAGCACCAGATTCATTCAGTGTGTTTGGCCATCCTGTATCGCTCTCGTCCAGTGGCGTAACGAAAATTGAGGGGGCCCGCCTGCAAAGTATGTAAAGGGGCCCCCTGGACCCAGCCAGGGCTCCCAGGCCAGGGGCCCGTGCACAGTGCTGGAGGGGAGCCCCTGGAGCTCAGCCCCCCCCCCCCGGGGCTAATGTTACGCCACTGCTCCCCTCTATGCACTCAGAAAGGTACTCCTTTTTATGCCACTTTTTATGCCACAAGACATTTGCTCCTCAGAAGTGAGTGCTATGATTCTGGTCTGTTTAGACTGTGGACACAATGTATATCCTGGCGTGCCAGAGGGGCAGCTGAGAAAGCTTTAGGAAATTCATAACATAGCAAGGCTTTTTATATTCATAAATTCAACTCTCAGGCGTGTAGGTCACTCCATGGCACCTGGTTGCACAAAGGATTATTTTCAAAGTTCTTTCCTGTGTTCATCGGACCACTCTTTCTGTCTAAACTGATCACTCCCTTTTCTTCCTCCTTACTGCTTCATTCCAATTTGCTCTCCTTGGCCAAAATTTCTTGCGTCAAGAATTCGCAGTAGAGTGATTATTTCAGAGTGCTGGATCCTTAACTCTCAATAAGCTCCCACTGCATCTATGGCAGCTTCCTGACTTTTCCTTATTTTGGAAAACCTTACGGACCTATCTGTTCCACCAAGCACCTATGTTCGCAAACTCTCCTCTCGTTGCCACATCTCGATGTCTCTGTTGCTTGTACTCTACTCCAAAAGCCAGAATTATACACACAACAGTTTCAAAGAGTTCATGTTAGAGATAGATTTACTGTTGAATTCACCATTTTTTTTAAATAGCAAATTCTGGCAATCACATTTGAATTTTTCAAGGAATGTGATTGTCTGATGAAAGACTTTGGGTCAATTCACAAATTCTGTGCCATGGGACGAAGGGGAGACATGATGAACATTTCTAAGCAGCTGGGTGGGATAGAGGTAAACAGAGTTGTTGAAAAAAATGAGAGAAATTAAAAAAACAAATCGATTTCAGGATGCTAAATTCTCTAGTTCTTACAAATTTCAAGAGTAGACGGCTGTAATTTTGTATATGAAAAAGAGGCATATTTTTGCCAACTTCAGAAATAAGAGACAATTTGTGAATTTCAGAAATTGCCAGCTTAAACAAGTTTTAAAATTATAGTTTAAAAAACAGTAAAGTCATCAACACTATGCTTCGTTGCGGGTCCTGTCGGATGGCTCTACACCACCCTTTGCTTTGTTCAGCATGAAATGGGCAGAAGGCAGGTCAATGCAGTATATCGTAATAAAAAGGAATTCACTGAAAAAAAACAAAGCTAAATTCACAAGTTATGGTACCCAATTCACATCATAACACCCACACCCTTATCCTCTTAAGCCTCACTTTAGGAACGGTGCTAACTGCATGAATGCCACACATGTCATTCTAGGCCATTTATGTCTACCCATGTAAACATACATTTTATGCATGTTGTATAGTGGGCAATAGAATTGAGTTTTACTCCCCTGTAATCCTTTTCAATTTCGTCACAATCATGATAGTAATTCATTTAAGGTCACACACTACTTCTACGTCCTTTTTTCAGTGCAATCCATACACTAGCCAAGGAAACAACAGTACTGAGATCTTATGATCATCCTTGCACATAGAAAGATCACATAGATCAAGGTGTGTAGAGCTCAAAGCAAGCCTTCAGTTTTCATAAAAAACAGAATGTACTAGGTGTTGAAAGTTGGAATTGAAGGCCACATCTGTTGACTACAATGGGATGAAACTAATAGCCTTCTAAATTTACATGATTAGTACAGACACATGTCTATGAAAACAACCACTTTTGTAGTTCGTGATACAGGAAGCCAAATGGTTGTATTCCAGAAGAAAATATCGATTGTGTACTTTTATTAGCTTTAGTACTATTCCAGAAATAAGCTGGACCAAAACCCATATTTCTAGAGTGAAAAATGTAGTTTGTTATTTTTACAGCACAAGAACAAGAACAACAAGGCATTATTCGAGGTTGATGAGTTTATTAGGCTGCCACATATGTGTGATTGCTGGCCCTCAGGACCACTCTGGTCGTTAAAAGCAGCAACTATAAAAACATATATATATGGTCCCTTAAGCGCAACACTATTAACCATAGACCTAACAAAGGTGTCATCCGCACTGGGTTGATTGTTGCTTTGGTTCATTCAGTACCTCAATTCTCTGTTCAAATGAAATGCTTAAATATTCACCGTGACGTGTTACAAAACAAAACCTGAAGTTTTTCTTGGGTCCACAAGTCAATGTGTTGACAGCTCTGAAGTGGTGTTACTCGGTCGAAAGAGCAAAAGGCAAAGCAGGAAATAACATTAGCATTTGCAAAAGACTGTTGCAATATCAACTCTGAATTCTGGAAAATGAAAATATTTCGGAAATATTGGCTGGCCGAAATCTGCTGCGGTTTTGTAAATGTGCCACTGTTCCCAAACTTTCTCATATTGTCCTCATATGTTTAAACAGATTATGAGTGATCCAGGAACGGGTCAGAGATTTACTGAACTCAGCAAATACTGATATCGCAATATGCAGTGTTTTCCGGGCAGTAAATATATAGAATTATAGATGGGTAGCAGTGAATTACGAGGATGTTTTATATAGAGAGGTTCTGAGTGACATAAATAGACAAGAGCAAGGCTCATATTTTTCTTGATGTCACTCAGAACCTCGAGGTGAAAAAGTCCTCTAATTCCCTTCTTAACCATCTGTATGGCCCCAAAATAATCAATTACTGCTTTCAACTGCTATGCAGGGCAGAGGAATAATAAGGGAGCCAGACCTAACATGGCTTCTCCTCCCTGACCCAAATGTGAATAAAAATACCTTACCTGCCATCCTTAACCAACCCCCACCACGTTCCCTGCCTTCCTCCCCCCTTCTGCAGCTGGCATTTCTGCGTTCAGTCAAAGAAGAGGAGCAGAGCTGCGCCAACAGACTCTGAGAGAACCCTATTAGCCTGGCCTGGAAGGCCTTTATAATGTACCAATAGTAGGTAAAGTGTTATCAGCTGGTGCTAGCTAAGTCATAGCAGTGAAATACCACATTTAGAATGTGGTGTAAACGACAGAGTTCCAGTGGCGGCTGCTTGCATTGCTTGGTGTGGGGGACACACAAAAAAAGTAACACAAAAAAAGAAATAATTAAAGCTGAACTTACATGCCGCTCCGAACGCCTCCTCTCTCCCAATCCTCGACTCCGACTGCGCAGGCTCCCACATGCCAATCCGGTTTGGCCGGCTTAGGACGGACGGCCAAACCGCCATGCTCACTTAAAAGTGCCCACTGCTCCTCCAATGGCATGCATGTCAAGAAAGAATTGACATGACCGCGCCACGCTAAAGACTCACACTGACAGCAGAGAAGCGAAGCAAAAATAAAATGAGAATAAAATGCCTTTATTATCATTTATTTGTCACCTTTTAGCAGGGGGGCTGCGTCCCTTCGCCACTACGGAGGAGCCGCTCCTGCAGAGTCCTTCCTATACATAACATAACATTCCTAATTCTCCACTGAAAAATAAGGTAATACATCTCCAAATTGTGTTTTTGAGCCCAAAATATGCATGTATCAAAATTTACAGCATGTTTTTTCCCAGGTAAATTTCAGCAGGTTTGACCACCTGAAATCTATTGGCGAAATATTGCGCGGGAACTAGGTGTTTACTGCAGATCTAAGAATTCCAATCTTCATTCAAATGTCCGGGCATACCTATGGCACTTAAGGCATTATATCAAACACACACAAGGTATGGGGAGAAATGCTTGCAAATAGACTAAATCACAGAGAATCACCAACTGCACTAGTCTAGAAAGAGGCCGCCTTGTGCAAATCAGTACTGACCCTGCTCCTCATAAGTGCATCCCGAACTGCCAGATGAGGCCCCACAAAAGAAAACACAAGCAACTCCATACCAGTCTTTGACTTTGTTAGGGCTCGTAAGTGAGGTATAGTTTGGATCCTGCAGCATATCAAGAAAGGAGCCCATATCTGTGCATACTCTTAACCACATAGGTAGGTACATCAAACACACAAAAGGAAATGAAATGAAATGAAATGAATGTTTGCAAGCAGTCTAAATCAATGGCAATAGTTTTGGATATCATTTCAGCCTATCATTTTTCGCCCCTGTGTGCCACTCTAGCAAGATGTCTGTACTGACCCTGCTCTTCTGGGAAGAGCTCAATGGTACAGTTTCTGGAGTATGTGACATGCGGTGACCTCCAACTCTCTCGTACTGATAGAACAGTCTATTCTGAACTGCCAGGAAAGACCCAATCCAGAAGAGAAAACAAGCTGGTTTTGGCCTTTTTAGGCCTCACCAGTAAATTACAGTTTGGATCCTGTGGCAGAGCGATCAAGGAGCCACATCTTATAATACCCTTGACCACTTAGGGCATTGCATCATACAAAAGGTGATGAGGGAATGCTTGTAAATAGTCTTAACCATTGGATGATGCTGTGGATAGCATCCCAACCCATCCTTTTTCACCCACTGTGCTGCTTTAGTAAGAGTCCGACTTAAGCAAATCAGTACGGAACCTGCTCATCACGAGAACAGGTCCAATCTTAACTGCCAGGCAGCGCCCCATCCAGTAGGGAACACAAACAACCCGAGACTCGTTTTTGCCTTGTTTGACCTCATCTGCAAGGTATTACTTGGATCCTGTGCCACAGCAAGCAAGGGACTCGTGTCTGGTCTCACCCTTGATCACTTGGGATATTACATCACAAACACAAAAGGTGATGGGCGAAAAAATGCTTGCATGTAGTTTAACTATTGGCAGTAACCCCAGCCTGGAGTCGCTTGTATTCCCTTTCAAATGGGCCAGGCTTGGGAATTCGTGCTGGATTTTTCTTATTGGGTCAGGACCAAGGCTGATTTGCATATAGCTGATCTGTGTCTAGAATGACTTAGTGTGCAAAAAACAATGGACTGGGATGTGGGCCCGAGCGATCGCCAGTGACTGAGACTAATATCAAGCATTCCACAGAGTGGTCGAAGTGCATTAAAAAAAGTATGGGAACTGTGATGCTGCGCGCAGTGGGGCACGGTGAGTGAACGTGAGGGTGTGGTCTACAAAATATTCTGTAACTTTTTCGGTCTTTCACCTTTATGTAACTATCTTTCACCTTCAGGTAACTACATATAAAATAATGTACATCATAAATTAAAATTAAATGCAAATTAAGTTAATCAGTGGGTGTTAGAAAGGGGGTCTCCAGTTAGCAATGGTTTGCACCTTTGTCCAAGTAGGGACCCTTCTTCCTAGTCAGGGTAAGGTAGTTACACTCCTAAAATAACCCCTGCTCTCCCCCTGGTAGCTTGGCATGAGCAGTCAGGCTTATCTCAGAGGCAGTGTGTAAAGCATTTGCACATAACCAACAGTAATACAGTGAAAACACTGCAAAAGTACACCACACCAGTTTAGAAAAATATCCAATATTGTTATATATCTAAAACAAGACCAAAAACGATAAGAATCCAACATGCAGTATTTAAAAATATATACTTTGCAAGATATCTTTAAACTTGCAGAAATATCTCAAAAACACACTTCGTCCGAGTCGGTAGCTCTGTCCGGGGCTACCACGATGCTGAAAACAACAGTTTAACAGTTCCAGCTGACTGCGTCGGTACGGGCCAGCTAAAGCGTGGACAGACTCGTGAACAGCACCTTTCTCGTTGTGGCTGGCACGTTGGTGCGAGCTGGTCGGGGCAACCCTCGCGGTTGCGCTGCATAATGGAAGCGGTGCCCTCACGATTCGGTGCAGGCAGCGGCTCGGTGACGATCTTCCAGACAGCGTCGGTGAGACCAAGGATTACAGTGCGAGGCGAGGTGAAGCGGTGCTCTATGCGGTGCTGGCAGGTTGCGGTGCAAGCGTCAGAGCCAGTTAGCGGGAACTGGCATCGGTCGGCTGAGACTGCTGTGTGGGATGAGGCCGTGCATCGTGAAACTTACGAGCGGTGCCCCCAGCCATGATGCGGTCACAGGTGTTGAAGTCAGAGACCAGGGTGGCGAGGCGGTGCAGAGTGCGGTGCCCACAGGTCACGGTGCAAGCAGCGGCTCGGTGGCGACGGCGGCGGTGAGACCAGGGTTGCGGTGTGACATGCAGCGGTGCCTTCAGTACATGGAGCCAGCGACGGAGCCGGTTGCTTTTCCCTTCTCTGTGGCAACTGAAACAAAGGTTCCAGAAGCGGTACCCAGAGGTTGGTGAAGTCTTTGCAGTCCCTAAGACTTCACAACAGGAGGCAAGCTCTACTTCAAGCCCTTGTAGATACTCAGCACAAGTTCAGTCCAGTCTTTTCACTTCCCAAGGCAGAAACAGCAACTGCAGGCCAACCCAACAAAGCAACAACACAGCAAAGGGGCAGTACTCCTCCTGGCAGCTCTTCTTTATGGCGGGTTCCTTGATTCCAGCGAGTTCTCTGAAGTCTTTTATCTCCCTGAGACTTCCAACAGGAGGCAAGCTCTACTTCAAGCCCTTGGAGAAAACTCTAACAGCAGGATGATGAAAGTACCTTCCAGTCCTTTCCCTGCCCAAGACAGAAGCAGCAAGCAGCAGGCCAACACAGCAGAGCATGCAGCAAAGTGGCAGTTCCTCTGACAGCTTTTCCAGCTCTTCTTCCTGGCAGGTTCCTTAGTTCAGCAGTAATCTAAAGTTCTGGGGTCTGGGCCCCAATATTTATACTCAGTTTTTCTTTGTTCTTTTGGTCTGTGCTCAGCCCAAACCAGTTCTGTCCTCTCTGGTCCAGCTTCCCAGCAAGAGGTGGAGACAGCATTGTCCAAGGCAGACAGGGCCTATTCAGGTGCAAGGGAAATCTCCTCTCACCACTCTAAATGCAGATCAGGCCTATTCAGGTGCTAGTGAAAACTCCTCCCACTACTCTGAATGCAGCCCAGGTCTATACAGCCCAGCCCTGACTCATTCAGGAAAGGTAAGACACACATCAACCCCCCCAGTGGCTGTCTGAGAGAATGCACATCCCTAGTTTCTGTCACTCCGAAGCCAGACAGTCAATCCACAAACCAGCAGAGGCACACAGGATGGCTAAGCAAGAAAATACCCACTTTCTAAAAGTGGTATTTTCAAACACAGAACATAAAAATCAACTTTACTAAAAGATGCATTTTTACATTCTGAGTCCAGGCATACTAAACTCCATTTCCCTATCTTGTCCCAATGGTAAGTTATGCTTATAAGATGTTATAAGTAAACTCCCATTCTATTCTATGGGACAGATAGCCTTTCCATAGTGAAAAATGAAATACACTGTAATTCACTATCACAACATGTCACACACACCAGTGCATGTCCTACCTTTAGCAAACACAGCACCCTGCCCACAGGTGTACCTTGGGCCTACCTTAGGGGTGACTTATATGTAAGAAAAGGGAAGATTAGGGCCTGGCAAGTGGGTGCACTTGCCAGGTCGATATGGCAGCTACCAACTGCGCGCAGACACTGCAGTGGCAGGTCGGAGAACCATTTTCAGGGTTGCTTGTGTGGGTGGCACAACCAGTGCTGCAGGCCCACCAGCAGCATATGATTTACAGGCCCTGGGCACACATAGTGCACTATAGTAGGGACTTAGAGGAAAATCAAATAAGCCAATCATGGAAACACCAATCCATAATAACAATTAACACAGAGAGCATATGCACTTTAGCACTGATCAGCAGTGGTAAAGTGCCCAGAGTCCTAAAACCAACAAAAATAGGGTCAAAAACAGGAGGCCAAAAAGCAAAAAGTCTGTGGGTAAACCCGCTGAAAAAGCCAAGTCTAACAGTGGGAAATGCACTATCGTACACTATCCTATTAGTTAATGCACTGCACCAGAGAGCCACAGAACTGAATCCTGGTTGGTGCAGTGGAGAATAGTGACTTGTGTATGTTTAGTGCTGGTCCGTGACGAAAAGCACTGTGAGCATGTAAGTCATTATTTTATACGTGCATTACACACAGTATAAGATAGGCTGCTACAAAATGCGCAAAAAGGTTTAAGTTAAAGTGCTTTCAAAGTATAGATTTTAGTAATACCCAGACTGTACATAGTGCATTTTGTTTTTATAACTGTTTTTTTAAAAGCACTCACTTCACAGCTTAGCTGGTAGCTCCCTTAAAATTCTGGCTTCCAGGCATCCTTTACGTTTGCAGATTGACCAGTTGCTCACATTTACATTTCTTTCAGGCAAGCAGGCACCCTGGAAGGCTCGTTTAGCTGTCTGCCCCAGCATGGTTTCACAGCACAGGAGACTTCCTGCCTTACACTTCAGCTGAAGCATTTCAACAATTGGAATTTACCATCCAACCATTAAACCTAAAAAAGTATGGACACATCGTGCCCCACAGATCCCCCCCCACTTCAACCACTGATTCCACTCATCACCGTTGTGTTTTTCTAAAAATGTTCATCCCCTTCGTGCACTTGTATGATTAATTGCAATACATACTATCATAAAATATAATATACCTACCTATACTGTCATGCCTTGATCAACTAACTAATTAAAATATATCACGAATCTATAAATTAATGCGTATTCAAGTCATTAAATCCAATACTGGTACATCTGACTGGACCGTTTGAGTGAGGAGTAAAGACAAGAGCATGTGCACCAGAATCCTGACCAGCATCCTCGGACACATTGTCCCTGGTGAGCTTCAAAGCCCTATTTCAGAAATTGTTACTGCTTATGGGCCACCTTTAGTTCTACCGTAGATCGTCTCATTCATTAATCGATGTAACCCCCCTCTCTTTCGGCCAGGTGTGAGTGCAGTTTGGCAGATATACGAACACTACTGGGTTGTGACAATATGCTTAATGAAATTTAAGAAATTCTTTTTATGAGCCTCAGTAACTTTAGTGTGCTGTACAATGTTGTTATGGTGATTTTTATTTGGCATTGCTCTCTTGCCATATTATAAAATGCCTTCCATTATTCTGTGACAGTTGTTGCTACTGCTTGTGGTAGTAGCTGTCTTTGTTAATGCAGTATGTGATAAGCATCACATTTTAGCAGCAGGTTCTAATTTGCGACACCAGGAATGGAGGGTGTCACTGACCCTCATATACCACACTCACACTGGTATTCCAGACTTCATCCCAAGCCCTATCAACCATGCATGCCTAAAGGGTGCCCAAGAACCTGGTGTGAAACTGTGCTATCTGTGGCCTACTCTTTGGTATGAAGAGTTACAATACCTCTGCAATGGGTGTTTTGGGGAGGGGGGCAGAAGACCCTCCCCCCCGGGACCCTAGGGCTAGGGGTAGCCTTGATTGGTTGAGGGGCTCGTGGGCAGGGTCAAGTAAGGTATTTTGAGACTTGCATAATGATTGCTTGGTGCCATTTTAGATTTATGGGCACCCCGGCTGACAAGGACACTTAGGGAGGTTTTTTAAAATTGGTCCTGCGTAGTAGTGGTTAGCTGTAATTCGACTGGTCTGTCATGGAGAACGTTAACGATTAAGTGCGCCAGGCACTGCTAACTCTGCATGCTGCATGCAGGGCTGAACTTCTAGCGAGTAGGTACCTGGTTGGCGTGGAGCCTGTGGCGTGGCCACGCAGGTGGTCAGTGGGAGGCGTTGCGGCAGCCATTATGGCCTGTGCATCACTGCTAAAGAAAGTAAGGAGAAGAGTTTCGGGCTTCAGGAGGGGTGTGTCTAGTAGCGCAGCAGGCCTGCTGTCCCAGGCGGACATGCAGAACCGTGGTGCGGGAGTTGGCAGCAGGCGGGGCATTCCTCAGGGTGGCTCTGACATTTTGGAAGCCGCCAGGACTGTTTTTGCGGCCAATTTGTTGAGTGCGGTCCCTGCGCATGGTGCGTTGACCCGCGCAGGGGCTGTTGGTAGTTGGCAGCGTGGACGAACGAGGTGCCCCCTTGACTGGAGAGAGCGTCCTTTTCAGTCAGACTAACATGGGGCTGGGAGGGGGTGCAGGAGCTGGTGGAGTGTGCTCCTTCTTCGGCTGAGGTTCCTGGCATTCTGTGCAGTGGAGCAACCCTTGTGCGGCTGGAGAGAGCGGTGAAGTCTCTAGGCCACTCAAGGGTGGGTTTTCAGCAGGTAGAGTAAAAAGAAGAGTAGTATGAACCTGTTAATATTGAGAATTGGACAGCTACATTTCTCAAATACGCGAGTGTGTACTGTGAGAAGTATCCAGAGAGAAGTGTGACATTGTTCAAATACCTTGATGTAGTGCAGAAGGCGCAGGTTACTTTTGGAGGGTGGGCTTGGGTCCGTTATGATGAGGAGTTTCGGCACACCTTACGGAGAATGCAGACGGGGTCTGGGGTGAGTTGGATTATGAGCTGTTCATACAAACAATGAATCTGAACGGCCAGCACCACCAATTTATACAGTGAGTGGTTGGCCATTTATCTATAAGCCCTTTCGGAGGCATCCCACCGCGGCTGTGGTGGGTGCGGCAGGTAGAGGACAGGTGGGGACGGAGGGATGTGCTGCTCTTACTACAGAGGTCTGTGATCATGAGAGTTCTGTAAATACAGATATGAGTGTTCGAAGTGTGAAGGTAAGCACATGCTCACACCGTGTGGTCCTCAAGGGGGGTGGGTTTAGCCAGCATGGGGGTCAGTGGTCAGGTCGCAGTGAGCGGGGCAGAGGCAGGGGGGAAGAATTGCTTGGGCAAGGGCGCGTACGGCAGTTAAAGTGGAGAGGTTGCAGCATTGGCTCAAGTTGCTGGGGTCACTGGCAGAACGGATTTTGTTATTACCCGGGTTTCAGTTTGGGTTTCGTTTGGGTCATGAGGGTCCCAGAGTGCGCCAGCGAGAGGTCAGGAGAATTGATATGGAGCAATCTGATGAAAGAACTGGGTGAAGGGAGGATGGAGGGGCCATTTGCTGATTGACCACTTGAGAACTTGAGGATATCACCGATTGGTGTGGTCCCCAAAAAGGAGCCTGATGAGTTCCGTGTGATTCACCACCTTTCATGGCTGAAGGGCATGTTGGTGAATGAGTTCATTCCTGAGGCGTGCAGAAGGGTGGATTTTGCGTCTGTTGACACGGCTATTCAGCTGGTGAATGTTGGTAGCCGAGGCACTGTGATGGTGAAATGTGATGTGAAATCGGCTATTCGGCTCTTGCCGGTTCACCCTGCGGACTATGAGTTGTTGAGCATTTGGTTTGGAGGGCAATTTTTTGTTGACAAATCTTTGCCTCTGTGCTGTTCAGTTTCTTGTTCTTTGTTTGAAGCTTTCAGTTCTTTCTTGCAGAAATTGTTTACACACGTAACAGGGAAAGACATCATGACACACTTATCCTGTGGGGTAAGAGCCTCAAGAAGCGCCTCTACCTTCCTCTTGAAACCACTCATTCTTAACAAAAAGAGAACTTGTCACAGAGCCTTTTCCGTCGCTGCCCCAAAGATATGGAACTCTCTTCCACCGGAAGTACGCAGGATCTCCTCAGTGACAGTGTTCAAATTGGAAGCCAAAAGATTCCTAATGAACAAATTCTTACCCTAAGAGAGATAGGCTTCACTTGCCCGCTGTCATTGTTCCTACTACCATTGTACCACCATTTGTTACGACTCTTCTTTACTGTATACTGTCGACCCCCACTTGTCGCCCGCCTACACCTGTTATTGTGTTACCCTCCTGGGTACAATTGTCCTGTAATCTGCAAATACTTTTGTGTTTTTTTTTTTCTCTTACTTGATGTGGATATTGCATTTATGTCCTTCCGTCCATCATATTGTAAAGCGCTCTGATATCCCTCGGGATCTTGTTCGCGCTATATAAAATTTTATAAATAAATAAATACTTAGATCTTTGTGGAGGCGCCAGATTCACAGGATTGTCAGGAGAGTTTGTTGGGGGTTCCGGGATTTGATGGAGGATGTGGGCATTCCCCTGGCCACGGAAAATACACTGGGGCAACTGCAGGTGATTACTCTTTTGGGGGTGGAGTTGGAGCCCCTCCGAATGGAAATCAGGTTACCAGAGGAAAAGAAGTTGTGATACTTACCGCTTTTGCACAGGACTTTGGAGAGGGAAAAGGTACAGAGAAAGACATTCAGGTTTTGCTAAGCCATTTGAATTTTGCCTGTCAGGCGGTTCGAGCGGGCAAGACGTTTTGTAGGTGATTGGATTGGGCTCTGGTGGGGACGGGGCTCCCACACCATAGGGTTCAGCTCAAAGCTGGAGTGAAGGAGGATTTCAGACTTTGGCAGATTTTTCTGACTGAATGTAATGGCATCCTCATGGCCGGATTGGGGAAGCAGTTTGAGTGGTCCATCCAGTTGTTTTCAGATGCAGCCGGAGGACATGGTTTCGGCATTTTCTGGCAAGGGCGATGGTGTGCGGAGCAGTGGCCGGAGGCTTGGAAGTGGGGGGGTCGGAGTATTACCTTCCTCAAGTTGTTCCCTTTGGTGGTGGCAGTGTAATTATAGGGCCGGCACTTTGCTAAAAAAAATGGTGCTCTTTAATGTGGACAGTATGTCAGTGGTGAACGTGGTTAACAGCCAAGTGTGGCAGTTGTTACGAGTGTTAGTGTTGGAATGTGTGCACGAATGACATTTTCAGGGCGTGTCATATAGCGGGGGTACACAATGAAATTGCTGATGCCCTTTCTCGTTTTAAGTGGGCGAGGTTACGTGGTATTGCACCATGGTCTGACGAGATAAAGACTATGATGACAGCACATTTGTGGTCCGTCGGCGGGAATGTGTGAAGCAGCTTATACTGGGCTCGTTGTCGACGTCCACTCTAAAGGCGTATGGGCTTGCATGGGAAGAGTTTGTTCAGTCTGGGGCAGTGCAGCGTTTCAGTGAGAATGGCGGTCTGGAACGGAGAAATTATGTGGTAGACCGTGACTGATAAGGGTTTGTCAGCCGTTACCATAGCAGATGAGTTGGCAGGCGTGGCATTTCTCAGAACAATGTTGTGGGGATACGAGCCGTTGGCTGGGGAGGAGGATATTGGAGGTGTGGGCATGGGAGAGGGGTGCTGGGGTAAGGGTGACGTGCCCCATCATGCTGGACATTTAGAAACGGATCATCGGCAGGCTACCGCAGGTGTGCAGGGATGACAAGGAAGCGTTACGGTTCATTGTGATCATGGTTTGGCTGTTTTGTTTGGCTTTCCGGGTGGCAGAGGTGGTCGGTTCCAAGTTGCAGGTAGGAATTCGTTGGTAGGATGTTTTCATGATTTCAGGGACGGTTAAGGTGTGGCTTCCGAGGTCCAAAATGGACCAGTCTGGTCGCGGTACATGTGTGATGATAAGAGTGTACCCAGACATCAGGGTTTGTCCTTGGGAATGGTGGCAACAACTGGCCCAGTAGGGGGAGGGGGTTGGATAGATTTTTTGACACGTAGATGAGTCACGTTTTGCGGCGTCTCAGGTTTTGGGGGAGTTGAGGAAGGTCCTCGGTGTTTTGGGCTATGAGGCGCAGATATTTTGGGACACATTTGTTCAGGATTTGGATGGCGACGGAGTCGGAATCCAGGGGTTGGACGGGGGCTGCGATTCGGACAGTTGGATGCTGGTGATAGGACTGCTATCAGCGCCATCTGCATCTGGGTTGGGTTTTTAATAATGTTCAGTAACATGAGTCTCTTTCTCCTAGGTTGCGTTGCAGGCCCGGCAAGGGGCCATATTGAGGTTTGGGGGCATACGTTTGTGAAATGGGCGGTGAGGTATGCTGACAACAGAAAAGTAGGATGACAACTGGGACTGCCTGACACCATCATTCAATTAAAATGGTTTGGCAAAGGTGGCATGAGGTGGCAGAAGCTGCTGCCCAAATTGAATTCTCTTGCTCGTGGTCTTCCTTGCCCTGACTTTTGATACTGCACCCAGGAGAAAATGACTTGGTCCAATTGAAAGGTTTGACTTTGATAAAGAATGTAAAAAATGATTTGTTAGAGTTCAAAGCATTTTGGTCAGGTACCACTGTGGTTCTCAATGAATTCATGCCCAGGAGATCTTGACGGGGGGCTACAAAACCAGGGGCTACTGGCAGAGCCTAGCGGAAGGGGAATAGAGAGTTGCGAAAATTTTGCAAAACAGAAGGCTTCTTTTTCATGGAACACTCTGACATAAGGTATGAAGCAGTGGAATTACTTCGTGAGGCTAGGGTCCATCTGTCTATTTATGGTGTAAAATTATACCTGATGCAGGTGCGGAGCATGTTGGCAGGGCTGCTACACTTAGCAACAGGAATGTAAGCCCTATTTGGGGGGATAGAAAAACTTGGTGGGTTTTCTGGTGGCGGATTTTGATACATTTTTAAACT
Organism: Calotriton arnoldi; assembly: GCA_963921515.1. NCBI lineage: Eukaryota > Metazoa > Chordata > Amphibia > Caudata > Salamandridae > Calotriton > Calotriton arnoldi. The sequence continues at coordinate 778,339 of CAWUFW010007685.1, forward strand.
TACTGCAACAAAACGTTGGTCAGGTTCAGACCCAGTTAAAATTTCAGGGGGGAGGCAAGAAGGGGGAGTTACAGGAATGGAACAAGATGACAAGAGTCGGGTAAGCATGAGTTCGAGATGCGGAGAGTTGAATGATGAGAGTTTGTGATTGGATTTTGGTTGGTTTGTGGAGGGTTGTTTAGGGGAGGGGGAAAGTAGGGTTTCTGGATAGCTACTAAATGTATAGTGAGGACCGATTGTTTTAGTATGTAAGGCTTTAGAGCTAAGGTTTGTGATCCTTTGTGCACCTGTTTCATTAAAGCCGCCTTTTGCACACTATAATGTAGTTCTTCGATGCGCCGTCCCGCCTGATGCAATACATTGATTGGTCATGTTCCTGATGCACTTTCAAGGGCACTCATATGACCTCTGTCTGCACATAGCACTCGCTTCCTTTCAAAATGGCCGCCATTGTTTATCTCAAGCCCGTTCCATTCTCATTTGCAGTTTGTAGCAAATAGAGTGTGAGAGATTTTCCTAGAAGTGTATGATGCTTAGAACTCAAATATACAGTCCTGCCAAGTATCACGCATCAGGCGTGACTCTAACGCATTTCAGTGAGGTGATCCGCATCACCGCACTGAAATGCATTGTCACGCATTTGCATAGTGTCTGAGCGTCAGCGAAGCGCTGCCTAAAACGGATATATTATGAGTGTGGCAGCTAGCAGCTCAGCTCTGCTCCTGCTGGCTTGGTGCTGTAGCTGAGCCTAAGGCTGCTGCTGGGCAGCTCACTGGCTGCTACAATGTATCGTAAATGTCCGCTCTGCGCTGAGCGGCTCTCAGCTCTCGCATGGTAGTGCGGCTGCGCAAAGGCTACATCACAGCCAGGGGAGCCCCAGTCAGATAAAGCAATACCTGGCACCGCCGCGTGACGTCACGTCCTGCTGCATTAGGCGGGGAGTTTGTTTTGGAAGGAACTAAGCCAGCAGCGAGGGGCTGGTTACTGGTCATCGGGCTCCGCACTCATGGCGCTCGCAGAACTGACTTCCCCTCGTCCCGGGCCGTCAAAAATCGCCCGCATGGTTCGCATTCAATCATTGCCGGGCGGCATCACCGCATTCAATCATTGCCGGGCGGCATCACCGCATTCAATCATTGCCGGGCGGCATCACCGCATTCAATCATTGCCGGGTGGCATCACGTCAGTCACGGAGCCAGTGACCGCGTTTGCAGCAGTCGCTGAGCTCAGGACAGACTTCTGTCACTGGACAGCAGACAGGCATATGACTCCTGGCAGCCGGAGGCCTCCCACTCTCTGCTTCAAATGAACATGTCAGTCTCCTAAGGCTAGAGAATGTTCCGGGCGCCCACAATCGACCTCTTGTTTTTCTGTTTTCCCGTCCCATATAGACCCGAGTGACTCCCGGCCGGGTCAGGAATCCGTGATCCTTGCACGGTGTTATTTCAGTGAGGCTCAGTAGTTGCAGAGATACCCCGCACCTGCTCCTACCTAAGAAAGGCCAAGATGAGCTTGGAGAAGATGAAGGCCGCGGGATGCACTAAACAAAGGAGGCGGGTGCCGCGGTGGCTCGTGGCCTGAGCCTTCCTCCCAGAGTCCACCGCAGGCTCATGGTTTCCCCATGCCTCCAATATTCTAATCCTCCGCACCTCACAGTGTCATTACCTGTCTAAAGCCTCTTGCCGTGGTTTAAACTGCTCGCGCCGGTTTTCTCCACTGACTCTGCATTTCAGGGGCACCTCTGCAGGCACAGTGTCTTGGGTCACGTCATGGTGAAGTTATAAGACTACGGGAAGACACACCAGAAGCAGATGTGGGAGAGCCCAAACGTCCAGCACAGAGGTATGTTTGTATGGCCCAAAACAAGGTGGCATCCTTTTCAGTTCAGCTGCAGTGCCTGCATGCCCTCTGTTACTAAGGACTGCAGTCACGCAGTCTGTCTCCGGTTAATGTATTTCCATTTCTGGAGCTTTGCAGCAGTTTTAAGCTAATAGAGTTTCTTATTGCTCAAATGAGTGATATAGTTTCTGATATTTATATGTTTCCCGTGTCTTCATTGCTTGATTTTGCTTGCGAGAAAGTGTCACTCATAGTCGTTGAAATGTCACTCAAAATTACTCTGAAATTACGAAAATGTCACTCATAGCAATCTGAAACCTTGGCAGCTATGAATATATGAACTAGGTTTCTCAGTTTTTTTAAGACATATTGTTCACTAACAACGACCAGTACTACGGCGGCTGTAGGGGAGGATCTGTCAGAAAATGCAGACACTTTATAGCGTTTTGCTTCTAGTGCCCCTCACCGAACTGCAGAAAAAAGAAGAAAAAGACTTGATTTTATTCCAAAGGCGCAGGTGCAAAAATGAGCACTGATTTGTTTTTCACCCTTCACGTATCCGTGTGTGAAACATGATTTGTTCTTTCCAGTTTTTTTCGAGATTTTAAATGAGCGTGCGCGCCTGGCGTGGCTGTGAAGGGCACGGTTATTGCCAGAGAGGCTGTTAGTCTTTTGGCAGACCTAAGGTTGGCTTCTCCCCGAGGGCAAAGGAAGCATAATTACTCAGCAATGACAATTATCCAGAATGGTAAATGAGAGCTATTTGCTGTTGTTGCTAGACTGGCTGTAACAGCAGACTGTTGTAAGTTCCTGCCTATTGAAGACATATGAAACTGATAAGTTAACCTATCTACATTGATTTTTAAACAGTTGTAATAATAATTGTGACTCTTCATATGGTGTAATATTAAAACTGAATTCTCCTAGCTACTTTAATAGTAAGTGCTACCACTATCTACCTTTTTTGGTACTCATATTAATGCTCTGGAAGGATGAAAGGCTCTGCCAGGATTTAAGCCCCCGACCTGCCGACCGCTGGGTAGATGTGAAACTCATTGAGGTTTATACTGACACTATCATACCGGATTCTTTCAATAATAAATCTTGTGAGATAAGCAACAGAAAGCCACAAAATAGAACCAGAGACAGAAAACAGAATAGATATAACTTCATGAAGAAAAAAACAGAACCTGGCTATGCTATGCGAATTCCTAAAGCACATAGCTACCTGAAGGCTTCCCAGCACTAAATGAGCCATAGCGTGCAACTGCCCCAAGTCTAGGTACATACAGCGGGTAGGATTAGTGGGGGTAGAGCCATGTTTTGAGCTGTTTTGTAAACCGAATCTCATTATGTTGGTTTCTTAGCTCAACGAGCATTGAGTTCCACAGCTTAGGGATCAGATGTGAGAAGGATCTCCCACCCCATCTAGTCCTTTGGATTTGAGGTATCATCAGGAGTCGGGAGTTGGAGTATCTTAACGTCCTACTGGGAGTATAAGGTGTTAAAAGAGCCTTAATCAGGGGGGTCCTTTGAGGTTGATCCATCTGTGAGCAAGGCATAGTGCCCTGAATTTTATTCTTTCCTCGACTGGGAGCCAGTGGAGGGAGGCCTGAGCATTTTGGCCGAGGTGTGTTTAGGGACATTAAGTATAGTTCTAGCTACTGCATTTTGGACTACCTGGAGTTTATTGGTGATGTATTTGGGTGAACCAGTGTAAAGGGAATTTCCGTGGTCCAGTCGGGATAGGATTAGAGCTTGGACCACAATTCTTCTGGATGAGGTGGGAAGGAGAGGTAAGATTTTGCGCAGCGTACAGATGATGATAAATCATGATGCCATCATTTTTTTGGCTTAAGCCTCCATAAATAGTGAACTGTCCAGCAACATGCCTAAACTTTTTATGGGAGAAGAGGGGGTTGGGGGAATTTCCAGACACTCTGGCCATTCAAGCACTGCTTGAGGAACTGGTCTATTCCTATACAGGACGAAGACCTATTTCAAATGTGTGTAAGGAACAGCAATCAAAAGTTCTCTTTATTTTTGTCGTAGTGTGAATCAGACATGGGATGCAAGTATCAGAGTGATTAAATATACATTCACTGTAGCATGCTGCAGTAATTGTGAAACGTGAGGTAAGTTTCATTTATGGACTACAAAATGGTGACTGGCTTATTTGCGAAGCAGTATCTTATGGTGGTGGATTCTTGTGAATTACCTGGCTGCATGCTCTTGGTTGCATAGTCTTCCAGTGTAAACATAATGGTGTATGGTATGTTGGTGGTTGTGTCAGTGCAAACACAAGGAGATGATGGACGGCGCGCTGAAACTTTTCAGACACTCATCCCCAGTCACAGATCTGGGTTGAATCCATCATCGTTCTTTAACTCACTTCGCCACCCCAGTTCAGACTCAGCTATATGCAAATCAGTTTTGATCGTGTGCCTCATGGGAACAGTCCAGCCCGAACTGCCAAGCCAAGTCTTCCCTGGACCGGAAACAAGCATCCTGGGACCGGTTTCGGGGTAACACCCCTCTTCAGCCAGGCTAGCTTGAATCCAGTGGCAAAGTGAGCAAGGGACCCACGTCTGGGCATACCCTGCCAACTTAGGGCGAACAAAGCAAACACAAGGAGATGGTTGTGTCAGTGCCTCATGAGTTGGAGCTTACCAGCTGTCACGACAGTGCGTCTGACATTTGAGAGACACTGGGAGTGATCGACTGGAGTAGGGTGGTCTCTGCAGGAGGTTGTCATAGAGCGGCCCAAGCATTTTGTAAATATTAAGGCTGACATTTCTCTGATGGTCAAGACATTTGGCTGTAGTCGGAGGTGAACAGGGAAGTTTTTACTCCACAATATCAAGCTTTAAATGTTGTCCTGCCACAATATCATCACCAAAATATTGACTACCACCATATTGTGAAGTTAAGTGTATATAGGTATGTATAGATTTACTATATTTAAATCTGCACACCTTGATGATGCATATGCCTTCCAAGTATGTAGAGGTGGAGCTAAGAATAGTAAATCTATATTTCCCTGTATATGCTTTCTTTCACAATATTGCAGTAGTCGATATTTCAGTCACGATATTCTGGCAAGAAAATATTTTGTCAATTGGTACTGTGACATACAACCATTCGAAAACTATTCCTGTTTGGTCTGGTGTAGATGTGTGCCTTGAAATGGAGAGAACCAGGGCCAGACAGGCCTTTTATTCCACTGGACATTTCCCCAGTGGGCTGGAGACGTTGAAAGCCCCGGGCCGCTCCAGGTGCCTCTGTCACTTTACCAAGCTCCCAGAGGTTAGTTGCAGAAGGGACGGGGAGGGTTCAAGAGAAACCGAAACAGAGGGAGGGAAGGGGTAGGTAGAGAGAAAGCGATCAGAGAGGGAGAAGAGAGGGAATAGAAGAAGAACGAGAGAGAATGGATGGAAGGAGAGATTGCGCAAGGAGAGAAAGGGAGCACGGGTGGCTTCAACATTTTTGCCAGAGCTGGTTTTGGTTTCCAAGCATCACTTTTGTGACGGAGAACATAGGATCCTCTCAGAACAGATGACCAAAGAGGGCCAACAGCAGATTGACACAAGGAAGGTCAAATCCCATGACTTTAAAAAGTCTGATCTGTGACTTGTGCTCATTGCAGCAGTGCATACTGAAACATGAATGCATGGGCAGGCCTATTTACTTTGTCAATGCTTGGTAAAGTTAGTGAGAGCCTTTCCTGTAATGTGATAGGCAGTTGAATAATATATGTTATAGTGCCCCACCACTGTATATTTTAAGGCTATATAAGGTCATCAAGGTGTTCTGTGGCAATGTAGAGGAAAGAGGGCAAAGGTCAAGTTTTCTTATAAAGTAAATAAACTCTGAGGTAAACTGCAATATTCTTATTACATATGGTAGGGAATTGTAGTTCTTATATTACACATGGAAGCGTGCAATCACTCAGGGGCGGCTTCTCCATTAGGGAGGAGGAGCGTCGCCCCACTGCTTTCTCACAGTGTGAGAAGCAGAAACATAAAATGGTAAAACTACCATTTTATGTTTCTGCTTCTCACACTGCGAGAAAGCAGAAGGGTTTGGTTGGGGGCGGGTCTGCTGGAGTTCAGGGGAGGAGTGGCTTGCCCACTCTGAGGGCGCTGACTTTTTGGTGAGCCCCAGGGCCGACCAAACCAGTCATGCACACTCTCCCTTTTCTCCATGTAGGCTGCATGCAGCCTGCATGGAGAAAACGGCCTCCCCATAGACGCCTGTGCGGTCGGCGTCCCAGCCAATCACAACGCTGCCATTGCAGCATTGTGATTGACTTAGGGGAGGGGAGGGAGACTGCCTCCTCTGCCTGCTTCCTGTTCCAGGAAAACGCGGGACCCGGCCGGAAGCAGAGACGGCGCGCGACCCGGTAAGTTTTTTTTTTTTTTTTTTAATTAACCCTCCCCCCGCACAACCCCCCCACCTACGAGTCATGCCGGCCACGACTGCAATCACTGCATAAAAGCCTGTCTCAAATTTCCTTATTACATTTAAGTTGCGATGCCTCCAGTCACAAGTTATTACAGTTTAGTTGTGACATCATAAAGCCTGCTGCCAAAGCCAGCTGCCAAGGTAATAGGCAGGTGACTGAGCACCATTACAGCTGCAGTGTAAACAACGAAAAGAAGAACTGAGTTTTAGTTTTTAAGATCTCTTTTTCTAAAATGAACTGTGATCAGCAGATGGATTTATCGCAACATCTCTACTTTTTGCATGCTATAGTTTATCACAAGAAAGAAGGAATACCTCTGCATGTAAATACTCATTCTGACCCACAGCTCTTTTTAAAAAAAAAAAAAACTATGTTAAATTATACTGATTCTAAAAAGTAATTGCAACAGATTACTAATTGCTTTTTGGGGTCTTTAATTTCAAACTACTGATTCTGCTTGTGTTCATGTCGCCAACCATAATATCGCTTTCATATGAAGCAGCAATACACCAAGGATGATGATGGAGTGACCATGAATCATGAGGAATAAAATACACTCTGCAGTATGCTAAAATGATATTGCAAGCCATCTCGGAGTTCCATGATCATATAAAGGAACATGGCCCTCAGCCTATATACCCTCTCTATATGGTCACTGAACTCCTCAGTGACTTGCAGTGCCCTTATAAGTTACAGATGGGGGCACTTTATCCTATGTATAACTTTTCCCCACCATCATACTTCTCCCACCTCTCTAATAAATCCTTGGTCTCTTGCTCCTTCTAATAAAAGCAATATTGTCATTATGGAAATGTTGACTTCGTGGAAAATCACTACACCAATATGACACTTGTAATTGGTTGCAAAATATATTTAAGCTCTTTAATGTAAGTTACTTTCATAAGCAACTGCAGTTCACCATGTGTGGTAACACGCAGATAAGTTCCCGCTTTCTTATAATGAGCTCCTGCAGTGCAATATATAAACACACTGCCTTAAATGTCTCCATATCAGCTAATGACTGAATTTAAGAGAATAGTATTTCAGAAGAAAGTGTGGGCTGAAAATAAGTCTCTTTATTAGTCGAATTGATTGTCTGACTTTAATGAGTTTTTTGTGTAGCCTTTCTTTTTATTAATGTGTCAGTTTCATTAATTGCACATCAATAAACCACCACAGAAGAAGTAACGATTTTAATTGGCTTAAACATTTGTACCCCTCTTCTGTCCGCTGTAAGACCAAATATAAAGGATGCTTCCATGTGAAATATTAATGTTCACCTGCCCAGCTTCCTGTCCTAACCCAATGTATAAGCTGTTTTGTTGAACGTTCAACTGTTAAAAGCATTTGTGATAAGATGCCTTTTCTACATTGAAATTCAGCATTGCACTAGTCTCTCCAGTTGTATTTTTGTAGACTCCTGAGATATGCCTGAAGGCAGCCTTGAAGCATGCCTGTCACGCTTACAACTACAGCGCGCGTGCTGCTCTACACTTCTTTTCACCATGCCCTGGGCTTTCCTTTGTTTCTTTCTGCTGTTGTGCTGTATACTGAGGGTGTTGTTTCTGCTTATAGTGCTGCCTTGTGCATGACACCCTCTCCCCAATCTCGCATAAATGTTATACTACACTCACAATGAAAGTTGGTTGTAAAATAGGGGTTAGGAGATTTGCTGAGGTCTATAGCTGTTAAACATCAGTAATCGGTGTGCCAATCTGCTCTATAAGAAATGGTACATTTTCTTGCAAGTCCCATTTATTGATAAATTTGGGAGCCCACTGTACTGAAAGACAGGTCACAAATAGCTGGTGCAATCTGTGCGTCAACATTTTGCTCACTGACTTACTTTTATTTTGCAAATCAATCTAGGTTCTAATAGGCCGTGTTGCAAAATTTCCAGTCATAAGGGATTGCAGAATGACCACCCTAATGAATATATATTAGACAGGTCTCTATTTGCGGCCCCATGTGATTGACTTTAAACACAGGGACGGTGGTCTGCAAAGAACAACAAACCTCCATCCCTGTGTTCACATTCCCGAAAATGAAAAAGTTGAAAAAAATTTAAATCAGCCTGTGTTCATTAAATGAACCGTTGCTGCTTTAAGAAAATTTTCCCATTTGGGAAGACATGGGGAAGAGGACTGCCTACTCCCCCTGAAAGGCCGTTCAATACAGTTCTCAAGAGGAGGTGTCCACAATGGGCAGCTTACCCTTGTCAATGAACTACCACCATCTTTGTGCTATTGGTAACTTTTCAATGTTTTGTAACTGCAATCACATTCACAAACCATTGATACATCTCTCTGCAAATCACATTTAAGAGAGGACCCCTCCCCCCCCCTTTATTCTCCCTCCTAATTGCAATTCTTTGAGTCTCAAAACCCCGTTTGCGATTTGGAAAAGCTTTTCAGAATGGCAAAAGGGGGTTAGTATTTTTAGAATCACAACAAAATTTGTTATTTTGAGAATCGCTGGTTTTGCGGCCACACAATCCTTTCATACATGTGGCCCTTACACCTCAGTCATTACTAAATATACTAATTAAGACTGCAACAGAAGCACTCACAATGTGCTCTGAACATGATTACAATTTAAAAGGTGATAAAGCTCATTGTGCAATTTTAGAAGAGTGAGTACACCCCGAGGGCCAGGGGGTGCTGTAAGATGGAGTGCATACCATTCTTATTGGGTAAGTTTTAGAGTTCAACTTCATGATGTTCAGGATTAAGTTCATAAGGTGCTAATTCTTGTGGACAATGTGGTCCTTGAGGAGATGGTTGGTTAGCTCCTTGTACTGTAGCGTTGATGGTTCTAGTTGCACATGTGTCCGTAGATTTTATAGATACGGTGTGCTTAGGAGAAGGTTTGCTTTCTAGTTTTCTTCTTTAACGATAGTATAGATCAGTGAGCGAATGAACTGGATGAATGAAAAGGTAATTTTTATTTTACTGTAGTTTACATAAATAGCATTTTGTCTCATTTAAGAATCATGTGGCTACCCTGAATTCTTTGAAACTTGGTTAGGGTAATAAAACACAGCAGGGTTCCTAATGGATTTAATTTTTGTAGCATTTTATAGAGTTACGGTTAGCAAATGAATCATCAAACCATATATGAACCAGATAGGTAATTAATCAATATCTGGGAGTTTGCTTCGGTGAGCCCATTTAATTATCCTTGTTTCTGTGGAATATGATGGATTCCACAAATCCTTTTATTCAAGAATGTTATATAGCGGCAGGGCCGGACTGGCCATAGCGGGCACTGGGCGTTTTCCCGGTGGGCCGGAAGGGTGGGGGCTGTTTTTGGACCGGTGTGGGGCGTTTTTTATACTGCTGCAATATCGGCCCCTGTAACAAAAGCTCAGCAGTGTTTCCCACCAGCATCCCCCCTCCTCGGGCCAGTCTGACGTAATTGCCAGGGCTAGTTTGCATTCCCAGTCCGGCCCTGTATAGCCGTGGTACCTCAGGTAAGATCCCGGAGTTCAGAAACAAACAGGTTAGCAGATGCTGTACCAAGGAAGTTCACTGGAGGCTGTAAAATTCTTAGCAAGTGAGAAAGAAGGCAATGCTTGTTTGTTGAGAGCTAATGAAAAGCTCTGTGGCCAGCGTTGGCTTCCTGTTGCAATCTTAGCATTGATGAGTTGAGATGTCTTATCAGAAAGAGGATTGCCTTTGTCTCGATACAAGTCCTGGGAGCATCATTCATAGATCTGACACTTTGTAATGTTTTCATGCTTTGGGGCTCAACAGCAGGACTTCTTTTTTGCGGCCAATAGATTGAAATAATCCCTGTATTTTTCTGTTCTTCGGATGCACGTGTACCTAGTAAAGACCTGTGACACAGCAAGACTGATTCACTCCCCAAAGTATCACGTAAAATATTATAATATGCAGTTGGTTGTCGCCAACAGCATGATTGTGCGAAGCACTGGCAATAAAAGAACTCATTGTGAATAGGGAACACAGAACAGCCGCACCCTTGCGAGTTAGTCAACTCCAGGGGTAAAGCTGCACTTATTTTTACTAATCGAATCTTTTCATTATTTCTCCCCATATAGGGCAAGCCTTTTATGAAACCTGAGCGGTGTGTGACACTATGGTTATGACAGCTGTGTAGAATAACACATTGTTGATCCTTTGTACAATCAATCAATCAATCAATCAATCAATCATGTCACTTATAAAGCGCACTTCATACCCGCGAGGGTCTCAAGGCGCTGGGGGAAGAGGGGGTGGTGCTGCTACTGATCGAAGAGCCAGGTCTTGAGGAGTCTTCTGAAGGCCAGTAGGTCTTGGGTCTGTCGGAGGTTGGTGGGGAGGGTGTTCCAGGTCTTGGCGGCGAGGTGGGAGAAGGATCTGCCGCCGGCGGTCGTTTTCCGGATGCGGGGGACTGTGGCGAGGGCGAGGCTGGTCGAGCGGAGCTGGCGGGTGGGGGTGTAGAAGCTGAGTCGTCTGTTGAGGTAGGCTGGTCCGGAGTTGTGGAGTGCTTTGTGTGCGTGGGTGAGGAGCTTGAAGGTTATCCTCTTGTTGACAGGGAGCCAGTGCAGGTCTCTCAGGTGGGGTGTGATGTGGCTGCGTCGGGGGATGTCGAGGATAAGATGTGCAGAGGCGTTCTGGATGCGTTGCAGCCGTCTCAGGAGCTTAGCCGTCGTTCCTGCGTAGAGGGCGTTTCCGTAGTCCAGCCTGCTGGTGACGAGGGCCTGGGTGACTGTTTTTCTTGTTTCGGTGGGGATCCACTTGAAGATCCTGCGGAGCATTCGGAGGATGTTGAAGCAGGATGAGGAAACGGCGTTGACCTGCTTAGTCATGGAGAGGGTGGGGTCGAGGATGACCCCTAGGTTGCGTACGTGGTCGGTGGGTGGCGGGGCTGTTCCCAGTGATGTTGGCCACCAGGAGTCGTCCCAGGCTGAAGGGTTGGAACCAAGGATGAGGACCTCCGTCTTGTCCGAGTTCAGCTTCAGGCGGCTGGTCCTCATCCATTCGGCGACGGCCTTCATTCCTTCGTGGAGGTGGGCTTTGGCGGTGTGAGGGTCTTTGGTGAGGGAGAGGATCAGCTGGGTGTCGTCGGCGTAGGAGATGATGTTGAGGTTGTGCTGTCGGGCGACGTGGGCGAGGTGTGCCATGTAGATGTTGAACAGCGTTGGGCTGAGGGAGGAGCCTTGGGGTACGCCGCAGATGATCTTGGTGGCCTTGGATCGGAAGGGGCGAGGCGGACGCTTTGTGTTCTGCCGAAAAGGAAGGATGTGGTCCAGTCCAGGGCCTTCTCTTGGATCCCGGCGTCGTGAAGGCGTGTTCGTAGTGTGTGGTGGCAGACCGTGTCGAAGGCGGCTGATAGGTCCAGGAGGATGAGGGCTGCTGTTTCTCCGTTGTCTAGCAGGGTCCTGATGTCATCGGTGGCGGCGATGAGGGCGGTTTCGGTGCTGTGGTTGCTGCGGAAGCCGGACTGGGAAGGGTCCAGGATGTTGTTCTCCTCGAGGTAGCGGGTCAGTTGTTTGTTGACGATTTTCGCGGGGAACGGGAGCAGAGAGATGGGTCGGAAGTTCTTGAGGTCCTTGGGGTCTGCCTTGGGTTTCTTGAGTAAGGCGGTGATCTCGGCGTGCTTCCAGCTTTCCGGGAAGGTTGCTGTCTCGAAGGAGATGTTGATTATTTTCCAGAGATGGGGCGCGATGGCTGTACTGGCTTTGTTGAAGATGTGGTGAGGGCACGGGTCTAGCGGTGAACCGGAGTGGATGGTGTTCATGATCTCGCTGGTGTCCTCGTCGTTGATGTTGGTCCAGGAGAGCAGGCGGTTGGTGGTTGTGGGGGCAGTGGTCTTGGTGGTTGCCGGGGCGGTCGTGGTGTTGAAGCTGTCGTGGATGTCGGCGATTTTGCGGTGGAAGAAGGTGGCCAGTGAGTCGCACAGGTCTCGCGACGGCTGGATGTCGTTGGTGTTGGAGCTGGGGTTGGAGAGTTCCTTCACGATGTTGAAGAGCTCTTTGCTGTTGTGTGCGTTGTTGTCTAGGCAGTCTTTGAGTGAGGCCCTTTTGGCGGATCTGATGAGGTGATGGTGACTGCGGGTGGCGCTCTTGTGGGCGGCGTAGCTGTCCGCTGTCCGTTCGTGGAGCCAGATCTTCTCCAGTTTTCGGCATGTTCGTTTGGAGGCCTGGAGGTCTTCGGTGAACCAGGTGGCTTTCTTGCTGGTGTGGCTGTTGGGCGGATTCTTGAGCGGGGCGAGGGTGTTGGCGCAGTCGTCGATCCACTGTCTGAGGTTGCGGGCGGCGGTGTCGGGGTCGGAGGGTTTGGCGGGTGGGCTCAGGGCGAGGGTTGTGGTTAGCTGGTCTTCCGTGACTCTGCTCCAGCAGCGGCGAGGCATTTGTTCGGTGCGGTGGTGCGTGGTGGGCTTCCTGTAGGTGAAGTGGATGCAGTGGTGGTCAGTCCAGTGGGGTTCGGTGGTGGTCAGTCCAGTGGGGTTCGGAGGTGTGGTTGAAGGAGACGTGTGGGCTTGCGGAAAAGAAGGATATAAAGGCATTTGCTAATCTAAATTTGTCAAAGACCAGGTCAAAGAAAATAAGCACATCTAATTAATTTAAAGATTGATTGGACCCGCATGCCTCCTAAAGGCTTCTGCACTTTCTCTAACAATTTTAATTAAAATACCATTTCAAAGGTAGGAAGAAATATATTATGTTAATTACTGGTAAAAAGTGCCCAGCGGACTAGTTAGTATTGAGTCAAAAACAGTAAGAGCTTTTTATATATGTTAAATATTTCGTAATTTATTTAAAAAGAAGTGAACCATCGACCCTTGTGAGAATGAAACCAATTCCCAAAATCTTTTGCCACAGGAAGAATGTGTACCAGCCACCAGATAGTCCTAACACTATTATTGAAGAAGAAACAGTAGACTTTCCCAAGAGAAGGCAGAAAATTCAAAAGAGGGTAAAACATGCAGAAAGCACCAGCCTCGACAATTACCATCGCACCTGCAGCTCTAAAGGGCATACCTTCTTGAATCATGAAGGGAAAAAAAATGCGTATTGTTTTAGAACCCGCAGTGGCAGGTGCAGTACTCCGTGCCAGACCTATCATTTCTACTTTGACCCATCAACCCACCCACTGACCTAGAAGAACTCATGCTGAGATCCTTTCAAGGCCAGGCCCATAGCCAGCAAGACTTGCACTGTCTAGGTTTTCTAGTGTAAGGCCCATTTCAATTACGTGGCAGGGATGACGAGATTTATGCGCCAAGAAAATGCAAATTATATAGCTTAAGCAGCACATTCTGAGGCAGTATTATACGGTTATTTTTTCGTTTTAAATACACATTGATACAAAAAGGAAGCATAACAAAAATGCCTGTAAATAAAAAGTATAGACATTCACTATATCCTATTTAAAATGTTAGTCACCAAAAAATAATGATTTTGTCTTACACGGAAGCACAAGGCCACTGTTTTATTATTACTGTTCCTTCTAAATCACAGAATAAAATAGTTTGGAGAACACATACAGGGGCCTGTTCAGCAAACAATAAAATAACATCCCCCTTGGTTTCCTATTTCCCTTTTGCGGAATTCTTTTTTTGTGTAAAATTCCACAAAGGGTGAATGGAGGCTGTGCGCAAACACAGACTTTTTTTTCTACTTGGGAAGAAAAATGTTTGCCCATGGGGAAACCGCTTCCCCTTCCCCGAGTGGGATTTATGACTGCGTATTCCTACACACTTCTGGCAGAGAAATTCACTCTGGTAAAACCTACAGGAATACTTTTGTGAATCCTTGGGAGGCATAAACGTAGACATTTCTGGTTGTAAACATATATTTTCGGCTGAAAATACCTTTGTGAATAGGATGCACAATGTTCACTCTGCAGAAAATGTGCCTACACACTTCTAGTAAAAAAAGGGTTTGCCTCTTCTTCCTGAAAAACTCAGTTGTGTTATAGAATTTATTTTTAAGTTTTTGCTTTACTTTCAGGCCACACAGCATCTCTTTCCGTGAATAAACAGCCCTGAACACGAGTATATTGATTACATATGTATGATATACACTGTAAGGTTCAAAACATCAGGATATTTTTCATGCTGCAGACAAAAGCACTTCCCTAGTGCATCCATTGGGAAGAATGAATGCTGCCTGGTAAAGGTTTCAATTCATTAATACCAGTTTAATTCCTGAATCCAGCAATCAGCCATTGAAAGGTGACCAATTAACCCGACATCTGCGCTGTATCACATGTAGCAGATTCATTTGATTAACATTTGCTCCTTTTGAGTAGGAGCTTGTTTTTTGTTGACATTTCATCTCTAAATTAGGCATTAGGTGGTGGAATATGTGGGCAACGTGGCAGCTCCACAGTTAATCTAGGAAACACTGTGGCCACAAAATTGCGTAATTCCAGTAGCCTACCTGTTGTCAATGCCAGGAATGCTGACAGAGTATTCAAAGGTGCAGGAGAAAATTGCATTTTACCGCTGGAGCGCTCACCATACTCTATCAAAAGACAGTTTTCTGTTCTTTTGTTGTCATTCCAAGCCACCATTAGTTGCCGCTTTAAGGTTGCTTACCTCACCTTGTCGCAGCTCCCTTCCTGTCAATGCCGACAATGGCCTGGCGGTTCAGAGGGAGAACACAATTACCAACAAAAGAAACCTAAAAAACACAGACAGAAGCTATAAGCACATTTTGTAAAGATGGAACTCACCCCTAGTTGTGTAAGTCAAATCAAATCAAAAACATCTTTATTCGGCCAAGCATGGCCATAACAGAATAGACACAGTACAAATTAAAAACAAGGAACAAAATATGTAAAACATTTCATATGTCAATATCCAGGTCATAAAAAACAAATGTAATAAAAATTATTTATAGACAGTATCTCAACCCTGGAATAACAAAAATTTTGGGATTTTTGAAACAACACCAGGCACAGAGTGACAGTTGCCACAAACAATGCCGTAAGCTAACCTTCCATTGATTTTCTGCAAACCACAGCAGCTTTAAGAAAGGAACCCACCTTAAAACATATATCACTGCCGTTCAGCAATTGTAGGTGGAATAATGCTTCTCTGGTTTGCGATGACCCAGATTACTTAAAAGAGGTTTAAGAACAAATCTAAACAAATGATTGAAAATTTTCCAAAAAAACATAAAATGTAACAGCGATAGCTCAGAAGAGCCATCCCAGGGACAGGAACAGACCATTTAAGTTTGAACTCAAAACTGTATGTGTAGAACATCTATCGGTAGATTAACAGCTGTCGTTTCATCTCTGAAAGGGGAAGAACAACAAACCTTTGTAGTGAGATGGCTACATCATTGTCCTTAGGCAGTGACCATTAAGGATGTAGAAACGACATCTGATATTGTATGCTGGATGTATGTATGGTAGTGTGTGGGGGCGATCCTGAAACATCTCACATCCACGTATTGCAAGTGCTAACTGCTCCTCTTCCATTTACTATGTGCTCGTGTCATATCAGTAAGTTCTTACAACAACAAAAAACACCACAGACAAGCAGAGTTTTCATGCATAACCCATCGGGCATGGACCACTATCTCAATATACATTCCATGAAGGGAAGAACCTTCTACAAACACCAAACACATCACTCTCAGATACCACACACCTACCTTTGCACATAAAAGGCAATACACCGTGCTCTTAGCAAGGATCACGCCTTTGCCACCAACCCACTGGCTCAATTCCACTTATCACACATTAAAAAATACTGCACTACATCTCTCACACACTGATGTCCTACTCTACAACCTTCACACTTTTTCTACATTCACATCACAGCATTCTTCAAGCATCCACCTCCAGACTTATATAAACAAAACAAGTGATGAGAACAACACAAATGTCACAATGCCTCTAATCCTCCAAAGATTACAAGACTTTTCCTTCCACCTCAGAACACACCACAACTCTTGTGGTGGTAAGGCTCCCAAACCCTCAACAGGCCGCAAGCCCCTGCCAGCGCTACCAATGACTGTACCAACACAACTACTAACCATTACACTCTTACAAGTGTGAGAATTCAGACTATTCCAGGCCCCCAAAGCTATAAGAATGGTTTGGGCAGCAATTATTCTTCATTTTTAATGTATCTTGAATTAATAAACAACTGTTGTTGTGCTCATC
This sequence comes from Calotriton arnoldi, assembly GCA_963921515.1. Lineage (NCBI taxonomy): Eukaryota > Metazoa > Chordata > Amphibia > Caudata > Salamandridae > Calotriton > Calotriton arnoldi. The sequence goes on from CAWUFW010007685.1 coordinate 794,773, forward strand.
TCTAAATTAGACAAACAGCACCACCATATGGTGTAGTGTAGTTCCTATTTCCCTAATAGGCTCTGCGCATTGGAATAATATAACCTATAGGCTTGACATAGGACTGAGGTCGGTATGTCCCTATCGAGTATATTAAACTTAATTACTTGTGCCAGCTAGCTCAGAGGCCACTAGAAACTCCTTGAGAACAAGAAGGGAGTAGTTTCTGGCAACCGAAAAACATGACAACTTTGTTTCCCTTTAGAATCGGAACACGTCTCAGAGTCGTGGAAACAATAGATAACAGTTTCACTCAGTCAATCGTGCATGCTTAGTTTTCTACAGAGTTACACAGAAAGGAAAGACGGGCGTTTCAATAAAAGGGTTTTATTGAACAGTCTTGTTTCTCGTGTAAGAGATATGTGCTGTTACGATCACAAGACGTTATGCAAGATAAATAATGTACAGCGTAAGCAGTAGAAATAAATAATACTGCGCTAGCATTATCTTTTAGCATATATTCACGTACATAAATAACATGAGCTAAAATGCGAGTACTCATACGATGCGTCTCTAAGCTAGTTCTACCCCAATGTACCTAACCTAGTCTAGGTGTAGGGAAAGGTAAGAAGTAGGTGGAGTATTCTCTAGTCTGGTATACTAAGAGTATTTTAAGTATAGTACGCCAAGTATGCCAAGAGTCCCTCTAGGTTCTAGTCAGCTCCATACCTTGAGAATGAGAGAGGTGGGAATCTCTTGCCGGATCTGGAACTCTAACACCCTGCGAAGGGAGTCAGAACACTGGAAGCTGGATTCGTCTGCGTGCAGGAATGACAGCATCTTCTCAGTGCGTCAGGCCGGAATACGGGCTCCTCTGAAGTCGAGGTCTCCTCTAACTTGCTTGGGCGAGGGAAGGTATATTTATACCTGATAGGTGCCTCGGAATGTTAGCATTGACGTGAAGTCGGACAGAGGAAGACGTCAGGAATGAACCCTTAAGGTATAATGGTTCATACATAATAGATGAGTTCTTGGAGAAATCAATAGTCCTGTGCTAGGGGAACTCCCGAAGCTTAAGGGTCTGGTTTCTAAGAACTCATTGTGAAGTTAGGGTGGACGGATGTCGGTGACGATGCCTGTATTTGGAGTGCACGGTTAATGCCTAAATAAGGACAGTGATTCTATGCCTATATAAGGGCAATGCGAATTGTGCCTATATAAGGACATGATTCAGGAAAACCTATATACGGACACCTAAAGCGGAATACAACACCCACTCCACTTTCGAATGAACGATAATACTAAATGCTAAACATTTAAATGCTAAACATAAAATTGAGTACCACATGTTGCTAAAAACATTTCTAAAAGCATATTAAAAGAAGTTTAAAAATAAACTGTTGAATGCAATAGGTACTGTACATTTAAAGCATCGTTTTCATTCTAAGCATATAATGGAAGTACAATGCAACATGAATGAATAAACAGAAATATATACATATGATGAAATGGTCGATAAGTTTTCAAAAATCAAAGCCATTGCATATCATGGAATTAAATGAAAGTTAGACAAGTAAGGTGACAATGTGTCCCTGGAAGTATTCAGAGAAGTCCGTTTTTTAAGACTAGTTCTACTGTAAGCAGATTGTTCATTTGCCATGTCATTTAAAAAAAAATTTAAAAAGAAAAAAGTTCAATTTCTGGGAAAAGTTCCAAGTTTTGAAAATATGAAGGCCAAATTTCATTGTTGCCCTGGTACACTGTGAGCTGAATCAAAGTCAGTGTATGGGTCTGGCGTAAACATGAGATCATCTATTTCCGTAGCCAAAATATCGTCCACCGAAGTTGGTGACATTTGGAACACCTCATTCAGAAGGTTAATTGCACAGAGATGAGAAACATCGCCTTCAGCAGAAGATGCAATGTTCGCGTCCGTTGTTACCTGTGTGCCTGTTGATCCATCTCGTACCTCAGCAGCTGCCGGAAGCGTCTTTGAGATCTCAATGAATGCCGTCATCAGGATTGGAAGCCTCTGGGGACAACACACAGCATGGGCCGTTATCGGGTCCAGCAGAGTATCGACATCCGTCGGCATGACTGATGGGAGTGTTAGACAGGTGTCTAGCACGCATTCTTCACCGCAAAACAGGCAGCGTAGAACAGGTAAGATGCAATCTTGCCAGATTGGTCTGAATGACAGGAACCACGTTGTATTAAGTTCCCGTAGACGAGGCATGCCCAAAAGTTGTACTATTCGCTCACGGCATTTCCGTTCAAGGAGAGCTTTCTCCACATCGCTCGGAGTGATGTTGGCGAATAGGCTGGCCATAGCGTAGTAGGAGGAATAGAAATAGAATTCCTGCAACAAGTGCTAGAATTAATGGCACACCACCAAACACTGAATGTGCAAAGTTTGGGATGATTCCAAGGACTGCCTGGAAAGGTGCTAATAGTCCGGAACAGATGGTCTTAAATACATGTACAATTCCGCTTGTATCAGACATGTTAAAGATACGTCCTATCATTTCTACGAAATGTATAGGGCAGTTTGTACGAATTAAAGCCTGTATCTCTGCCGAAGTCCTTGCAACTTGTAAATCATAGATTTCTTTGGCCGAGGTCAAAGGCACTGTTTGTTGTATAAGCATGGCTTTCATTCTGCTTAAAGTATCAATTCTTATAAAAGAGACATTCAACGAAGGCCACAAAGGCGACTCCCTGACTGGGTCTATTGGGGCAAACAATACTTGCATACAGAAAGTGACCCTGGAGTTGACTGTTACTAGATATGGGATGCCTGGCAACATGCCACAGCAACTCTGATCATTCAACATGAGGTAACTCCCATTAGAAAGTTGGCCAAACGTTGGATTAATCACAGCAGCTGGTGTACCCTGCTGATGGCAGGACAAATTTGCCACAGAACCATTACAAGCCCCGTGTAAAGATATGTCCTGACAAATTAGTGAACCGCTTAGTGCACTTTCACAGTGTGTACCGCTCAGAAACACTTCACGATCCCCCACTCCAACATCTATATGTGTAAGGTAAATTCCAGGATGTCTTAATGTATTCTTTACCCAACCTTTCATATTTGCCTGCTTGCATCTGTTTGAGGCAATACTGAAACTGAAAAGTAGTCACAGGTAGACAAATTTTGCCATGAATAAGCCATTCTGTAGCTGGTTTTTCTGCCACTGTGAATGGTAATTTCTCAAGTTTTTCAATGCTCAGCACTGTATACTTTGCTCCCCTTTGTGCCAGTTCGATCTGTTTATCAGTTAGATTGTATTCTGCAAACAAAGCCAACGTGTTGATAAAACGCCAAGGCACATAGCCCGCACGCAAAGATTGCAGCGTCCAGCTTAATAACACAATAGAACGTAACTGAGATTGGCCTTGTTGTAACATGGCTAAATCTTGTTCCAGTATGTCGATAGCAGAGGATACAATACGGTCCAATGAATAAATTCTGGAGGACAAAGTTGTTAACCCATTGTCGACCACAGTGAGTTTTCTCTAAGTTAATACGATCAAGTTCACGTATTCGTTCTGCGGCCTCCATCTGTGACACCTTCCATGCTTCATTATAAGCAGCATAGATGCCGGCATATATGAAACGTTTTTGACGCGGTTTTCTTGGTCCAAGCAAGAATTCCCTAAGGTCTGCGTCTTCTTTAAGTAAAGATAAGTGTTGTTTCACATCCTTAAGTGTAGATTTCTGGAGCCAATCGAGGCATAATTTTCCTACATTGTATGTTTACTACCCCTGGATGCTGTCTTTGGACGTATCGTGGGTCTGGCCTATGAATAGTAAAGTCCTGTGTTTTATTCAGGAATCTCTCTTGACAGTTGTTTGTGTCTGTGGGCCAGATCAACCATTTTCTCCAATCAGGATTTGTTCTGTTGAGTTGTAGTATTGTGTCAACTGTAACCGCTGCCTGTGTATTGTTATCACTTGCAGGTGTTGGTACAGAAGGTGTTTTCATGTCTTTGATCTTGGCTAACCCAAGGCAAGACGTTTGTTGCACAGTGTCATTCAAAAACATTATTTGCTGAGGGATGATACAGGCTCTAAACAAAGCTTCTATCCCCTGCACTTGCCAATCTTTAATACCCCAGACAGATTTTGTGTCTATTGTGTCTTTCCATAAGTCGAAACCATGTCTAGACAGTTGGGCAATAAATGCTGCAGAGTAAATCTGTTTTGTATTAGTTAACATAATTTTCAGTCCTGTTTTGTTTACATTTTTATAGTAAAATGTTTCTGGATCAGATGTATTGTATCCTGAAAAATATGGAAACTTTTTAGCAAACGTTTTTGAACTACCTTTTGGTGGTGTAGGACAATGCTCCCATTGGTTAAACATAAACACATTTCTAGGTGTTGCAGATTTATGCAAAAAATGATGACCATAGTGGTTATAGCAATACAGCTGTTCATAGTCTGATGAACCCTCTAAATATTCATTATTAGAAAATGCAGCAGACCTTTCTAGATCAAACATTATGTCATTTACAGTTTCAAAGTCCCAATCATCAGAATAGGTACTGGATGAAACAAAATCACTTAGTGAAATCTTAAATAAATGTGGAATGTTCAAATGTTCCGTAGGGCCTAAAATATCGAAATCTGTTTTGTCCCACACTATACCATCCTGTATAGGAACGGCTGTGATGTTCACTGCAGACAAGTCTCTTGTTTCACGATGGGAAGATTTGTGGGGTTTCAAAAGTAAGTTCACTTCTTTTCTTTCAGTGTTCACATGGATATATCTGCCATTTATAAGCACGCTCATAGTCATAACCAAAGCTAGCCACAGCAGAAAGAAAAATATTCCAGAAATAATCCATAGTTCAATCCATGGTGAAACCAGATAAGTCTTTCTCAAAAAATGTAAAAAGTCTTGTACTTGCTGTTTAAAAGTTGTTGATGCTGGCGACGTCTCAGGCTCACTCAGATCCTCAGAAAACGTATCAAAGTTAATGAAATAGCAAGAAGCAGTTCTGTCAATTGTTGGAATTGCATCAGGATTTGTAGAAATCGCTGGAACCAGTTGATCACTTGTTACATTGGTGAAGACAGGTGTATTTGGACGAACTGTAACTTGAGTTTCAAGAGGGACGAGTTCCATAGCATTGTTGCTCAGTCCTTCATCTGTTACTGCTGAATTCTCGATTGTTATGAGTCTCTCAGTCTGAACCTCTTGGATAGTAGCGAGAGGAGGGCATCTGCTACTAGGTCGGAGTCCACGAGGCCTACTATTTAGTATTGGCCACATACTGTGGTTTGATGAGGTCGATGGACACAAATCCTTTCTCCTTTTTTCCAGCAAGGGGCGGCAGAAGTACTGTTCTTGTTCCGTGTACGGCTAGGACAGGTACTGGTTGTCTGTAAGAAGGTCCAAATTCCTTCTTGTCTGCAATTTTCTCTCTGACTAGATCCCCAACTTTTGGAATCCCGACAGGCCTTGCTGGGACCGCCGGTTTTTCCCCAGTGGTGGTTGGCTGCAGGAACACGTTGCTTTGTTTCGATCTTAGTTCATTTACATCCTGTAAAACAGCCAAATGATCTTTGATATCAAAGGGTTTATTTTCCACCACTGTGCCTCTACATTCTAGATCTGGCATCCACATTCTTGTCCCAAATAGGACCTCATATGGAGTGACCCCCCCTAGAGAACTTCTTGGCAAATTATTTAATGAGCGTTGGACCCCATAAAGATGTTTGACCCACCCGTCACCCGAACCTAATACCCTAGCTGTTATAGACTGCTTTATGTCCCGGTTTTTCCTTTCCACAACAGAATTTCCCTCAGGATGAAACGGAGAGGAGTACCGCAATGCAACGCCCAGACTGGCCATGGCTTCTTTGTAAGCCCGAGAGCTAAACGCAGGCCCCTGGTCAGAATGTAGCGTGCCTATTGCGTATGTGCCGATAAAGACTCGCAAATCTTTTATAACAGTTCGAGCGTCAGCCGAGCGCTGAGGCCATATCCATAGGAACCTAGAGCATGAATCCACTGCGACCATTATATATTTATAGTTTCCGTCCCTTTGTAAGGGACCGCAGTGGTCCAGGTAAACACAAGCTAATGGTTTGTCTGAAATTAACAAGGGTGTCTGCGCAGGACGTTTCACTGTGGAGACTTTCATCTGTTGGCATATTTCACATTCTAGAACATAGTTCTTGGTCTGTTTCCTAATGCCAGGCCACCAATATCTTTGTTTCAGTAAAGATACTGTTGCAGAAATACCTGCATGGGCAGAGGCTATCCCTTCATGTGCTGCTAGGATTAGTCCTAATCTACGTTCCTTGTTTGGAATACCCTATCCCCCACTCCAGGGATTAGAGCAAAAGGAACGTTGTTCGCATCAATTACGTAAGAGTACTTGAGTGGAAACTTTTTTGGTAACGCTGCACCACTACCTTTGCTCATAGCATTGACAGCCAACATTATCTCACTGTCTATTCTCGTTTTTGAACGAGTGATCGCAGCTACGGAAGCCGTCTGAACAGCCCCCTTTGCGGCTTCGTCAGCCAATGAATTCCCTGCAACGTGAACGCCATCACGTTGATGACTCAGCATGTGTATCACGTGAGCCTTTGGTAGTTCGCTTTTTAACTGAACTACTTGTTCCCAAAGCGTTTTATGCTTTATTGTGCCACCTTTTGCATCTTTGAACCCATTTTCAAGCCAAGTTTGTATACATTATACGACTGCACACAGTAGAAAGAATCGCACACTATTAGTGTGGGGAATTCTCGATCTGTACTTTCAAGTGCCAGTTTGAATGCTTGTAGTTCAGCTCGCTGAGCTGTACAATCTCCTAGAGATTGGGTTTTTGTGACCATAGGTCTGAAGTTGCCATCGCGCATGCGACCTTTAACGATTACGCACGCTGCACTGTAAGCTTGCTTACTCCCTGTAGCGGGTTGTGCGGATCCGTCAGTGTAAATTATGAATTCATACTGATCGAGAGGCAGAATTTCAGTGGGCAGAGGACATTCATGTTCATATTGCAGGAACGCTTGTGTTTTTAAATCAGGATCAAAAACATATTCAACATCTGTTGCAGCAAGAGAATTAACCCATTGTATCCATCTAGGATGTAATGATTTAGCATTTGGAATGCTCGCTTTAGTTACCGCCTCTAAAGCCGGTACTGGGGTTACGACAATAATGCGTTTCCCTTGGGCTAGAGCTCTTTCTTTTGCTACTGCAGTTTGAACTGCTGACAGTATTTTTTCAGTTGAAGTGAAGCGCATTTCTGCTTGTGTATACAAATGAGATTTGTATGCAATTGGTACTTTTTCACCCTCATTAAATGTTAAGTAGGTGAATCCGCATTGACCCGAAATTATTCGGATCACTAAATTGCGTTGACTTACGCGTGTTTGTAAGTGATTTGTTGCTAACATGTTAGCTTGGAGTGAACGCAAGATTTCTGTGTGTTCCTGTGTCCAATTTTTGATTGAAAAATCAGGTTTGATTAGAGAGGTTTAACCCTTTCTGCGTAATTTAGAATGTATGTTCTTCCAAAATCTAGGAAACCCAGGATGGATTGTACATTTTTCAGCGTCTTTGGAGGTTGGAGCAGCGCACACCTTTCTAAAAAGTTGGCTGCCAATCTCTTTCCTTCACTTGAAAGCTCATATCCTAGAAAAAGGACATTGAGATGGGCAATTCTGGATTTTTTAAAGTTGAACTTATAGCCCTCAGAGGCGAAGCCCAATATAATAGTACTCACCCTGTTCAAGTGTTTGTCCAGGTCATAGTCTGTCAAATAGATGTCATCGACATATGACAATGCCTCATTATCATAAATTTGTAGTAACTCTGTTACCCTTGCTGAGAATAACCTCGGGCTGTTCTTGAACCCTTGTGGGAGTCGACAAAATTGACGCTGGGCCTCATTATTGAGAAAGCTGTCAAGTACCTGCTTTCAGGTGCTATATTTTGACAAAAGAAACCATTTGAGATGTCCAATGTGGTTTTATATTTTTTACGCACAATGTTATTCATTAATGCTATACTATGTGCATTTTGCACTGCAAATGTTTTAGAACAAGTGTTTAAGTGTCTGTAATCCAAAACTAGACGATATGTATTGTCTGGTTTGGAGACAGGAAACAAAGGATTGTTCATTGAAGAGGTGCATGTTTCAATCACCCCTTGGTATTCAAGTTGATCTAAGATCTCCCTGACCTGTTTTTTAGCTTCTTGCTTTATTGGGTACTGCCTCTGTGCAGTAGGTTCATTTTTTAGATGTATTTTATGGTGAGGTGAGTCCTCATCCCATCCTACATGATTTTTGTATAATGCTGGGGCCTGGGCAACCGCCCATTTCCTGGCATAAGTATATTTTAGGTGAATTGGAATATGGTTAGAGAAGGCAGGCATAATAATGTCTTCGCCATGTGGGCACTCCCTGACAAATTGTGGTGGCCAGTCTTTTTCTGCTAGAAGTATGTCATAGCCCCTTGAAAGTTTTTCCCAAAAGAGTGCTTTCACCTGTCTAGGTATGTCTCCCTCCATCCGGAGTGTTATTTCATATAACTTTTGTGGCGTACTAACCCTGGTGTCTACAGTCTCAACTGTAATGTACTCATTCAAGTCCACTATCTCCAGAAGTTCCTTCAGGTTCTGGCGAGCTGTTGAGACTTCTGCTGCACTGTCCAGCATTGTCTGAGCCCATTCTCCGTTCTTGAGTTGTGTTCTCAGTATCCTCGGCATGTCTGATCTTCAGACCTGCTACCTTCTTTTTTGAGAATTGAGGTTTAGATTTGTTTTTCGGAACGTGTTTGTCGTCTTTCGATTTCACGCGTTCTTCTCTATGTTCTGAACGTCCTCTTCTTTCCGATGTCTGTGACGATATCTGAAAGGTACGAGAGGAACGTGTATCAGTATCTTGATACCTGTCAGGTTTTTTCAAATTATCCCTATTCCTGAGGTTATACCTCCTTTCAGAGGGCTCCTTTTGAGGAGACCTACCTCGGGATTGAGAACGTTTCTCGTTTGAATTATGTTTATTAGTTTCCCACTTCTTTTTAGAAGATGCAGGAGTTTGTTTAATAGAGTCCTTCTCAGGACTTTCTGATAGTTTTGGCTTCAATGGTCTTCCACCCAAACTATCTCTGCCTAATTCTGCATAAGATTGTTCTATTGTTCTGGGTAGTTCTGTTTGATGTTCTGTAACATCGAATTCCCTTAATCGTTGGCGGATCGCCACTGCTGCTGCCTCCCCTTTAATATTAGATAATATTATTGTTGAGACCTGGTCGAAATTTTTCAGTAATTTCATACCTAAATTCAGAGCAGGCTCTGCCCCGTATTCATGTTGAATTTGTTTCAGGACATCTGGTATTACTGCGATTGACGGAATACCATGTGTTTTAGTATAGATGGCAGCAAAGACTGAGCCCCAAGTAGTGCAGTCTTCCAGTTGTGGTGTGATCCCCATTGGTAAACAGATTGTTAGGATTCTGTGTTTCTCATAAGGGCTAGTATTAGGAAATACTGCTTCTATTTGAGTAATTTTTTGAGCTATCCAGAATGGAATTTGCTCACGTTTTGTGGGCATTTTACCCATGACTGCGTATAGAGTCTGTGGTGTAATTTTTAGTGTATTCCCCTGTTGAGGAGTTTGATTTGGAATGGTTAATGGTGGTTGGACTGTGAAAGTCCGCATGACATATTGGACCAATTGTCTGTAAATTTTTATTAACTCTGTAAGTTGAGTAAGTAATTCCTCGTCTGACATTATATCGCTGTCAGGATGAGGTGTGTTGCCGGCTAGAATCGGCCATGTTGCTCCTGGTCTACCTAGTGGACCGAGCCTGGTAATGTTTTTGTGATGTTTTAGGGCGCCTTTAAACCAGAGCTGATGCTCCTGGTATGTTAGTGGAATTTCAATATCCTCGAAAGGAATATATTCCTCTGGTGGTTCATCTTCTTTGTAGAAGTGAAACACTCTTGTGACTGGATTTGATTCTGGGAATACTATCCATGAATAGAATACCTCTGTCTGAAAAGATTTGTGTGCCTCTATCACGAAACTGCTCTACCGCCTCTTGGTGGTAGGCCGTGTTTTATAAGTTTTAGAGTGATGGCTCTTCTTAAGTTTGGATGGATGTCTATAACACCCTCCTCGGTTTCATTTAAACCTGTAATGTTAAAAGCTGTTACGACTGGTTGAGCCGCAGCTCCACCGTTTTCGGTGTTATTGTCCCCGTTTATGGACATTTGTTTTTTGAAAAATGTAGAACAAGTTTCAAGGAAACAAAAGATAAGGTGCACAATATTTTGGAACACTGTATCCTTCAACGTTGAACAAACCAAACAACTAATATATAGGGTTTTTCGTCCTATTTAGTTATGGCAGATATTTAACCCTTCAACCACAACAACCTGGAAGCGATCCAGGGTAGGGAACTAGAGGCACGGGGTATTAGGAGTAGGCAGCCTCCACCTCAAACTGATTAACACACAAAGCCTCTCCTAATTGTTGACCTAATTGCTAATATGTCTTCTATATGAGTGTAGACATCTCACAAAAGGTAAAAGACTGGTCTCACACACCACCTGGTGTCATGCTTCATCATTGGCCAGTCCTCGCCCTCTAAAAACTTGGTTTGATAGAGGGCGGGCATACACCTGAAGACAGGGATGCACTTCTAAGACTAAGTGGGGGCCCTTAACAAAAAAGTGAAATTTAAAAAGCCATTACGAATGTCAAAACTCTTTTTAATGTGACTGACATCTGTATGGTATTAAAAGAAATGACCGGTGTATCGGGGATATTATAGTCCCCCCACCGTATCCCAGGTGGTGTGTGAGACCAGTCTTTTACCTTTTGTGAGATGTCTACACTCATATAGAAGACATATTAGCAATTAGGTCAACAATTAGGAGAGGCTTTGTGTGTTAATCAGTTTGAGGTGGAGGCTGCCTACTCCTAATACCCCGTGCCTCTAGTTCCCTACCCTGGATCGCTTCCAGGTTGTTGTGGTTGAATACGTTAGTACAGCGGATAGCTGTGGGAACAACTTAGGGGTTTTATATTGACCCAAGTGTGGGTTTATTATCAGGCTGTGATTTAGACTAAACTAGCTCAGCCTGAGTATAAACATGGATACAGACTTAGCGTTCAATGAGGAGAATTACGCTGAAATCCTTAGAACACCATCTTTATTAGCTGAAACAGTGGTAACACAAGTTGTCCAGAACTCGGATGAGTGGGAAGCACTAACCACTAGGAAGAAAGAGCAGATCCGGACGACTCTGCATGGAGCATTCATGACAGAGTACTTGCGCAAGAACAGCGCCCCAAGGGGTTTGGTGGTCACCAACGAACCAAGACTTTTTCTCAACAATAAGGTATTCCGGATCAACTGGTCAAGAATCGCATGGAAATGCACTAAAGACTGGTTGGTCCTTATTATCAATACAGCCAGGGAACTTGCGGATGCACTCCTGGTTGAGATCCAACAAAGTGAGAGTAAACTCAAAACGATGGTACACATTACTGTATTTAAGAAAAAATTAGATGAAATAAATAAGGATCACACTGACTATAAGGAATACCTTACTCAGTCTAAACTTACGAAACTTAAAAAAGATGTCCAGAAGTTCAGTCAGGAGATTGTATATCCATACACGACTGACGAATATTATGAGAAACCCCAGCAACAATACTCTGGCAAAAACCAACTTCGGTTTAGACCAACCCCACAGAACTGGACCTTCAGTTCAGGAGATGAGAGGAGTACAAGTGGAAGTAGTAGTGATGAGAGCACTGAGGGCTATCAAGGAAGACGACAGCAGACCTATCGCAATCCTATGATGCAACCACCCATGCCACCTTTTGGTTTTTGGCAGCAACCCTTTTACCCTACAGGTTTTGGCTTCCCTCAAGGTCAACAGCCTTTTTTATACAGAGGCCGAGGGAGGGGAAAAGGAAGAAAAAAACAGAATACCCGAGTACAATGGGAAGACCAACAAACAGTCGCAATGGGAACCAGGAGCAGAGGGAAAGGGAACGGTCCTTCGACGAGCCGCGATTGACAAGTGTTGTTAATTTAAGCACTTATACACTCTCTACAGATGAAGAAAAAGTCCTCTCTAAAGGCTTAGGTTTCGTACCCACACCGATGAATGATCCTTTTACATTAAACATAGAATTGGCTCAGTTCTTTAGAAAAATCAAACTTCGCAACCACTTCGGTGACACAAGGGAAGAACAACCTGAGAAGATCAACACTGATTTGAAGAGAAAATCGACATTTGTTCCCCTCTCTCATACGATTCCTTGCCACATATTGGCATTTGAACAGAGAGTTCTAAAGGAAATAGAACAGATCAACTTCGGTAAAGAAAAGGGTTTTCAAAACCTTACGAAACTAGAGCGAAAGGCACTAGAAAATTTGAAGAATAACAGTACACTTACCATCAAGCCGGCTGATAAAGGCGGCGCAATTGTACTAATGGATAAAACTATGTACAAGGATGAGTGTAATCGTTTACTTTCAGATGGCACCAGCTATGAGATCCATATAGAAGATCCCACGCCACGGTTGAGAAGGAAAATCCAGACTATGGTAGATGAGGCCTTGAGCCAGGATTGGATTACGAAACAGGAAGCTGATTTCCTTATCTGTGAGAATCCTAAAACACCAAGGTTCTACATCTTACCTAAAATCCACAAAGGAAGATTACCACCCCCAGGAAGGCCAATAGTCTCTGGTATTGGTTCCATTTTGGAGCCCCTTTCGCAATTTTGCGATTGGTTCTTGAAACCTCTAGTACAGAAATCACCATCTTATCTCAGAGACACAAAAGATGTACTATGTCTGTTGCGTGATCTACAAATTAATACAACAGAGGATATTCTTATCACCATGGACATAGAAGCTTTATACACAAGTATTCCTCAGAGGCGCACACTGGCAGTAGTGGAAGAAATCCTGTTGAATCATGAGTGGAATTTCCTTACTCCCCGCCATTTCGTTATGGAATGTGCTGAAATTGCTCTTACAGAGAACTATTTCGAATTTGAAGACACCATCTATCACCAAGTTACTGGAACATCAATGGGCAGTACATTTGCCCCCAGTTTAGCATGCCTTTACGTCCATCAGTTCGAAGAGAATTACATCTTTAATACAGATAACCCTTACACTCAACAAATTAAGACGTGGAAACGCTACATTGACGACATTCTCGTCGTGTGGCAGGGTAACGAAGACACAGCCAACAGTTTTATAGACTGGGTGAACACGAAAGACCATCACCTTAGGTTTACTCATTCGATCAGCAGGACAAATGTTGTCTTTCTCGATCTAGACATCAGCCTAACGGAAGAAGGCATCAGTACAAAAGTGCATAAAAACCTACAGATAAGAACAGTCTTCTATTATATGAGAGTTACCATCCCAAAGCACTAAGGGATAATCTACCAGTGGGTCAATTCCTGCGAGTACGCAGGAACTGCTCAGAAACAGAAAATTTCATGACTCAGGCGGATGAACTTGAAAAGAAACTTCTTGAACGACACTATCCCAAAAAAATGATTAAAAAGGCCAGAAAAAGAGCTAGGAATCATAATCGGGAGGTCCTCCTGGAAGATACAAATAAAGAAAAAACAGATCGCCTTGTATGTGTTACCACTTATACACCTGTGTCTAACACAGTACAGAAGATAATTAAAAAACTGGCATATCTTGAATAGTGCCAATTACCACTGGGAGTCTCCTCTGTTTGCCTTCAAAAGAAGTAAAAATCTCCGGGATACATTAGTACATGCCAAAGATCCCCGAGAATAGAAGAGAATCAGATCACCCTGTGGAATACCCAAAGACCAACAGGTCATTATGCATGTGGAGGCTGTGTTGCATGTCCCTTGACTATAACCACCAAAGAAGTCGATATAGGAACTGGGAATGCATGGAAACTGAACAGTTTTAGTAACTGTAACACAGAAAACGTGGTCTATCTCCTTATATGCCCCTGCAATCTCATGTATGTGGGCATGACAACCAGGAAGATTAAAATCCGAATTAATGAACACCGTAGCACAATAAGGTGCAAGAAAAGCAACACTAAACTCACAAGGCATTTCCTAGAATTAAACCATAAGGAGAATGATCTCAAGTGGGTGGTTCTAGAAGTTATGAAAAAATATAGATTGGACCTTACTAGACCACTCCACATCAGAGAGCAACGATGGGTGTACAGATTAAAGTCTTGGGATAAGGGACTGAACGATGAAATTCCTTGGCTGCAAATGGTGCTATAAATCATTCTCATTATAATCCCTATGTTGCCAATAGGTATCAAATAAGACACGCATATTTTGCACTCAAGCCGACCGTCTATACCATGTTGTAGTAATGCAAGGCGTGACTTAGATCCTACTTGTCATTTTGGCATATATATTATGGGCCATGTGACCTATATTGATAACAACTCTTATGTCTAGAATCACCATCTGCGTATGCGCGCTCCGTGTACATTGCGCGATTTTAATCAGGCTGCCTAGGTTCACATCGTCACCCCCCGCCTATAAATTATAGACCCATAAAATTATAGACCCATGAGACCGGCATCAATAGAGTATTTGGACTCTGGATTTACCCAGAAGTACGCGCACCTTGTAATGATCGACAGCCTTGATCTCTAGTAGATGTAGACTTTAATTACTTGCACACACGTCAGTTGGTCGCTATTTCATGGGGCGGCGCCACAAACATTAAGACTAAGTGGGGCGCTGTCTTCCTTGATCATTTGGGAATATAGTACCTTTATCTGCGCATGCTCACACTGAACACACTTCCACACGGGGCAGTACATCGTCATCTAAACATTGACGACCACGGCTGCTCTCTTGTACAGACTTTCCCCGGTTGGCTACCAGGCAGGTCAGGCAGCTATCTCTATAGCAACTCGGAGACACCGGATATCAGCCAGTGGTCAGGCAGAACTACCTACTGCTTGGCCGAGACATCGTCAGTCGGTTCATTTACCTTAATTATCTTTCAATTAAGATAGCCACACCCTCGCGCCATTACTATATAAAGGGCTCGCTGTCTCTCCTCATTTACCAGCGAGGAGGTGAGGCATGCAGTCATAGGTTCAGCAGCGGGAGACCCTTCCATTACAGTAAGAGTATGAACGGCTTGTGTGGGTTTATGCATGTATGTTCGTTTGCTAGGCACAATGTGCGTTTTCTTCCATTTTTTGACAACTATGGATTACTGTGTCCGAGCTCGCTCTATAGCGGGGTTTCTTCCATTTTAAACAACCATGGATCACTGTGCCCGAGCTCGTTCTGAAACGGGTCACTTATTCATCTATTCTGATCATTATGGATGTTCTTTTCTCTTCGTTTTCTCCTCATTTTTTAGGGCGCTCGACCTAATGGGTCTTCTTCACTCACTCTACCTATGGGGCAAGTAGGTCCCAGGGAATAGGGTAAGCGTTGGGGATTAAGTATCCCTCATTATTCGTTAGTGCACAGATGACTGACACAGTTTGTTGCACTTATAGCCACTCACTCATTTTGCATGTGTACGTGGCGTTTTTGAATGACCCTCACAAAAATAATGTGTGATTATGTTGCTTTCCTTTGAATGTTTATTGTTTTCTTATTTCACATAGGTTGGAACATTTTAGCCGCGATACTGTGGTGCGTGATCTTGTTCACCCCATTTTAGTGGACACCTCACCAATATTGAATGGTAAGGTAGGAGCCCGTTGATGTATGATAGGTCCTGATGAATGCCGCGGACCCGGTTGGGCCATTAGGCAGAAACATGTTGACCAATAGGGATACGGTGGGGGGACTATAATATCCCCGATACACCGGTCATTTCTTTTAATACCATACAGATGTCAGTCACATTAAAAAGAGTTTTGACATTCGTAATGGCTTTTTAAATTTCACTTTTTTGTTAAGGGCCCCCACTTAGTCTTAGAAGTGCATCCCTGTCTTCAGGTGTATGCCCGCCCTCTATCAAACCAAGTTTTTAGAGGGCGAGGACTGGCCAATGATGAAGCATGACACCAGGTGGTGTGTGAGACCAGTCTTTTACCTTTTGTGAGATGTCTACACTCATATAGAAGACATATTAGCAATTAGGTCAACAATTAGGAGAGGCTTTGTGTGTTAATCAGATATTTAACCCTACCCACTCCAGATGTCTTATGGAGTATGTGAGTAGGGGTCTCTGAGAAAAAAGCACGACTGAGTTACTCAGTATCTAGCGTTAAATTACTGCCTTACCAAACGTTTGGGCGCCATGCAGTGTAGTTCCTATTTCCCTAATAGGCTCTGCGCATTGGAATAATATAACCTATAGGCTTGACATAGGACTGAGGTCGGTATGTCCCTATCGAGTATATTAAACTTAATTACTTGTGCCAGCTAGCTCAGAGGCCACTAGAAACTCCTTGAGAACAAGAAGGGAGTAGTTTCTGGCAACCGAAAAACATGACAACTTTGTTTCCCTTTAGAATCGGAACACGTCTCAGAGTCGTGGAAACAATAGATAACAGTTTCACCCCAGTCAATCGTGCATGCTTAGTTTTCTACAGAGTTACACAGAAAGGAAAGACGTGCGTTTCAATAAAAGGGTTTTATTGAACAGTCTTGTTTCTCGTGTAAGAGATATGTGCTGTTACGATCACAAGACAGTATGCAAGATAAATAATGTACAGCGTAAGCAGTAGAAATAAATAATACTGCGCTAGCATTATCTTTTAGCATATATTCACGTACATAAATAACATGAGCTAAAAATGCGAGTACTCATACGATGCGTCTCTAAGCTAGTTCTACCCCAATGTACCTAACCTAGTCTAGGTGTAGGGAAAGGTAAGAAGTAGGTGGAGTATTCTCTAGTCTGGTATACTAAGAGTATTTTAAGTATAGTATGCCAAGTATGCCAAGAGTCCCTCTAGGTTCTAGTCAGCTCCATACCTTGAGAATGAGAGAGGTGGGAATCTCTTGCCGGATCTGGAACTCTAACACCCCGCGAAGGGAGTCAGAACACTGGAAGCTGGATTCGTCTGCGTGCAGGAATGACAGCGTCTTCTCAGTGCGTCAGGCCGGGATACAGGCTCCTCTGAAGTCGAGGTCTCCTCTAACTTGCTTGGGCGAGGGAAGGTATATTTATACCTGATAGGTGCCTCGGAATGTTAGCATTGACGTGAAGTAGGACAGAGGAAGACGTCAGGAATGAACCCTTAAGGTATAACGGTTCATACATAATAGATGAGTTCTTGGAGAAATCAATAGTCCTGTGCTAGGGGAACTCCCAAAGCTTAAGGGTCTGGTTTCTAAGAACTCGTTGTGACGTTAGGGTGGACGGATGTCGGTGACCATGCCTGTATTTGGAGTGCACGGTTAATGCCTAAATAAGGACAGGGATTCTATGCCTATATAAGGGCAATGCGAATTGTGCCTATATAAGGACATGATTCAGGAAAACCTATATACGGACACCTAAAGCGGGATACAACAATGGCAGACTATCATAAGTGCCAGTGTTGACAATTAAGTGCCGGTAACAAGCACGGGAAGCCACTCGCTCAAATTAAGCACTGCTCTGCACACCTCAGGAGGACTAGTTTTTGTCAGAACACAGACAGGTTAACCACTAACCTTATATACCGGATACAGCAGGAGCGATGGATGATGCTTAGTAACCCTATCCCCACAATGGAATTCCCTGCGAGCAACAAAACACCGCTCAACAAGCAACACCACCTCAGGGGAAAAAGGGAAAAGTAAATAGGGAGAAAAAGAAACAGGTAGCAATGTGGCTGCAAAACACCCTCGGGAGAGCGGGCTCAGAGTTGGGAGCTTCACTCCAGCTGCCTAACCCTGTGTGCTCTGAAAACAAAAGAAAAACATAATGTAGGGGAAAACTAGGAATCTAGCAGTACCGAGAAGTATAGGTCTGGACGGTATCTACCAAGTTTTAACACTTACAGGTAAGTATCTTTTTATCCGTTTCCAAGTCCTGGCTGATGACCGCAACACCACACTAGACTAGCGTCGCTCTCCGAGCCTTTCAACGGCTCCAAGCGCACTCTTGCTAGGAATAGTTCACCATAATAACGGGATAAAGAAAACGTCGCTCTCCGAGCCTTTCAACGGCTCCAAGCGCATTTGAGGTTCAGGTCAAAATCATCGGGGAAATAATGGAAAGTAAGTTGGAGCTCAAAACCGCTCTTCTTGTCTTGTAGAGTTCTTGGCAAAGGAAACAAAATCATCAAAAGTAAAGTAATGCCGCGATGGCTTTCCCAACGGCTCGAACGTGCACACCAGCGCGTTTGTCTCAGTACAAAAAGGTGCCGTACTCTGGTACGAACTCGTGAAGAAGCCGAGCTTCTGCTTTTACCAGAAAATGCCGTGGTTGAATTTCCCCAGACTCGAAATGCGCACTCCGGCGCTTTTCTAGGTAACAACGGGCCGCGCTCCAACGCGGCTCATGAGGGTCTCGGTGCTTGGGGGTTCGTTGTAGACTGCAGCGTTCCACCTTAGCGTCTCGTTGGTTTGCAGGGCTGATCAGGATTGACAAGCACCTGAACGCGGTTGGGCGGAGCTTATATAGTGTCCGGTTAAAGGCCCACTTACACGTGTCCCTGGGCATTATGGGAGATGTAGGCATACTGATAGTACCACCGTTCGGGGGGTACTTAACCAGCCCGCTAGGTGCATGCAATCAGTGCCGATGCCTGACAGAACCCCCTCTCAACGGCCGGCGCCTCGACGGTCCGCCAGGTTTGGTGGGACACCTGGCATGAAAGCGCCTTAGCAGGCCAGGGCAATGAAGATTAGAAACCGGTTCCCATGATCAATCCTCGGGACCATATCCCTTCCAGTCAATGAGATAATGCACCTTTCCCCTTATGTATTTGGAATCGAGCACCTCCCTCACCTCATACTCCTCTTGGCCATCTACTTCTAGGGGCTGTGGTTTTGGGACCAATCTAGTGTGAGGGTTGCAGGGCCTTAACAGGGACACATGGAACACAGGGTGAATGTGCCAGGAGGAGGGGAGTGATAGTTTCATCGCCACAGGATTCACTATGCCCACAATGGGATAGGGGCCCACGAACTTAGGTTTCAGACGTGTGTTCCCTTTTATCTTCAGGTGTTTTGTGTTCAGCCATACTTTATCACCTATCTCATAGGAAGGCCCTGAGGATCGCTTTTTATCAGCGTAAAGTTTGTCACGCATTTGGGCTGTAGCTAACTGCGTCTTGGCCGACTTCAACACTGCCCTCAAATGTGCATGGTGCTCTTGGACGGTAGGGTGTTTAGTGTGTACGGGCCACTCAAAGGGTAACATGTTCGGATGGTAACCAGTTAGACAAAAGAAGGGGGAACAACCTAGAGAGGAGTGCTCAGCGTTATTATACGCAAACTCAGCCATCCACAGAAGCGTGCTCCATTCTTCCTCGTGAAGTAACGTGAAGCACCTGAGATATTGCTCTAAAGTTTGGTTCAGCCTCTCCGTTTTGCCGTCAGTCTGCGGATGGTAGCTAGTAGACAGACGGGCTTCCACCTTCATTATGTCACACAGCGCCTTCCAAAATCTTGAAGTAAATTGCGTTCCTCTGTCGGTAATGATAACCGCTGGGATCCCATGTAAACGTACCACGTGCTGCAGAAACGTTTGGGCCAACACCACAGCGGTGGGCAACGTCTTCATGGCGATGAAGTGACCCATCTTGGTCAAATGGTCTATAATAACCAAAATGGTGTTATTGCCTAAACTAGGAGGCATGTCTACTATGAAGTCCATAGACAGCGTGTGCCAAGGAGTCGGAGGAATAGGGATGGGCTGAAGCAGTCCGCTAGGTCTTTTGTGTTGAGCCTTTCCCTGAGCACAAACGGCACATTCCGATACGTACGCTGCAGTGTCAGCTCGTAAGGACGCCCACCAGAAGTGTCTGTTCATTGCTTGTGTAGTTTTGAAAGTACCTAAATGGCCCCCCAGAGTGGAATCATGAACCCATCGCAAGGCCTGTTGCTGTAACGGCGCTGTTGGTAGATACAGCCTTTTGTCTTGATACAGTAGGCGATGCCGAGATGAACGGTGTTGTGGGTCTTCAGCTACCCACGCTAGCTCTTCTGTCCCAGTAGTTTGTTTTCTTACTTCCTCTATAAAGGCGTGCGTCGTGGCCAACGCTTGTTGATCCACCGGAAAGGAGGCGTTCTGCAATATAACAGGGTTTTCCTCAGCTGGTACTTGGCTAGTGTCGAGGGGGAGACGTGGTCGTGACAGAGCGTCTGCTTTTCCGTTTTGCGGCCCTGGGCGATACTTGATCACGAAGTCGTAATCAGAGAAGAATAAGGTCCATCGGAGTTGTCTGGGAGTTAAGGCTCTGGCAGTTTTTAGGAACAATAGGTTCCTATGATCGGTGTAGATTTCGACGGTGTGCCTAGCCCCCAACAGGTAATGCCTCCACTCCTCACACGCCCTCTTTATAGCCAAGAGCTCTTTGTCCGTAATGCTATAATTAACCTCACAGGAGGATAACTTCTTGGAGAAGAAGGCAACGGGATGCAGCTGACCTGTCTCAGGGTGTCTTTGGGAAAGAACGCCCCCAATCGCGTAGTGTGACGCATCTGTTTCCACCACGAATGGACGACTCGCATCGGGATGGCGCAATACAGGGGCTTTCGTAAAGCAGCTTTTTAATGTCTGAAAGGCTACTTCAGCAGGCTCAGTCCAGAGGAAGGATGCTCCTTTCCGCAGTAGATGTGTTAGGGGTTGTATTATACTAGAGAAACCTCTGATAAAGCGCCGGTAAAAATTTGCGAAGCCCAAAAAGCTCTGCAAGGCTTTTACGCTGGAAGGAGATTCCCATCGGATGATAGCCTGTGTTTTCTTGTCGTCCATGCATAATCCACCAGGCCCTATGATATAGCCCAAGAACTCTACCTCAGAGGTGTGGAACAAGCTTTTCTCCAGCTTGGCGTAAAGTGCATATTTTTGCAAACGTTCTAACACTGCAGTAACGTGACCAACATGCTCCTCCATGGAAGTTGAGTAAACCAGAATATCGTCTATATAAACGATGCACGATACGTCCAGGAGACCCCTCAACACTTCATCCATGAAGAATTGGAATGCGGCGGGGGCGTTGCAGAGGCCGAAGGGCATAACCCGGTACTCATACAACCCAAACTTTGTCCTGAAGGCGGTCTTCCACTCGTCTCCTCGCCTCACTCTCACCAGGTGGTAGGCACCCCGAAGGTCTAGTTTGGTGAACACTTTAGCTGTTTTTAACTGATCCAACAGCACGGGGATTAAGGGTAGAGGATACCTGTTCTTTATGGTAGCGCTATTGATCGCCCTATAATCGATGCAAGCCCTTAAGCCACCCTCCTTCTTTGGTATGAAAAAGATCGGGGAGGAGGCTGGAGACGAAGAAGGACGTATGAACCCAGATGATAACATTTCGTCTAGGTACTGCTTCAGGTAAGTAGTTTCAGTCTCCGTCAGAGCGTATATCCTACTGCATGGTATGCTGGCTCCTGCCTCCAGATCAATTACACAATCATAGTCCCTATGAGGGGGTAGCCTTCCTGCTTCTTGTTTATCAAAGATGGCATGGAATCTTTCGTACACTTCCGGTAAGGTAGTGGCACAACACACTAACTGCTCCTTACAAGCACTAGCAAGCTGACCCGCTGGACTGGTTTCCATGTGGGTGATTTTAGCAGTGTCTTTTGTGCAGTGTTCCCGGCAAAAGGCAGAGTTCATTGTGACGGTACGAGCTGCCCATTGAACCAAGGGGTCATGAAGCGTTAGCCAGGGCATCCCCAATATGAGCTTGAAATGGGGGCATCGATCAAGTCAAACTGTATATACTCAACATGACTTGCTCCAACTTGCATCAGTATAGGTCGTGTGTGAAAACGTACAGGGCCTGATGTCAGGGCTGTGCCGTCCACAGCTTTCACTTTTTCAGGTGTCTCTTTTCGTTCACACGGAATACCAAGTTCTTGGGCATACCGTTGATCTATGAAATTGCCCGTAGCCCCCGAATCCAGCAGAGCATGAACCACAATTGATGACCCAATGGGCAAGTCCAACAAGACGCAGACGTTCATATGGGCTACTGAGGTTTGTATGGTGTTGGCCACTGCCGGAAAGACCTCTTTCTCACTAGGCCTCAAACAAGGGGTCTCATTCTTGTTCGGGCATGTCAGTTTCCCAGGTTCTCAAAGGTATGTTCTACCACATATTGGCTCTTGGTTCCTGAGTTCCCCTTAATCACCGTCTGTGTTCGGGCCTTGCAGTCCCTGATAAAGTGGCCTGGTTTTCCGCAATACAGACATAGTTTTTGTCTCCGTCTTTTCTCTCTTTCGGCTTGGCTAAGGGGCCCCCTAGTCCCGCCGATTTGCATGGGTTCGGACCCTTCAATGGGGGTCGGCCGTTCATCCAGTACAGGTTTTGGACGAAAGGGAAGGAACCGGGTGTCAGCACGTTGTTTGTCCCCTTTCCTTTCCTGAAGTCTGTGGTCCAACTGTACGGTTAAGTCAATCGATTCATCACAGGTAGCAGGCATCTGTACTACTTGGGCCAATACGTCCTTAAGCTCACCTCTTAACCCTTGGTAGAACAAAGAGGTTCTTTTCTCCAGTGGCCATTCCGTTTCCACAACTAGTCTGTTAAAGGCGGTTATATAGCTAAGCAGGTCCTGTGTGCCTTGTTTAAGGGAAAGAAGCTCTTTGTCCAGCGATAATTGATGTGCCTTTCGGTCAAACAATCTGCGCATTGCCCCTCAGAAGTCCGAAAAGTTATATAGAACGGGGTCGTCTCGTTCTATCAGAGGAAAAGACCAGCTAGCAGCGTTGCCTCCCAAGTACGACATGACAAAGGCCGTCTTGGCTTGGTCATTAGGGAACACAGTCAGTTTACATAGGAAATGCAGTTTGCATTGACACAAAAAGACCCCAAATTTCTTTGGATCCCCAAAAAACCTCTCAGGAGGGGCAAGGGGTAACTGTAAGGGTTGTATGACCTGTATGGAGGAAGGGCCTGTCTGAGAAGGAGTGGAAACAGACGGATGAGAGAAGAACCCGGTGTCTGGCTGACCCCCTTTTGCTGCCTGGGCTCCCCATCTTGATACAGGGTCTTGTGACGAAGGCGGGGGTGGTAGAGTCCAATCCTTGATGTAGGAGCTCCCCTTGGTCCCAGCAGGGATCTGGCGAGAGAGGCCCGCTACTTCCCGCCTCATGGTGCCCATCTCGTTTTTAAGTTCCAGACTCTCACCTCTGAAGGCCTCCACCTCCATTCTCAAAATGGTTAAAGTTTCCAACACTGTGGTAAGAATAGTGTTCGTATCCATCGCTCAGGCTGTAGGTATCCGTGGGCTTGTCAATCTGTCAGAACACAGACAGGTTAACCACTAACCTTATATACCGGATACAGCAGGAGCGATGGATGATGCTTAGTAACCCTATCCCCACAATGGAATTCCCTGCGAGCAACAAAACACCGCTCAACAAGCAACACCACCTCAGGGGAAAAAGGGAAAAGTAAATAGGGAGAAAAAGAAACAGGTAGCAATGTGGCTGCAAAACACCCTCGGGAGAGCTGGCTCAGAGTTGGGAGCTTCACTCCAGCTGCCTAACCCCGTGTGCTCTGAAAACAAAAGAAAAACATAATGTAGGGGAAAACTAGGAATCTAGCAGTACAGAGAAGTATAGGTCTGGACGGTATCTACCAAGTTTTAACACTTACAGGTAAGTATCTTTTTATCCGTTTCCAAGTCCTGGCTGATGACCGCAACACCACACTAGACTAGCGTCGCTCTCCGAGCCTTTCAACGGCTCCAAGCGCACTCTTGCTAGGAATAGTTCACCATAATAACGGGATAAAGAAAACGTCGCTCTCCGAGCCTTTCAACGGCTCCAAGCGCATTTGAGGTTCAGGTCAAAATCATCGGGGAAATAATGGAAAGTAAGTTGGAGCTCAAAACCGCTCTTCTTGTCTTGTAGAGTTCTTGGCAAAGGAAACAAAATCATCAAAAGTAAAGTAATGCCGCGATGGCTTTCCCAACGGCTCGAACGCGCACACCAGCGCGTTTGTCTCAGTACAAAAAGGTGCCGTACTCTGGTACGAACTCGTGAAGAAGCCGAGCTTCTGCTTTTACCAGAAAATGCCGTGGTTGAATTTCCCCAGACTCGAAATGCGCACTCCGGCGCTTTTCTAGGTAACAACGGGCCGCGCTCCAACGCGGCTCGTGAGGGTCTCGGTGCTTGGGGGTTCGTTGTAGACTGCAGCGTTCCACCTTAGCGTCTCGTTGGTTTGCAGGGCTGATCAGGATTGACAAGCACCTGAACGCGGTTGGGCGGAGCTTATATAGTGTCCGGTTAAAGGCCCACTTACACTTGTCCCTGGGCATTATGGGAGATGTAGGCATACTGATAGTACCACCGTTCGGGGGGTACTTAACCAGCCCGCTAGGTGCATGCAATCAGTGCCGATGCCTGACAGTTTTAAACTCTACTGGCAGATGTGGTGCACATGACGTCAGTCAGCTTGAACGCCCCTCGCCATGTTCCTGTATTGTTGGCGTGCTGCTTCCAACCCCAGCTCTTTGCCTGTCACTGGACTGGATCCACAGCTGTCAAAGTCCTGCAGGCTCATCAAATCGAATGACAGCTGTTCCCTACCATGCTTTCTAGGCTGCAGTATCTCACCACTAGATGCACAGATCTGACCACCCAACCAAACTATACATCCCGCTAACACTGGTAATCACAATATCTGATTATTTGAAATCTGTGTTTAGTTTTGCGATTTCAAAAACATCCTCCAAAATTAGGTCAACACAATTCTCTAATTAAAGTGCTGCTAGTTGAACACTCATGCTTCAGGTCCAGCCCGGTTTCTAGAACTGTTTGCTCATCTTTAGACACCATTGCCAAAGCTTAATTTGTGCCGGCAGCTGCTGGCAGTTGTCGCCGGTTGGGGACTGGGACTAATTTTCATTATCAGGCTTTGACCTAGGCAGCGTTCTCCAAAGTCGGTCCTGGAGGACCGGATCCATGCCACATTTTTAAGTTAACTACATTTACCTAAATGGGGATAGGCTGAAAATCTGGCATGGATCCAGCCCTTCAGGACCGACTTTGGAGAACCCTGACCTAGAGCAAGAGACAGAAGGCAGAAAAGAGAGAAAGCAGAAAGTAGAGAAAAAAAGGCTAACAGTGACAAAGGGAGGAAACGACGACGAAAAAGACGCCTCATGAGTGAAATACAGTCAGGAAGTGTAAAGTGGTGGGAAAAAGCTGTATGATGTGAAATCTAAACTAGGCAACGACAGTATTTCACGACGCAGCATTCAGCAGTGCTTGCAGGGAAAATGGGCGGGGGAGAGTAAGTGGGAGGGGTCCTAAAAAAACTGGCCCTTCGTTTTATTTTTTAAGTTAGGCATGTGGGTTGTAATCCTCGTGAATCAGACGAAAATGGAGATTTAGAGGATGGTTCATTCACTGACTGATCCATAGAGAAGAGTCAATGAAGCACCGCTGAATACTCTTATCACTTCCGGGTATTCTGGGGATCCTCTTGCTGTGGTCAACTTAGAAAATGCATCACTCAAATATGAGCCTTCAACACACCTTCATGCATTAGTGCTTTAGAATTTTGAACAAACACTAAAAGGGTATTAGTTTACTACCTGGCGCATTTCACTTCCTCATTCCAACTATGCAGAAATGGTTTACACCGGTAAGTGCCAGTGGCAGGAAATTTCTCACAATAATCTAATAGAATTCACTAGTCTTGTTCCAGAGCTGATTAATCCGCATCGATAGGTAGAGCAGTGGTTTAAATCATGCTCATTCAACCCTATGGAGTTGTAAACCCTTTTAAATTCGAAGTAATGGTGTAATGTCTCTGTTTCTAATGGAATGAAGTTGCAAGTATACTCCATCAGTGGCTTCGACAGATCAGGTACCTCCTCTGCCGCATTTCGACCAATGCTCTGCGAAGAGATTGCGCTTACGCTTGTGCTCCCAAATGAAAATCTCCCTTTTTATTAAACAGGATCAGATTATGATCAAAATCAGAGTCATCTCAAGTAGATCCACTGGTGTAACGAAAATTGAGGGGGCCTCCCTGCAAGGTACGTGGAGGGGCCCCCATCCGGGCTCAATCAGGAGCTCTCCGGCGAGAGTGCTGTGCTGAGGGGGCCCCCTGGAGCTTGGGAGCCCCCCCCGCACCGAGGGGGCTGCGGGGGCCTGTGTTACGCCTGAGTAGATCTTAAGTGTCCTATTGTTTAGAAGAGGATCAGGAACTTTGAGGCGTGTAGCTATCTCTTGTCCATCGTCAATGTGGCATGGTATCGTTGACCTTTAGCCATGATTGGATCAAAACCGCAGTTCTGTCGAAGCGCTGTGGTGCGGGCTCCCAGAGGTGTTGGTTTTTGGGCCTGTTCTCTAACCTGGCTCCCACACTGCAGGCACCAGGACACAATAGGCTGGATGTCTTAGGGTGATGGTACATGTCTGTGAGCAGCACCCAACAGTACCACATTCGGCTCAGCTGCACCACATTAATGGCACCTCCCTGGAATGCATCAGTGTTATAAGGCGAGTCGCCTTATGTGTGTTTTCTCTCATCCTGTGATTATTCTTGTTTTGAATACTGTTGGCCCCTCTTGAAAATAACTGTATTTTTTCTAAGGGT
Source organism: Calotriton arnoldi (assembly GCA_963921515.1). Lineage (NCBI taxonomy): Eukaryota > Metazoa > Chordata > Amphibia > Caudata > Salamandridae > Calotriton > Calotriton arnoldi. Next base: position 821,477 of record CAWUFW010007685.1, read on the forward strand.
GGGCGTAGTTCGCGAAGTAATGCTTCGCGAAGCTACGCAAAGTGCAGTTCGCGCTACGCAAGCTTCGCGTAGCACTACGCGAACTGCGTAGCGCACTGTTCGCAATGATTGCACAGTGCCGGATGCTTGTCCGCACTGTGCAATCATTGAAAACGTCAACTTGCACAGTGCGAGCTGTCTTTTACTGCTGCTCGAGTAGATTTTTACTCGAGCGGCAGCTTTCTCAACGCGGACTGGTAGTTTCTCATTGCGAGCGGTCGCGAGCATACGCGACCACTCGCAATGAGAAACCTGACCTCCCCGCGTTGAGAATCTCGCCGGGAGGTTTATTTTCCACGCTCGCGATCGGCAACTTGATGTTGCTGATCGCGAACGAGGAAAAAGTCTCGCCGGGATGTCATTTTGCTTGCTCGCGGTCGCCAACTTGACGTTGAGGACCGCGAGCAAGCAAAAAATGACCGCGGCACTACGCTACGCTACGCTACGCGTGTTCGCACTGTGCTACGTGCAATTTGCGTTGTGCGAAGTAGCGCAAGCTTCGCAAACTACGCGAGCGTAGCGTAGCACTTCGCCCAGGGTTAATTTTTTCCAGTACATCAACACAGTCTTTGCTCTGCACAGGCTCCACAGGCTGAAATGGGACTGGCTTGAGATACTGTTTCTGATCTACAGTAAATGAGAATAAGTGTGAAGATAAGAGGCAGAAATATTTTGATTCCCAAGAATGCAGGCTCTAAATGTCAGGATGCATTTTACACAAAGACTGTTCCTTTCTCTACGGTAGTGGGTTCTAACTTTTTGATTTCTGTGGACCCCACACCCCCTCCCCCCCGAATCATTATTGAAAACCCAGGACCCCTACTGAATCATCATTGGAATCCAGAGACCTCCACTGAGTCATTACTTGAAGCTGGAAACCCCAGCTTAAGTAATTTTGATGATTTGAACTGCAAAACAGTACACAAAAAATACAGAAAAAACATTCATCAACAAATACACAACTGATGAAATATTTTATTTAATTTGCGCACAGATGTTTAAAAAATATATATATATTTTTTAAAGGGAAGGTTGGAGCTTTTCTAAATTCAAATGAGGCCACTAATCAACAATACTATATTCTGTTTGATGCACTTGCACTGCTCCCACAAATCAATCGGAAGATACTTACTTATTAGCCTTAAATTATTAGAATTTCAAATTCCTTTACATTTTCAAGAATGTTTAAAAATTTTCATTTTCAATTTTCAAATGTTCTTCCTTATTTATTTATTAATCTTTAATATTACTTAATTTTGTAAGAAGTAGCGGATCCCCTGAGTAGGCTCAGGACCACAGGTTAAGAACCACTGCTCAACACTCTTACATTATTTATCACCTTCTTTGTGGTTTTCTTCTTAACCAAATGTAGTTACTGACACCATAAATTGATTATGCAGTTTGTTTACAACAGGGGTCTTCAAACCAGGGAGCGGGGACCTTAATGGATCACAGGGGAGCCAGGGACTGACCAAGGGCAACATCATACTGAAAACATTGCTATGTTTTAGAGAAAAAACACTGAGTGGCAGTAGGTCACTCTGGTGGGGCATCATAACTTCTTTTGTTACTCATGTCATGGCTGGGAGTACAGGAGTAGGAGTCAAAGGGGAGGGAACCTCTAATTACCTTCAAAATCCCTACCCCCTCATTCCTGATAAAGGATCATTGTTTGGCTACTTTTACACTGTAGGCTGGTCAGCCAGTCCTTGGCATCTCGGTAATCAGGGAGCGCATTTTTAAAAGGGATAATTAAACATAACTGCAATGTTTGAACTATTAAATAGGTTTAGTGCCGCCAGTATTATAGAATAATTGTTAAAGCATATATTTGTCATTGCAGCGTTACAAAGTTTGAAGACCACTGGTGTTCACTGTGAGTGTTCAGATAACATTACGTTCTTGAGGCCAATTCATAAAACACCCGGGTGCACAAACAGAAACCTATATACTTAGACCTACACCCATCATTTGCAGTCATTTTTTGGCTATCCTTCTTCAAAACATACAACCTTTGGTAAGTAGTTCCTTCTGGGACCAGTATGTTCCACATTCACAGAGACCCACAAATTAAGCTTTGGCGATGATGTCTAAAGCTCTGAGAGCATATACAGTGCAGGAGAACATGGCTCACGGTTAATGAGGCACTATGATAGCAAAGTGAGAGATCTACAAGGAAGGAAACAAAATTCCCGCATCTTAGTTGAGACCCTGACTTGCTAGATATTTCCAATAATCTGATTAATAAACCCCAGTCAATCTTTCTAAACTGTTGTGGGTCCTAGCTGTAAAATTAGAAATATTTCAACCAATTTTCACTGGATGGGCACGGTTTTGCCCGTCCCACTGTGCCATCTATTCTTCCCTTCTTTTTCACCGTTTAGTTTACACAGGGTTTCAGAATGTATTTAAACCCTGTATGCTGAAGGTGGTCTATTCTTCTGACTGTGCCCTTATAATATATTTCTTTTCGCTGAGTTCTTATGTAAAATGTGTTAACAGCTAATTAATTTAGAAATTCTAATACAAGCATTAGACAACTAAGCATTCCAAGAGTACTCGTGGGAACGTGTGACTATGATTCCTAGGTGTACTCACATAAGTAAACATTTCCACATAGTGAAATATAACAAGCCTACATTTCCGCATGTGTGAATCAAACACAAATATGGATTTCCACTTTTAAATTCTTATTTTTTTTGTTTATACATAAGATTTTTTTTTACTTTGGGGAAAACCCTTCTACTTACCTTCAGCAATGATGAGGTAGTTCTTTTCCCATTCCCTCCCTGAGTCTGGACTTATTTCTGCCATTGACCCAAGTAAATATCTGAGTGCACTCAGGGTGAAGTTTTGCTTGCTAAAGGTTTGTGAATCCCCACCAGTTTGCTAGTTTGTTATTATTAACCTACATTTATAGGTGCCAGTGCCATGGAGCATTCAGAGACTGGTAGAATTTTAAGCATGAGTAAATCCATTTACGAGTGCAGAGTTACATTTTGTAAACCCTGATGTGAATTTGCACCCCAAATGAAAGTAACTGTACACCTATTTGTAAAGCGGGCCTGCAGGTGCATACAATCCTTTACTAAATATGAAACTACATTGCACTCTGGCATTTTGTACGGTAAAGCAAAAGCAATCATTCTGGCTTCAGGCTCAACAGTGATTCCTGGGTATCTTGTAATTGTATCCTAAAAGCTAGAACAGCTTTCCAGGATAAGAGCCTTTCTCCGGCTTTGTCTCACACCCTGAAATACATGTAATTGTGCCTGAAAGAACATGAAGGCATTAGAAAATACCAATAGGCTTGTTCCTCATCAGCAGCCATCAATCCCTCTGCTTAAATGACCTTCAAGATGCAAGCGTTTGGAATTAATATTGTATCATCTGGGGAGGTTGCGCTGATTGTAATTAGTTGGCGGCTTTGTGACTAGGTTGCAAATGCTGTACGCGAGCGGGCTTAGCGGAGTGGATCTGCACCACTAACTACAACAGGGGGGAAGAGGATGAGAGAGGTGGGAGGATTACAATATAGCAGCAGCAGAGATGGAGCCAAAACATCATACAAGCAGCAGCAATCTCCTTGTGCTTGTCCAGGTCGAGGTCACATTAGTCTAGCTGATATCCATTTAGATGTGGATGGGTACACAAGTCAGTATTAAAATATAAAATATTGAGATATTCATCAGAGCTCCTTGATTTCTCTTATCACACAGTGGTTAGTTTTCAATCTAATACTTTCTTTGGTCCAGGAGTTTTATATTATCATACAGACAAGTCATCACTGCATGGGCTTATGGCCAGAGCCTTTGCATGGGTTCATGACTCTCCTTCTGCCTGTAGCTGAGACAAAGTTCTCATTAAGTCTGCAATAATTCACATTGGGTTGGGAAATGATGAGTAATAGTTGATCGGCTGATTAAAATTAGTAGCTGGTTATCTCTTTGCCTCTTAGCAGACACCCTGCAAACTTAGTTTTTTTAATTGGTTATATCCAGCAATCTATCAAAATGAGGAAATCGTTTTTTATTTCTGAACGAATTAACTTGTATTTTTCCTTTAAATGCTTAAACGTTTTGAGATTTTAACTTATTTATATATATGTATTAATGTTTTAATGTATTTTTATCTATTATGGTTCATAACGCAAACCGAATAAAGATTCTTCTGGCTCTGACCCTGATTGGTGATATTCTGTATGTAGATGTTTGTTGAACATTTGTAATTCGGTTTTCTTACCATTTTGTACAGTAAATACAGCTTCCTATATTTGTTATGTCACGTTACAGCCTCTGTACGGGCTTCATTTATTGACATCATTTCAAATTCGTCAGTTGCAGTGTCTGACTCAATTCTGCTTGAGATTTGATGAAGGAACCATGTGTATGTGTGCATCTGTGTGTTTGGGTGTGTTTAAATGTGTGCATGTGTGGGTAGATTTGTGAGTAACAATGAACCTGCTGTAATCAAGTGCGTGGATGTTTCTGTGTACATGTGCTGCTGCATGCTCCACATGGCTGTCCAATGGGACTAGGTCCTGCTGAGGATTTTTTGGGCTGCCAGCTACAGTTTGACTAGACTCTAGTGAGATTTGTATGGGAGTATCTGGCCCTGAAGAGAGAAAGGCCTTACTCTCAAGACCTCGTAACCATCCTGGGGCATTCGCTGTGAGGGTCCTGATCAAGTCGAGAGGTCTATCGTTCTGTTTGCTGGTGTACAGAGGGATCATCGACAGAATACCAGAACCAAAAATATTCTGTGGACAGAATACCCTGTCAAAACTATCGAGGACCAAAACATTAAGAAGGTAAGTGCAAATAGGTAAGTTAAGTATAGACTCACTATTCCTAACTCCACTTCTACACACATTGAAGCTATATATTTCATCAGTGGAGTTATATATAGTAAAACTTTACTTACCTATAGAAACTTACCTTCACCATATTTTGTCCTCGATATTCTTGACACGATATTTTGTCCCACGATGTTTTTGGTTCCAATATTCTGTGTAAACACCGTACAGAGGCAGGAACACATCTCTTCGATATCGCAATTACCATAATCTGGCTTGAACAGGTTGTCTAGGACAGCCAGGACTTCTAGTCTTGCGTCTTGGTACTTTCTCACAAAAAGTACTCGTAGGCGTATGCACCTAGTGGTGTTGAGTCCAAAATGGGGGGGCCCTCCGAGGTACACTGAATGTCAATGCCGAAGCAGGGATCTAGATGCAATGGCAGGGTCCTGCACTGACACAATGCTCTTCTCAACATTGACAAAACTATCTTCCTGAGTAAACTCCGCTACATCACTACACAGAAAGGACAGGAACTCACCAGATGGAGCGGTACAGGTAAGGCATGACCGTCTTCTGACCCTCAGCTGCCAAGTAGGAACAGCTATACTATGTGCGTTGCTTGAAGACTTTCTTCTACAGCATGCACAGGAAAGGCTGGGGTGGGAAGGTAACCAATCAAACAAAATAATGATTAAATAAAAAGTGCCTTCAGGAAGGGAGGAGAGCAAAATGCTGACATCTCTCAAACATATGTGGTTTCAGTAGAAGCCATTCCTTTTGTCCACCTTTGCCCATTGGCGATAACAGGAACAGTTGCTAGGACATACATAAGGGGCAGGATTTGAGCACGGAAAAGGAAAATTTGCAAAGATTATCAGATGGCAGCATCTTTTGAAGAAGCTATTTTTGGTCCTGCCGGCAGTGCAGGCTTTTCCAATGTAAAGAGGCAATTATGCACGACTTTAGTATTCAAAACAATATATGCTCACATTTGTGTTTTTGCCGATCAAGGACTTTTTCGGTTTCACAACATAGTATGATTTCACTTTACTTCTTCTGATTTCCCATTCCCAATAAATAACATATTAAGACAAGCAAAGTTAAATATTTAATAAAAGTTAATGAACAATACATATTACGTTTTTAAAATCAGAGCTATAGACAATCTAAAAAGCCTAGGTCTCTTTATGCAGACTGAAACTATTTAAATATACAGGACTCGCATCCCTTGAACACAGGCACCAGCAGAGACAAAAGCCATTTTCCTCTAGAGTTCAGCCTGCTGTGCTGCACGTCTAACCAAATGATTCTTAAGCTGCATTACTGAGCTGAATTTCTCCATGGGTTGGTCTATTCTGCTAGTTCAGTCAGCGGTGGCTCCGTCACCCCACTGGCTCAGTCAAAAGCTGAAAAATAAAACAAAATTGTTTTATTTTTCAGCTGCTGGCTGAGCCAGCGTGTGCGGGAATGGTCGGGCAGGGCGTTGCCATCGGAGGGGGCGGAGTGATGTGCACTGCTAACTGTGCATGTCTGTTTGTCCGGGCATCTTAGGCCAGCCAAACAGACTGTGCAGTTAGGTTTCAGCTTGGTTGGAGAAACAGCACAGATTCCCTATGCCTGAGCGAGCATTAATCCAGCCCACTCAGGCCAATCCCCACGCTGCTGTCATGCAGTCTTTGATGCTATCCCTAGGGCTGCTGGAACCAGGAAGCAGAGGAGCTCCGAGGCGTAAGGCGGCAGAAGCAGCACCAGGTTTGTTTTAAAAAAAAAAAAAAATTATTCCCTGCCCTCTTCCCTGCCTCACCACTGTTAACATGTGTCAGCCACCACTGAGTTCAGTTAGCATTTTAGTTCTTTCTTTGAACTTTGTGAACCTCAAATACCTATTTTTTGTAATGCATATGTTATGTGTGCATTGTGACTGTAAGAAGTCTGTTCTTCACTTCTTCCCTGGTAGCGACTAATCATTGTAAATTCGATATTCTTGATATTGTACAGTTTTCTGATTTACAAAATTACTGTAAAAAGAGAAGTCGTACTGAACTCTGGAAAGAAGGACATTCCCAGGGAAGATTCTGGTCTCAAAATGTTCCAGGCCAGACATGTGGTGAAATATTCATGAGGTTATTTAATCTCCTCTAAGACAGATGCTTAATTTCTGCAGGTGGCTGCCTGCAGCTGGTGGCCACTGGCACTCAGTTTTTCGAGACCAGGACTGATTTTTCATAATCAGATTTTGGCCTAGAGCAAGAGAGAGAACGGTAGAAAGGGGAGGAAAAAGAAATGACGAGAAAGATGGGAAAACAGTGAAACATTAGGAAGACAGATGAAAAACGGCCTCCACGAGTGAGATAAAGAGCCAAGAAGTGCAGAGGGATGGAATAAAGAGGCATAAGGTGAAATTGAAACCAGGCAGCCTTGGCATTCAACAACCATGGCCTTAGGCACTAAAAGACATATCCATTTACTATCCTCATGATTGTCATGTAGCTTTTGATACTTTGGTCTTCAGTCTTAGTGCCTTGGTAATCCTGATTGTGACGCAAGAAGACGTTTGTGCCAGAATCAGGATTACAAGTAATGTGCAAAGTGGCACTTGACATTGTGGTTTTTCTCTGCACAAATGTGTGCAGGGAAAGAACCCCAATTGTGAGTTTTGCAGGTGGGAAAAGGGGAGCGTGTAGTTTTTCAGTGTCATCCCCCCGTTCAGATCTCCAGAGCTCCAAATAAGGATGTATTTCTGCCCCAGGGAAGCAAATATCCCTCTTTTACGATATTTCCCAAGGCGGTATGACCTCTCAGTACTACCGCCACAACAAGAATGAGTTTTTTTATTGTACTGGCAAACAGTAGTTGGATGAGCCAATGATATGTTAACTTTCGATACTTAAGAGGGTTTCTTTGGGAAGCAAAAATGGCGTGCTTGGTACTTTCTTACTTTATTGCTCTGTGTGTTTTATTATTCTGCCAGGAGTGCTCCACACAAAGTGACACACTAATAAGCGGCTCTCTTCCCCCTGACATGTGCCAGAGAATAATGAAAGATGGGGAAAAAATGACTGGATGATGTGGGACATTCAATACCCACAAATGTGTTGGGTAGAATTTCCCATTTAAGGCCTGCTTTGTATTTTAATGTAAATATTTTCTGTATATGTCAACGATATCCAGGCTCTCTCACACAGTTTTTACAGTGCAGACTTTACCACACCGGTAAGAACCAAGCAAGGAAGTACCACACAGACCCTTTTTTGATATTTTACCATGTGGTACTTTACAGAGCAGGTACATATGTTTTTAAAATGTCATAACTATAATTTAATTGAAAGAAAAAGAGGATTTAAGGGTTATGGGATGGGTAAAGGCTCAGGTGGTAAGGTTAAGGGAGGGCAGTGGCAAAGGAAGGTTAGGGGTTTTTAGGGTTCAGAGGTTGGTAGAGGTAAAGGTAGGTGAGGAGTTTTTAGGGTTCAGTGCGGGTAGAGGCAGTGGGTTTTAGAGTCCAGCAGAGAGTAAAGGTAAAAGGAGGTATGGGGTTTTTAGGGTCAGGGTGGGTAGAGGTAAGGGGTTTTCAGGGTTCAGGGTGGGTAGAGGTTCATGGAGATTTTTAAGGTTCAGTGGAGCACAGAGATAGAGGGAGGTAAGGATTTTTAGGGTTAAGAGTCAAGTAGAGGAAAAGGGAGGCATTTGGTTTTTAGAGTCCAGCAAACCTGGAAGAGGTAAAGGAAGATGAGCGGGTTGTAAAAAGGTGTGAGAGAGCCTGGATATCGTAAGGGGTTTAAAAATGGTGTATTGCGTTTGGGGGAGTTATCGCCCAAAAAGAGAAAGGGAAAAAAAGAAAAAGTGGGGTTTAGGTGTGTTAACCCCCCTCAAAAAATATATACGCTAACTATATATAGAGATATATATATCACAATATTTGTACACAAAGATGAACAGGCAGGCACTTCGATGCAGTGTATTCTTTATTTCAGGCAGAGAAAACAACCCAATGCGTTTCAGCCTACTGGCCTTGATCACATATATGAAGGATGCGTGGTATTACAACACGTTGTAAAGGACTATGCTTTGTAATGCTCGCAGGGTAAAAGCATGCGGGATAAAGCTCTGCGTTGTAATGTCTGATACTTTAAGTCAACAGTTACATTTGAGTTAGTTGGAAATTATACATGGCTGTTCATGCTTTAAAAGACTGATTTAGTTTTCACATTTCCCTACAGTGGGCAAAACATTTCTGTGCTGACGTATGCCCATATTGGTTTAATTTAGTATCTTAAAATATGTAAGCTCCCATGATCTCTGGTTTTGTGTGTGTTAAACATCACTTTTGAGAACTAGAATGAAGAGGTAATGTGGTAAATATCCATTTTAGAGAATTGTTGTACTCGTTGGTCTCCCAAAGACACTGGCTTGGCACCTGGGCCCAGGAAGGCAGGAGTATTGTCAACAAATGCCCACTTAACAGCGATTAGTCATCTGGGAGTGGGCAGGAACAGTTGGCAGAACAATGATAGCTGTCACAATACCGCTTTTGATTTGGACATGTCAAATGGGGCTGACAGGGTCTGCTCCAATTCCTTCCCAGCGCTCGCTTAGACTCTCTGGTTCCAGTTCCAGCAGGTGAAAAAAACGCACTTGGCAGTGGGAGTGGGAGTGGGAGTGGGAGGAGATCGCATCTGAATACAGGAGTGATTTAGTGAGACCCAAAGCCACTACTGAAGAAAAAAAGGGATTAGCAAATTTAAGATTTAAGGTTTCTGGGAATTTGTACAGCAAAGTAAAGAGAATGTGCTTTAAAACGAGATGGGCATAGGGTGAGAAATTAGACAGAATTGGGTAGTAACATTTCAACAAACACTGGCTAGTGCACTGACACCTCACCACCACCTCTTCAGAACAGTCCTGGACCAGGGAAAACAACACCTAAAGAAAGAAGATCCTGCTGGAAGTGAAAGACTGTAGGACCTCTGCTGGCAACCAGCAACAGGAGCTGGTCTCCAATGCTCCGGTGGCTGGTCCCCTGCTTGGCTGCTCTAGGGACACAGAAGGATTCTTGACTCTCAAGAATGCCCAGCTGTCCTCTGAAGATTGGACCTTGCAAGAGCCCAGGCTGGAGAGAGGCCTGGTTCCAATAAGTCTGCTCAGATGACCTAAGGCCTGCAAGACTGATCAGGAGGAACTTTTCCAACAGTTGTAGTAAAGTAGAACTTACTCCACTCAGTCGGGTAGGCGTTTCTATCATTACAATTCTTAAATGAAAGTTCATACCCTTGTGGTAATACAAATCCATTTCTAGACATAATCTTCCTTTGTTACCTTAACTTGTAATAGGAAAAAGAGAGCCACTTATATCTTAATGTTTACAATAGATTCCTCTTTGTCAAAAATCACAATTGAAATTATAGTATCTTAATTATTCATTTTATTATGTTAAACATGTATGAAAACATTAATCTATGAATAATTTCTTTTGTAACTTAACATCCTTTTCTTCTATGTTAAATACTTCATATGGCACATCCATAGTAGTTCATATGCCGGTTCACCCTGCGGACTATGAGTTGTTGAGCATTCAGTTTGGAGGGCAATTTTTTGTTGACAAATCTTTGCCTCTGTGCTGTTCAGTTTCTTGTTCTTTGTTTGAAGCTTTCAGTTCTTTCTTGCAGAAATTGTTTACACACGTAACAGGGAAAGACATCATGACACACTTATCCTGTGGGGTAAGAGCCTCAAGAAGCGCCTCTACCGTCCTCTTGAAACCACTCATTCTTAACAAAAAGAGAACTTGTCACAGAGCCTTTTCCGGCGCTGCCCCAAAGATATGGAACTCTCTTCCACCGGAAGTACGCAGGATCTCCTCAGTGACAGTGTTCAAATTGGAAGCCAAAAGATTCCTAATGAACAAATTCTTACCCTAAGAGAGATAGGCTTCACTTGCCCGTTGTCATTGTTCCTACTACCATTGTACCACCATTTGTTACGGCTCTTCTTTACTGTATACTGTCGACCCCCACTTGTCGCCCGCCTACACCTGTTATTGTGTTACCCTCCTGGGTACAATTGTCCTGTAATCTGCAAATACTTTTGTGTTTTTTTTTTTTTCTCTTACTTGATGTGGATATTGCATTTATGGCCTTCCGTCAATCATATTGTAAAGCGCTCTGATATCCCTCGGGATCTTGTTCGCGCTATATAAAACTTTATAAATAAATAAATAAATATTTAAGAACCTAAAGTCACTCTAAGTCAAGTCATTCTTCCCCATTCGCACTAAACAAAATCCTGGCCTAGGGAGTTCCACAGAGAGAGCTCTCTTTTCCCTGGTGTAGTTTGAAAGTTACTGTTACACAGGAAGATTGGGGGCCTGTTTTAGAGTGTGGCGGACGGGTTACTCCATCACAAACATGAAGGATGCCCCACCCACATTAATGTAACTGCATTATATTTATGGCACCTGCAATGAGGCGGATGAAATATCGGTCAATTTCGTGACAGAGTAACCCTCTGCCAAGGAATTTAGCAGAGTAGATGCTGATTGTGATCCATAGCGCCATGAAACCCTTTGGGATGTATGAGTGCATGAGTGCTTAATAAACGCTGCTTATAGTCACATTCCCATTCTGCCTGGCACTGTTCATGGCATGAGATTCTGAGGAGGGCGTTTTCAAACAGGTGCTCGTTAGAGAGGCATGTTTTCCATCGATGCTACTTGCTGGGAAAAAGGCCTCTTGTGAAATGGGCAAATGATATTTCCTTTCCTGGGCATGTAGAGGCTATGAAGGGAGTGAATGTAAACAGACTCAGGGTGCTTTTCACGTATTCAGAGCGTGCTTCTGCCGGGGCGCCTCGTTCAGCAGACGGGTCGGCCTGACCGGGGATGGTTGAGTGAACTTCTCACCTGAGGCATGACGGCTTCGCGTGTGCAAGGAATGCCAACAGGACCAGACACCACAGACTGCTGGACCAGACACCACAGACTGCTGGACCAGACACCACAGACTGCTGGACCAGACACCACAGACTGCTGGACCAGACACCACATACTGCTGGACCAGACACCACAGACTGCTGGACCAGACACCACAGACTGCTGGACCAGACACCACAGACTGCTGGACCAGACACCACAGACTGCTGGACCAGACACCACAGACTGCTGGACCAGGCACCACAGACTGCTGGACCAGGCACCACAGACTGCTGGACCAGGCACCACAGACTGCTGGACCAGACACCACAGACTGCTGGACCAGGCACCACAGACTGCTGGACCAGGCACCACAGACTGCTGGACCAGGCACCACAGACTGCTGGACCAGGCACCACAGACTGCTGGACCAGGCACCACAGACTGCTGGACCAGACACCACAGACTGCTGGACCAGACACCACAGACTGCTGGACCAGGAACCACAGACTGCTGGACCAGGCACCACAGACTGCTGGACCAGGCACCACAGACTGCTGGACCAGGCACCACAGACTGCTGGACCAGGCACCACAGACTGCTAGACCAGACACCACAGACTGCTGGACCAGGCACCACAGACTGCTGGACCAGGCACCACAGACTGCTGGACCAGGCACCACAGACTGCTGGACCAGGCACCACAGACTGCTGGACCAGGCACCACAGACTGCTGGACCAGGCACCACAGACTGCTGGACCAGGCACCACAGACTGCTGGACCAGACACCACAGACTGCTGGACCAGACACCACAGACTGCTGGACCAGACACCACAGACTGCTGGCAGTGGCAACCCTCGTCCGTTCCAGGCACACTCCTCCTTCCAAACATTTTATTGAATTTTTATAAAATACAGAAAGCAATAAAAGAATACATATCATACACATACATATCGAAGGCCCAGTCTAGCGAAAAGGCGCTGAACGCAATGAGCAAAGTCTACAGTAATCAGTCAAGTGTATAAGGAATAGATTGACCAGAAGGTGCCTTAAAGGCCTGGCGTATAAATGTCAGCACTTCCATAATATACTAAGCATATGTTTCAAAGTTGCATTTACTATGATAAGTAGTACAAGGGCTTAATGGCTACAAAACATTAAACATGAATATTGTAGAGGAGGCATGACAATTGAGAGTTTACACATAAGGAGGTTACGCCAAGGCTATACCAGGGCCACGTGTTTTGTGTTTCCTTTAAGACCCTTTAATGCCGACTTTGCACCCTAAAGACAGGCTGCATAATCTGGGCCATAAAAAATAAAAGAACTGTGCAGGGCTTCAGCGGCACTTTTATCTCACTGATACGGCATGAAATGAGAGACTGAATTTCAACACGGATTTGTTCATCTAATTGTTTTGATAAAACACAGCTGTCAGGATTTTTATTGCCCTCCAGCTGCCACGCATGAAAGACGGGGACAAAGGGAAGCTTTCACCCTCTCTGCACCTGAAGATCTCCGGGGAGTCCCTCAGGAAATGTTGGATCGCTGGAAAAAGCTCTTGGCGGGAGGGAAAGGAGCAGTAGGAAAAACATTCGCAGTAGACCAATTTGTAAGCCATATAGATTACTGAGACATACATTTGCCTATGAATGAGATTTCACTCAGCCAATCCTCATCCTGTAAGCGCATGCGTGTTTGTGTGTGTGTGTGTACGTGTGCATTGTGGAGCGGGTTTACTACCCTTTGGATGGTGGTTTGCTGTTACTTCCTTGTTTTTCCCCAGGTGCTGTCAAATCATGTTTCTGAGATATTGGCAGGTGGTCATGCCCACCAAGCAGCTGTCCCATTCCCCCAGGATCTCACCATTCTGGCAGATTTCCCACCCGAGAGTTGCTGCTTAGTTGATGGCGTTCATGCTACTAACTCCACCATGTTCCAGGGAGCAGTGGAGGCTGCCACAAACAAAGGGTGGTAGGACGGGTGGAGGAAACGCGGGGGGGGAGCGCGCGGGGGGTGTTAGTAATAATATATATAAAAAAGAACTTACCTTAAGCCGCTGGTCGCCTCCCGCGTTGTGTTGCTCCTCCGGTCCTCTTCCTGGTCCCAGCAGCCCCTGTGACAGACTCCTTTCCAGTCCCTGTGCTGCTCTCATGCTATAAGAGCAGCACGGGGATTAGCCTGAGCAGGCTGAAAAGACACTCCGCTCAGGACAGGGAGTCTGTGGGGTTTCTCCAGCTTGGCTGGTCAATGCAGCCGGGCTGGAGAAACCTAAGTGCACATGTGTGTTTGGCCGGCCTGAGACACTCGGCCAAACACATATGCGCACTTAGGGAGTGGACATAGCCCACCTCCTCCCATGCCCCGCCCCGCCCCTCCCTGCACAAGCTGGCTCAGATCCGGCAAATGAAAAATCAAACGATGCTAGAACATCATTTTATTTTTCATTTGCTGACTCTGAGCCAGGCAGTGGGGCGAGGCACCTCCGCCATTGCGGAGGAGCCGCTGCTGCCAGGGAGTCCGGGCCCCTCCACAGAGGCTTCATGCTGCAAGGAGTTATTCCTCCCGAGCCATTGTGTGGAGAGTCCACACATCTTACACATAGGTATATTTAAGGAATTCCATGCCCTGGTCCACCTTTTCACCCCTCTATGGCTAAGGTATGAGTAGAAAGACTGTTGATGGGACTGTATGTGGCACCACAGGTTTTGTTTCAGTGAAGTCTAGGTGCTGCAAGGTGAGGGTTGGAGTGAATCACCCACTGGCCACTCGGTCTTATCCGGCAACCCGCACGTAGCAAGACTATGTAGTGGCATTGAAGCATGGACCGAATGAGCACCTAGTCACCCTCATCATCAATACATCGCCAGACATTGTTTTATGGGTGTCAGAGCCTGCAGGGTGCTCTGTGCCTGCCACCATCAAGTAGTTAACCAGAAATTGCAGATGTGTGGTGGTGAATGTCCACAGGTGACTGCACCCTCCTTCAAAGTTCTTCCAGGCAACATGGAGTAAGAGGAAAGTGCATCTCATGTGCTCTGCTCCCAATATACAGCAGCATGCATAAACATATATGTAGGTACAGATCGATAGTTCTAGATATATAGACATAGCTATACTCTGCAATGCTCTAATTACCATTACAGGAAGTGCAAGGTACAATGTTTGACACTGTATTATGTGCAGTGCAAGTGTTTTCCAGAATTTACGGTGAAGACCTTGGGCTGGCTCAAACTTCTCTAGTAGTTATAGTAGTAGGAAAGAGGAGCATAAACCGAAATGTAAATCATGAACTTACATTAATTAGAGGTTATTGAGAAAGCTATGTATAGATGTGCAGAATTACTGGGTGAAAAATTGACGGCAAGAGATGGGTGTGCCAAGAATGGAACACTGGGCTCTAGTCCAGGGCTTAAGCCTTTGAGCGATATCTGTATGGGATATCCAGACACCAGTGGTGGTATAATTGCTGAAACATTGAATGTGTGTAAGGGAACTATGCACCACTGGTGGCCATGTGCAGATCCTGCTGTGTGTGACAGGGAAGCTTGCGCCAGTGCACTGGTGTTATTTTATGTGAAAGATGCTGTACTGCTGCTGGCTGTTCTGTATGAGAGAAGCTTAAACAATTTTTGCTGCTCAGTGTTTTTATCTGGGGGGAGACCTTGCACTGCCTATGCGGTTCCAGAGCTATGCCCTGTCCTGTGACTAGCTAGCCCTATGGGCAGGGTGCATTGTAAGTAAAAGGTAGGACATGTGCTTTAACTGTGTGACATGTCCTGGTAGTGACAAACAGCCATTTTGGTTCCTCACTGCTGTGAGGCTGCCCTCTCATAGGAATGCATTGGGATTCCCTGATAAGTGTTTCAGTGGTAATTCCTAATATGAGAGGAGCAGCGTGGTCAAGTTTGGTATGTTCGGAATAGTAATAATAAATGCTGCGTAATGGTGTTCGCAGATTTATTATCACTATTTTAGAAATGCCACTAGAAGTTGGCATTTCTGTGTGCTATGTGTCTTTGTGCCTGCCTGATATGTATTGCATGTCTGGCTCTGGAGTGACAGGGGCTGGTGAGGTGTGTGGCTCCAGAGGGGCTGGGTGAGTCAGCGCTAGGCTGAATGGGCAGATCTGTATTTGCAGTGGTGGGAGGAGTAGTCCCTGACCCTGAATAGGTCTGTGCCTGCCTTGTACAATGCTGCCTCCGCCCCCTGTGGTGTGTCTGGGGCCAGGACCTACTCTAACAATGAAGGTGTTTTAGCACTGTATAGAAAGGTTGGAGTGCCCCCCAGAACTGGTTTAGACCGGGTCTAGGCCTGTGCCAGGGGGAGAGAACAAAGACATATGGGGTATAAGTACTGGGGCTGTGACCCCATGAATTGTGCTTCTTGTACCTGTTCTGGAACTGGTGGCCGGCAGGCTGCTGGGCTGCCAGGAGGAACCGCCGGGGGACCCAGCTGCTGTTTCTTGGGGGCCCCTGCATGCTGGCCTGCCTGGCTGCCCCCTGCTGGGGTGTCCCCAGCACCAAGGACTTGGATTCCTGCTTTGCCTGTGCCCCTGAGAACTTTGGGGCTTAGCGCGTGGGGAGCGCTTGATCCTGCCCCTGCTGTACTCAGCAGCTTGAGCGCTACGAGAGCGCTGGGTTCATTGGAGGTGCCCCCCCCTTCCCCTTTGCGTGGGGGAATCTCTATACCTGTTCCCCGATCCTGGGAGCATTGAACCTATTGAAACCACAAGCGGAGCGGTGTCACATGCCTGGGAGTTCTTTCTGGGCTGAGTCCCCGACCGAGGAGAAGGCACGCAGCGCGGCCGCTCGTCAGGGACCGAGCGCCGCAGGGGAGCCAGGCGTGACTTTGCCTGGTTGGGGGCGTGGCGTGGAGGAGGAAGCCACAGGAAGTCAGGCGATGGCGGCCTAATTGGGGGCCGGCTGAAGGAGAGGCAGCGGAAGTCAGGCAAGGTTAGTGCCTGTTGGTAGGTGAGGCTCCCGTGTCCAAAGAGAGCCCTGCGTGTCGCCGAGTCTGGGTGGCCGTGAGCGGCGTCGGAGCCTCGCGGGCTCCATTTTTCGCATTCCCGCCTCCCCCCGCCTGGTAGAGGGAGAGGCGGGTCCCCGCAGATCACCGGGCACAACGAGGAGACCGGGCGAGGTCCGGAGAGGTCCCGTGAGCGGGGCCTGCCAGGCACCCTGTTGAGGCCTGATTCAGCGACCGGAAGACAGGAGTAGCCCCGGTGAGTGGGGCTGGCGTTGAGCCCGAGTGTGGGGTGCCTGATTTCTCCCCAAAGAGGAGCCCCGGGAAGGAGGGGCTCCCAAGGCACTGTGGTGCCGGTTTTCACAGCTGCACCGCCAGAGGGCAGGCAGCTGCAACGACGGGGGCATTTCCTTATTTTGATGAAGAGGAAGGGGTGAGATGCACCCCCGCCTCCCAGTGCATCACGCATGTTGTCTTCGCTGCAGAGGCAGCTAGAGGAGCACTAGAGGTGCCTACGACCATTTGGTCACACAGCTGCACTGCCTGATTGCGGGCAGCTGCAACGTTGAGGGGGCATTATTTTGGGTCTCAAGAGAGACCAGGGTGAGTTACACCCTCATGCCCCCATTTCTGGTGCCGGCCTGTTGGGCCTGCACCCTGATGCTGTGGCAGCTTAGAGCCCTGACTATTTGGACATAGGGCATGGCGGGGAAGTCCCAGATGGGCCCCCAAGGAAGGCCAGTTGGCCTGTGAGCACCTGAGGTGCTGGTAGGGCGCAAGGCCCTAATGTGATGCATAATGTGTTTATGCCTAATGTGATGCATAGTGTGTTTATGCCTAATGTGATGCATAATGTGTTTATGCCTAATGAGAATGCATAATGTGTTTATGCCTAATGTGGATGCATAATGTGCTTTATGCCTAATGAGAATGCATAATGTGTTTATGCCTAAGTGCTAATACCAGTAGTTACTGGTTGTCTTATTACGTACTTGATCTTATGGTTCTGACAGTGGCCCGATTGGCCCTGTCCTGTATATAATCCCCTGTAAAGTACTACCTAGTGCCAGTTGGCACAGTGTATTTTTGTGATTATGATCTAATGTGTTTATGAGTAATACAAAGGCTATTTTTTATGTAACCTTGTGTGGAGCTTCTTTTGTGGTGTGTCTAGTGTGTCGCTGCTGTGTGAATGTGTTGCGCAAACGCTTTACACATTGCCTCTGGGATAAGCCTGACTGCTCGTGCCAAGCTACCAAGGGGGTGAGCAGGGGTTATCTTCAGCGTGTAACTCCCTTGCCCTGACTAGTGTGGTGGTTTCTGCCTGGCTTAGGCGCATGCCCTAGCCAACCAGAAATCCCATTTCTAACAACTACATATTCCAAGTGTGTGTTGACTGTTTTGCAAAGCAACTTGCTCTGCCCTACATGTTGTGTGTGTGTGGGAAGCTTGCAAAGTGGCTTCCTGTAACGTCTGTGTGTGGGGCAGGCCTACACTGCTGCATGCTACCTTATATGAAATCAGTGAAGTGAAAATATAACAGTTTATTGAAAAAACTACCTTTTTCCATAGTGCAAGTCTGTTATAAAATGGCAGTGCCCAACATGTTCCTAATGCACGTTCATTATATGAGATAAACATATGCCTGATAAACCTTTGCACATATTCCTTTTCTGCATACGGCTACAGACAGCTTTAGCCCACATCCTGCATCATCGTCAAACTCCTTACGATGAAGACACTGTGTCTTCGTCGAGCCTCGCAGTCGGGTCTCATGTTGTTGTTAAACCCCTTACAATAAAAGTTATGCATCCTCGTTCAGCCACGCTGTCAATGCTGTGGAGTCTCCGAAGCGGGCACTGCATTGGCGTCAAATGCAAATGCATCAGTTCCGAGTCGCGCAAAGCAGGCAATGCTTAGATTTTGGCAGAAAGCAGCTGTAGAACCCCTCTTGAAGGGCCAGGACTGGATTGGCATCTCTTGGCAGGGCAGGACTCACAGTTGGGATAGTCCAGCAGCTGTAGCAGAGTTGAATGAAGTCCTTGATGTCCCTGAGACTTCATAATAGGAGGCAAGCCCTTTGAGTCACTTGGTTCTAGGGATGTAGAGATTCAAGTCCAGTCTTTCTCACCACCAGGCAAGGGGCAGCAGGGCAGGCACAGCAGAGCAGGAGTCCAGCAAATCCAGCAGAGTCCAGCAGATTGTCAGTCCTTTCAGCAGCACAGCAGTCCTTCTTCCTGACAGATTGACCTCAGGTCCAGAGTGTACTGAGTTGGTGGTGTCAGGGTCCAGTACTTATACCCAGTTGTGTCTTTGTAGTGGGGGAGACTTCAAAGAGAGGCCTTTGAAGTCCACAAGGTCCCTAACCTTCCTGTCCTGGCTGCAGACTCACTACACAGGGCTATGCAGCTCTTTGTGTGGCGACAGGCTCAGCCCTATTCAGGTGCAAGTGTCAGCTCCTCCCTCCCACCTAGCTCAGGAAGCCCATCAGCCTGGTAATGGGCCATCAGGATGTGAATAACACACCTCAGCTCCCTTTGTGTGTCACTGTCTAGGGGGAATGCACAAAGCCCAGCTGTCACCTACCCCAGACGTGTATTCAGAGACAGGCAGAAGCACAGAATAGCTAAAATAAGAAAATACCAACTTTATAAAAGTGGCATTTTCAGACATACAATTTAAAATCCAACTTCACCATAAGTTGTGATTTTAAATTGTGAGTTGAGAGACATCAAACTTGAAATTTCTATCTTGTCCCAATTGGAAATTACACTTATAAGATGGAATAAGGTAATCCTAATGTTAGCCTATGGGAAGATAGACCATGCAGTAGTGAAAAACAAATGTAAGTGTTTTTCACTACCTGTATATGTAAACTTAAAAGTACATGTCCAATTTTAAAAATACATTGCACCATGCCCTTGGGGTTATCTAGGGCATACCTTAGATGTGACTTATATGTATTAAAAAGGAAGGTTTGGGCCTGGCAAGTGGGTTATCTTGCAAGGTCAAAATGGCAGTTTAAAACTGCACCCACAGGCTCTGCAATGGCATGCTTTGAGGCATGTTTGAAGGCCTGCTGGAATGGGTGGCACAATCAGTGCTGCAGGCCCTCCGGTAGCTTTTAATTTACAGGCCCCAGGTACATGTGGTTCACTTTACTAGGGACCTATAAGTAAACTAAATATGCCAAATGTAGCCAAGCCAATGTTACCATGTTTTACGTAGAGAGCACATGTACCTTGGGACTGGTTAGCAGTGGGAAAGTGCTCAGAGTAGTAAAGCCAATAAAAACGAATTCAGCAAAATGTTGGGGGTTACCCTGCAGTAAGGGCCAGGTCCAACATTGACATTGTGTAATTGACACCATTATGTAGCAGGTAAAATGACCAAATCTTCTGTTTTGCTATTTTGCATGCAATGAACTGTGGTGCCACCATTCTATGGATTCTGTTCTATGTATTACAAGCATCCCAGACTCATTGCTATTGCCAATGCGTGTATATAGTTCATTCTCAGTATACCCTGGGAGGGGATCATTTGCACTGTGACATATTTTGTTGCCTTCAGAAGCTTGCAATCCAGTATGGTTCTCTGTTAATAGATCCATGTAGCCCATGTCTTTACTGCTTGCTGCCTGAGCCTGTGCGACACGTTTTTTAAGGGATTGATTGGTTGTTCAAAGCCTGAGATCAAGAGATCCTTGTCACCTGGTGGACTGTTCTTCTGAGGCTTTAGGCTGCTTGAACTGTGAAAGTTACAACATCTTTATGATGTTAATGACTCGCGTCTGGAAAATCTTTGCAACCTGGGGATAGTTCTGTTGGCAAAGCCTGAGCGCTTATAAGATGTAACATAAAGGATATCTTTGCTGTCAGATGGACGAGCTTATTAAACACATTTATCTTGAGGGATCGAACTGCTGTTTGTTGCTCATCTCTGAGATCTTTGTGAACTGATGGGTGGTTCTCTCTGAGACCTTGGTAAGGATGATGTGTGTAATCTGTGGGACGGGTACACCGCTAGAGGCCTGAACCTTAAAAGAATGCTCTGCTGTCTGGAGGCAAAAAGGCAATCCATACCATCTCTGTAATACCAGTGATAGCTGTGTTGTCGTAGGAATGTGCCTCTGTGATCATTGTGTGCCCTGAGGGTCTAAGCTGCTGTAGAGTTATAAATCAATTAGATCTATGTAACCTGAGGGATGTAATGTTTGTGTACGCCATGTATTAACTGTGGGATATCTTTGTTGCCTAAACAGGGAAAGTAAGTTGAACTGCAGGGACAGATTTTGTGTTTCATACTTATGTGAGCATGAGTAATAATCTGATGCTTACCATACTACCATACTTGATTAATAATCATTAATGGTCTTTAACACTTACTACATCATGTAATCTATGCAGGATCCCTGATGAATATGGATTGTCTTTATATTTCATGTACTGAGAGAAATTTGTAAGTTGTGAGACCACCTCCAAGATATGGCACATTCCTCTTTGCATACTGTTTGGACCTAGCTTCCTGGTTCACGCTGTCCTATATACTCGTATATCCTTATACCTGATATGTTGATCAATAAACCACTACTCTAATTTAACCTGTTTTGTAATATGATTTGGAAAAAAGATAACTGCTTAAAAAATCTCTGTAACATAAGTGACGGCTGTGAGATTGTGCCGGCTTGAGACTGGGTCTATACGATGTATGCAAAATAATATTTGTATCCTTATATCCTTTTTTCTAAACAATAAACGTAACATTAAATGCAGTACAAATGTTAATATTTATTTTGCTATTATTTATGTTTTTGAAATGCAAAGCACACTTGATTGAACCCTGGTGGCCTATCACCAGTTCAGAGCATCTATCCCCCCTTGACCTCACTACTAGGGTAAAATTCTATAAGGCTTTGAAGCAGCATTTATGGGGCCTTACTGGGAGTTCAGGAGGCATTGTTACTGATTTTGATTCTTACATATGGTCAAATATTTGAGAACTTCTTAACTGAGCCATTCCCCTACTTGCTGCTGGTTGCTGTTGAATAGAAAATATTTGATAATGCTACTTACTTTTCATTTTTCACAGTTGGCCAAGGCAGCCTTTGAGAATCAAATTTATCCCAGGGCACATTAATGTATCGGGTTGCTGAACTGTTGATGATTCGGAGAAGGTTTAGGATTTTCACCAACATACAGGGCTTCAGTAGATACTGTTCCTTATTGTCTCTAACTTTGAGATATCCCAAAAGGATTACCTTTTTTAGCTTGGTGGCCTGAGGTCAACTCAGGTGTTTCCATTTCTGAATGTCCCTGAGGCAGCTGCCAAGGTGTTTTGGTTCTGTTGCATGGCTGTTAATAAAGATGGAGAGATGATTGTCATCAGCGGAAGGCCATATTCTCTCATTAGGTGATCAGTGGTGTAAGCCTGCAGGAATACTGAGAGATAACATTATGAGGAAAAACCATCACTGCACCTTGTAGTTTTGTCCCAGGGTGATTTTACCCTCCAATTCTGATAGGATGAGGTTTCAGTTTCACACATTTTTTTCCCTCACGCCACGCTTCTAAACCCAGGACCGGGAGTGTTTTTCCTGAACAGGTAAAGCTTGGAGGTTTTGTCTAGGGGAAAAAGCCACGAGTCAGTGTGAAATGTGTGCACAATCTCAGAATAACAAGAACCCTGTTGTCAGCTCTGGTGCACTGAAGTAAACTTCAACCCCACACAGCCACTACCCCTGTTACATAACTGCTAAGAGGTATTTGCAACATCCCAGAGCTTTCCCATCACTCCTTCACTGTACCATGGAAGGGAAGACAAAAAGGAGACCGCATTTTGACAGAGCTTGTGTGCTCTAAGCTTCCTTACATTAAAGAAGTATGGAAGTAATTTAGGGGTGGCCAGAAGTAACAGCTACTGCACATGGCCCGTGTTTTGTAACCCCCGTTACTTACTTGTGACCTTGGCCAGAAAGGCTTTTTAATACACCGGGCATTTTCCCGGGGGGCTGGGGCTCTTACGGGGCCGGTTGGCAAAGCTCAGGGCTGCACCTGGTGCCTCTGTCACTCTCCCTGGCTCCATGAAGTTAACTGCTGTAGGCACAGGAAGGCTTCAAGAGAAAGAGAGGGAGGGAGCGGAAGACAGAGGAAAAAGAAATCAGAGTGGGAGAAGGGAGGAGAAAAGAGAGTGGGAGGAAAGTGAAAATGGATGGTTGGAAAGAGAGAGTTTGCAGGAGGAGAGAAGGTAGAGGGCTGATTTGAGCTGTTTTCCAGAGCTGCTTTTGGTTCACCAGTCCAGCCCTGCTTGTGACCCCTGACACTGAACCAGCAAGGAAGCATCTGGAACAGAAAGTATGTAGCTGTCTTTGAATCATGTTTATCTTCAATAGTGTGCTCGCCTATACTCCCAACCCTAACCATGAACAGCAAATTGGAGGCTTTTGAGGGATAAGGGGGGAGGCAAGGGTGCAAACTCTCACCCATGTCTCCTGCTGTACTCAGCACACTCATAATTGGTGATGAAGTGGAGAAGAATTGAGCTGGGCAGTCTTTCCTCTTTCCAAAAGAAGAAAAAATAGTAAAAAGCCTAAACTGAGTACAAGGGCTGGTCTTCTCCTCTAAACCTTTGGGTTGCGAGGTTCTTGCTGCGGCCGTGTTCACCATCTGGCGTTCTTGTTTTCCTCCAGCTTTGCTATGCGAAATGCACTGAACACTGCAAAGAAACGCAGTTGGAGCAATAAACCCCATTCATCTTAAAGTAAATTTCATCTCATCCTTCGTTTATCCACATTACATCTCTATTTACTGAGGCAACTATTGCAATTCAAATGGTTCTTTAATGTGGTATAACTTTGGGTAATGTTGTGGCAAGAGTCATGTGATGTCAGATCCTGTATGTCATCGGGTTGTCAGAGGGTGTGTGTGCTACTTCCACTACCCTGGCATTTTTGCAGCACTGACGTCCATGCACAGAAGGTTACACGTAGGACTTATTTATCCTTCATATTTTATTCTTCCTGCTCATGTTAAGATATTGTATTATATCACAGCATTTATATAGTGCTTACCACCCCTATCTTGAGTCCTGAAGCGCTTACCTGCATGGGCAGCAAGATACTGCATGTTGGCTGTGTGGCTGGAAAAGTGATGTCTTAGTTTTGTGATCCTGTGTGGGAAGTGTTTCCTTGTTGTGCGTGATGACCACCGAGCCACAGTTGTCGTGTTATGGAGTGCAGCCCGAAGCAGTGTGGTGCATCATGAGGTGTGAGAGACAGGTACGCAGTTTATCGTTTTCAGTAAGCTGGCAGCTTTGAACAGCTCTGCAGGTCCCTTTACATCAGTTCTTATGATCATAATCTACTTAGCTGGGCCGGGGAGAGCTCTGCTGGGATAGGCATTGTTACTATCATCCCATATCTGAGAGTCAGATGTAAAGAATCGATCATAGTCTATAGTTATTTGGGACCTCCAGTGGTGGACTAGACTAAAGTCCTCTGATTGACAGCAGTGTGTGACAGATCTCTTCAGATATTCCATGCCTGTTTATTTGGTGATGTCTGGCTCACTGGCTGCTAAAGTACTGTTGAAGCACAAGTAAAAGGTTAAGTTACAGTTGTCTGCCTACCACTGAGGTTGTGATATTAGTATTAATGTGGGCTATTCTTATTAAACTGCAGACATCAACTTGACAAGGTGCAATATGTTTCTAGATTCTTACCTAGCTGTTTTCTGTCATTCCAGAGTCAGCTTTCCCAAGCATTGAACGGGCTGTCCGACAGAGCCAAGGAAGCCAAAGAGTTCCTGGTACAGCTGCGAAACATGGTACAGCAAATCCAGGTACAGTTATCACCTGAGAATGGAAAATCAAAACCAGAGGTTAATATGATATGTGTATTTTAGTCACTATTGCATCTTTTCTGTTCATCGTTAGTTATCACCCGTCCAGCTCACTCAGAGGTCATGATTCTCACACACACCCTTATTTGTCTCACATACACCCACAAACACATGTGCACACACTCTCAGAGAGCATAGCTGGCACTTGCTTGGCACCACCAGCCAGGCGGCAGCCTTGTGGTTACTGAGAAATGCAGTTGTCAGAATATAAAGTGCTGTTGAGTAAAATGCAAGGGCTGAGTTAAAGTGGCCACCCAGTGTAAAGGAAAGAAAAACACTTTTCTGTGCCAAAGCCTGCAACTCTAACAAACAGCAACCAAGGGCCTTCTGTTCTTTGTTTTGATTATATCTTCCGGGGTTTTGAGATCTGTTGTGACATCATTCACCGAGAGGCCCCTTTAAGGCACAGGGGTATTAATCCTTGCTTTGATAGTTTTCATAATGGACTTCACCACAACAACATAACAGAACTGAAAGGGAAGATACACTTCACGAACAAAAAATGTTGGAGGGAAGAATTTAAGAGGGATTTTTGTCAGGTATACTACTGAGGGTACGTAGAGGGCAAGCTTGGTATAGACTAGAAATAATATAGAAGGGAGAAACGAAAAGAGTCCCCCGGACTGGCACTGGGCTGCAGGGGATGTTGGAAAGATGAGATAGGCTCAACCGCAGTTGAAGGGTGCTGGGTACAGTGGCATTCCTCCCGTTTGGGGAGGCAGACTTTGAGAAGCTGCGTAGTGGGATCTCTTTAAAAGAGATAGAGGAATGAATCAGTAATTCTCGCTTTTCACCTTCATTTCTAGTGTTATAGAGTTAGGCATCCCTACAGAATGACAGGTCAATCCATACAGATGTGATGCTCCCCAGTAAGTTGCTCTTCTTTCATAGTACCATTTCATGGCTTGTGGTATAGGTGTTTTATGTGCAAATTAACATTAAAACCTGACTCCCACGCCAAAATCCTATCATCTGTATATGCAATAATGTTACATTAACTAACTACATGTTTGCTTAAATGAGGAATTCAGTTCATTTTGGGCACATATATTTCTTTCATGTCTATGATCACAGTTATTGACTAGTGAAATAGCATCGCATGTGTCTATCAGGGAATTTTTATTGTGTTGGCCTACGAGACCGTATTGTTTTCGGTGTGTTAATACAAAGAGTTAGTGGTACCACGGTCCGGCTATGGAGGTGTCCTGCACAGCTAAATAATAGGGTGGAACATTACTAACAATGATCTTTGAAGATGTGAACATGTAACTGTCTTTTCGGGAATTGAAAAAAGGTTTGTTCTTTGTTGGGCATTTGAAATTTTGTAAATATTGTAATTATATGTTCACGTTACTTGTATAGTGTGCCTGTACTACAAATAACAATGTTATTTGCCGTGGCCCCTGAAACTTAGCACGTCGTGGTCATTGACAGAGGCTCTAGTAGAAGTATGAATCATGAATGTGTCAGTGATAGACCCTGTTCAGACTCCGTGGTTCTTGCAGGAGGAATAATAATTATACACTTATGTGTGGTGTGTGTGTGTGTATATATATATATATATATATATATATTCACTGAAAAAACCATAGGTTTTAGGGACAGTTATAGTTAGTTGGACATTTCACTCGTACAAAACCCGTGAAATTCCCCCGTTATAGTTAGTTCAGCTAACTATAACTCGCGCCCCCGCAATGCACTGCTGATGACGTCACATATTACATCACGCATGACATGGTCAGTGACATCACTGATGACATCTCAAATGACATCACTGATGACATCATGCAGTGACTGTGTGTTTCTATAAAGTTTAAATATGTTTAATATATATGCCAAGGTGTATTGAAGAATGAGTGGGTGTATAATGTCTGGATGGATGATTTAGTAGGTGCGTGACTGACTCTATAAGTGAGTGATTAAACGTATCTTACTAAATGCATGGGTTAGTGACTAAACTGTGTGAATGTCTTTATCCGTCTGTCTGTTGCTGTGTAAGTGGCTGCATGGGTTTGTAAATAGCTACATGAGTGTCTATATGAGTTATGGATTGGTTGTCTGAGTATCTGTATGGGTGCCTGAGTGTTTGTGTGGGTGGGGTGTGTGTGACTGCGCATAGATGTGTGAGTGGGTGATTCACTGGGTGCATGGTTTCAAGAGTGCATCGGTGAGTGTGTGTATGGGTGTGTTAGTGAGTGAATGTATATCTCAGTGGTACATGTGTGAGTAACTACATATGTGAAAGGCACTATATATGTGTGTTGGAGTATATAAATGGGTATAAGTGAGAGTGTGTGATTGTGAGAGTGGCTGTATGGATGAGTGTGTACTTGTATCAGTGATTGTATAAGAGCGTAAGAATGTCCTAGTATTTGTATGAGTAAGTGAGCTGGTGTGTGTATAACTATATAGGTGACTAAATGGCAGTGTGATTAATTATTTCCATGACTGACTAGGTGTGTGAGTACCTCTATGGATGAGTGGCGGTGTGTGAGTGTCTATATAGGTGTATGAGTGCATATGATAGTCCCGTACTGAGTGACCGTAAGTATGAGTGACTGTACGGGTGAGTGAGTGGATGTGTGTGTAGACCTAAGAATCAGTGAGTGGGTATGTAGTTATTGGTGTTGGAGTGTCTATGGTTTTGACAATGGCAGTCTGTAATTTACAGTGGGTGTATCAAAAGTTATATTAGAGTGTGAGAAGATGCATCAAATTATCACATGGATGATGTCATCAGTGATGTCATCAGTGATGTCATTTGAGATGTCATCAGTGATGTCATCAGTGATGTCACTGACCATGTCATGAGTGATGTAATATGTGATGTCATCAGCAGTGCATTGCGGGGGCGCGAGTTATAGTTAGCTGAACTAACTATAAGGGGGGAATTTCACGGGTTTTGTACGAGTGAAATGTCCAACTAACTATAACTGTCCCTAAAACCTATGGTTTTTTCAGTGAATTTCAAAGGTTTTTTAAATGCTAATTTCTAACTATAACGTGTCTGAAACCTATGGTTTTTTCAGTGAATTTCAAAGGTTTTTTAAATGCTAATTTCTAACTATAACATACCAGTCGCGTTTCCAGAGTGGTGGAGAAAGGTGAGCGTGGCCTCCGAAACACCTCTTAGCAATCCCACTGTGTGGTATTTACTGGAGGTAACAGGAGGAGTAGTTAGCCCCCAACGTCAACCTTGGGGGCCAACTACCCCTTTTATTACCACCAGTAAGTCCCACACAGCAGGATTGCTAACTTCTCATATCAGGCCCCGCCCCCTCCCTGCATCACTGTGCAAACGCGCCCCGTGGCGCATTTTAAGTTGGGGGATTAATTCCCCTTCAATCCTGAGGGTCCCTGGGGGCCAACTAGCCCACCAGGTACCTCCAGTAAGCGCCAGGGAGCTGCGTTGCAGAGAGGTGGTCCAAGGCCACGCCCCCTTTTTACACCACTCTGCAACACAGCTCTGTGGCGCTTACTGGAGGTAGCTGGTGGGCTAGTTGGCCTCCAGGGACCCTCAGGACTCAAGGGGATTTAATCCCCCAATTTACAACGCACCAGGGGGCGCGTTTGCACAGTGGTGCAGGGAGGGGGCGTGGCCTGATTTGACAAGTGTGCAAACGCGCCCTGTGGTGCGTTTTAAGTTGGGGGATTAAATCCCCTTGAGTACTGAGGCTCCCTGGGGGCCAACTAGCCCACCAGGTACATCCAGTAAGCGCCACAGAGCTGCGTTGCAGAGAGGTGTAAAAAGGGGTGTGGCCTCGGACCACCTCTCTGCAAGGCAGCCCTGTGGCGCTTACTGGAGGTACCTGGTGGGCTTATTGCCCCCCAGGGACCCCCAGTATTCAAGGGGAATTAATTCCCCAACTTACAACGCGCCAGGGGGCGCGTTTGCAGAGTGCTGCAGGGAGGAGGCGGGGCCTCGGCGCGATGCCGGCTTTCTTTCTTTTTTCTTTTTTCAGAAGGGGGGCTGCGTGGCGCCCCTTCTTTTCTCATTTTTGGGGCCCTGGGGACCCCATCCCCCAGAACCTGACCCCTTTTTCATAAAAAAAAATTATAAATCGGGAAGGGGGCCGCGTGGCCCCCCTCCCGAGGCTAATTTCGGCCCCGGGGATCCCATCCCCCGGGGCATGGCCAGAATTTGATTCCTTTTTTTCTTAATGTTTGGAGGGGGTCGCGCGGCCCCCCTCCTAACACCAATTATGGCCCCGGGGACCCCATCCCCCGGGGCCGGCCTTTGCTTTCTTTTTTATTTTTTTATTTACTTATTGGGGAGGGGGGCCGCGTGGCCCCCCTCCCGGGCCACTTCTGGCCCCGGGGACCCCATCCCCCGGGGCCTGGCCTCTCCGTTGGGGACCGTGGGGGAAGCCCCAATGCCCCCACAGTCCTGCCGGCTCCCCGCCTCCCTCGGGAGCCGGCATTGCTTTTCCACAAGGGGAGCTGCTGACATGCAGCTCCCCTTGTGGAAAAGCAATTCTGCTTTGCTTCATTGAAGCGAGAGCAGGTTTACCTGCTCTCGCTTCAATGGAGCAAAGCAGAGTTTGCGATGTCAGGGCAGGAGCCGCACAGCTCTCGCCCTGTCATTGCAAACAGCAGTGTCCCGGGGGTGGGCACCCCGGGACACTGCAGGAGCCGGCCCTGGAGGGTGGCGGTCCCCAGGGCCATCAAGGGCTCCAGGAGGGGGGCCGCGCGGCCCCCCTCCCTTCATTTTAAAAGCCCCGTGGAGGTGGTGGTCCCCGGGGTGTGTGGGGGCTCGAGCCCCCCCACACATCTTTTAAAAATACAAAATAGAGCCCCGTGGAGGTGGCGGTCCCCGTGGCTGCGGGGGGCCGCGTGCTCCCCGCGGTTTATTATCAAAGCCCCGGGGAGGTGGCGGTCCCCGGGGCAGCGTGGGGGGTATAGGGACTCCCCCCACGCTTTTTTTTTTTTCACTGCCCCGGGGAGGTGGCGGTCCCCGGGGCTGCAGGGGGCCGTAGTGCCCCCGCATACATTGTAATAAGCCCCGGGGAGGTGGCGGTCCCCGGGGCTGTGCGGGCCCCCGCTATTATTTTTTGTGCAATGCCCCCGGGACCTGGCCCGCGCTTCATTTTTTTTTTTTACATTTCGGCGGGATTCGCTGCCCCAACGCGAATTCCGCTGATTTTCTTTTTCTTTTTTAAATGCTTTTTTTGGCCTTTGGGGTCCTTGTGGGACCCCCTGAGCAGGCCTAGGGGGTCAGGGTGTTTCTACCCTGCCCCCTTTACTTCATTTTTCACTTAGTTTTACTGTTTTCTTGTGACTCGGTTCTATTGAGTCACAAGATGGCTGCCAACACTTCCTGGTTTGGAGTGTTGGCAACCAATCACAGTGAAGCTCGTGGTCGGGAGGGTTCGCGAATCCACCGCGTCCCTAGATATCGAAACTTTTATTTTTTGAATTTCTCAGCAACTACTGAACCGATTTACACCATTTAAAAAAAAGGTCGCTTTCTGAACCAAGCACTACCTTTTTGCCAAATTTGGTGTAATTCCGTTCAGCAGTTCGGGCTGTAGCCTTGGCTAAAGTTTCCTATAGAAAATTGATTATCCACCTTTTATTTTTTGAATTTCTCTGGAACTACTGAACGGATTTACACCATTTAATGAAAAGGACTCTTTCTGAACCAAGGGCTACCTTTTTGCCAAATTTGATGTAATTCCGTTCAGCAGTTCGGGCTGTAGCTGTGTCTAAAGTTTCCTATGGAAAATAACATGGGGAAAACGCGTTTTGGGACCCCCTTTTTCTCGCCCCTGCTTGGCGAATCACCCCGAAACTTTCAAGACAGGAGCTGACCGGAGCGGGCCACTAGTTTTGAAAATTTCGCGAAGATTCGTCAACCGGCGCCAAAGTTATTGGGAAAACAAAAAACGCTTTTCCTATGGAAACTAGGTCCTAGCTATAACTAACTACTGGCGACTGCCAGTAGGTAATATATATATATATATATATATATATATATATATATATATATATATTTTTTTTTTTTTTTACACAGTGCTGGTCGCCACTGTGTAGTTATGTAATAACTTTGCTGCTGTTTGACGAATCTTAACAAAACTTTTCCAAAAAAGAGGTTCATCCACCTCAGCAAGTCCTTAAAAGAAAAAAAGGGTGTCCCAAAATGCCTATTCCCCATGCAATTTTCCATAATCACTTTAGACACAGCTACAGCAAAAACTCCTGAGCAGAAGTGCACCAAATTTGGCAGAAAGCTATATCTTTACTGAGAAAGCATGCTTTTAGTTATTTGGTGTAGATCTGTCCAGAAGTTTTTGTGAAATTAAGATTCAAAATGTTTAGAAATATCAGGTTGCAGTTTTACAGAGTGACCGTCAAGTCAAAAGATATAAAATCTGTTTGCCTGCTTCACATCAACAAAGAAGTTTGCCAGCCCTTTAGGACTCAGGAACTAAGGGGCTGATTTAGATTTCGGCGGAGACAATACCCCGTCACAAACGTGACAGATATCCCGGCCCCCACAGAATATAATGGGATCGTTATACGGGGAAACGTGAAAAACAAAAGCATTTTCCGGTAACTTTCATTCAGAGACCAGATTTGTACTACACACACTGGAACATATAAATGCAAGCTTTGTGGAAAGTGTGCTGTGTCTTATGTTGTCCTTTAAGTCTGACACATTTCAAGCACAGATGTGGAGGTATAAGGGGTTCAGGTAGCAATTTCACTTTTGAGAGGCTGGTATGGATGGGGCAGAGTCAGCCATATGTCTCACAAGTGTTTATGAGAGGCTATGCATTCTACACCATAAGTAAAATTATAAGCTGATGCATCTGAGAGACTCCTAGAGCAAATGTCTGTTCAGTCAGATGTAATTTTAGCCTCTCTGGCCCAACAAAGGTCTCCAGGGCTGGAGAGGAATCCGCGAAATCGGATCAGCACCTCTGGAAGGCCTGGAAGGCCAATAGGGCTGGAGTCGAGTCTGTTGTATTCTAGGTGCCCCTGTGAGTCCCCCATGTCAGGAACATCTGGGGTCATATTATGGTAATAGCGCAATGCCCTAGTTTTAACAAGGTGCATTTGGTGCAGGCTGGGGAAGTTCCCCCTATTACCATCAATGTTTTGCCCCCCTGGGCAACTGCAAACTCAAGCCTACCCTGGGTGCATCACGTTAATGAAAGGCAGAGAGGCTGCTTGAAGCAGCTGTCCAGTCTTTCATGGTGCAGGCAGCACCTGTCTGCTCTTGAAAGCAGGGACAGAGATCTCCCTGCAGGCAGGTGCAGTGAGTGACTACACCAGCCTGAAGGAGAATGTCTGGGGGATCCATGGGACCCCTTCCTCCCCGCAGAGGGGCACCACCTCGCTGTGCTCTGTGGTGCACAATCAGTGCGACTCCTGAAGGCCTTTTTATCTCTGCGTCCACATCCATAATACACTATGGGCACAGAGGCAAAGTGTTTCACTAATTTGCTTGGGGCCACACACCTATGCAAGTGAAGGAATGCCCTCTTAAGATAGCAGAAATGTTCTCAGTATTACAGAAGGGGTTGCACAAACATCTGCCGCCCCCTACTGTAATACATGCAAAAAGAACAATTGATGGACAGAATGTTGAGCAATGTCAAACGTTCACCCCAGTACAGAGATCGGGGCCTAAGCCCATCATGTTTTTTGTTCCCCATACCATTCCAGTTTAGACCCAGCCATATGCAAATCAGTCTTGACCCTGCTCCCCATGGGAACAGTCCAGCCCGAACTGCCAAGCCAGGTCCTCACTGGACCGGAAACAAGCATCCTGGGACTGGTTTCGTTGTTTCACAAACAGAAGTTATTCCTGTTGTAGTTGACACAAAGTTCTCAATGTAAAGCCCTTTTCTTTTTTGTTAGGGAGTTTACACTGTAAACAGCCTTCCTATTGCATTTATCAAAGAGTTCACAAGGTAAAACCTAACTCGCTGTGTAATGACACAGAGCAGACCAAGATTGACTCATGTTGTGAGCTAAAAACTCAGGACACAGCAACGCACATGACGAACACTCAAGAAATCAATGTCCATGCAGTGTGTTTTCTTTAAAAAAAAAAAAAAAGTACTTTAATGGGCACACAATCTAAATGGCCAAAAGCTGCATCATTTTGTTTAATTAGAAGTGCAGTTTTTGGCCCTGATGAAGGGATTAACATAATTGTACATGTCACGAAACACGTGTTGGCAAGTCGTTTTTTAAAAAAGAATAAAAGAAAAATTATTTAGTTAAAGAAGGCATCAAAAGTCTATCGGGTGTCCGGTTATTTTCATTTTAAATACTTAAATAGACCTCAAAACAACGTGTCTTTTTTCTAGTAATTTAAATAACTCTAGGGGAGTTAGGTGGTATATATACTAGGGGTCTTATATTCTTTCACATTGAGCTCCTATCTCTTCCCTTTTTTTCTTTTTGATTTTATGTTCTAAATCAATCAAGCGACTCATTTTACCAAGCATCCTCCATGCCTGGACACGTGGACGCTCTTTCTCCTACCTGCCAGTTAAACATTGAACTCCACCCATTATGTCTATGACTGACAGATGATCATCTTCAGTTCAGAAATTCCTGGAAATCCTTTCTCCCCATCATTTATGCCCCTTAGCCTGGCTTTCTAGTTAACCCCAAAGCACCAGGATGCCCTGCTGGGTGACAGCTGCACTCTACAACTCTTCATAATCATAAGTATGTTATGAAACCTATGGAATTAATATGTATTAAAAATATTGTAAGAATAAGAATCCCAAAAAAAGATAAAATAAACAAGGTAGTTCCTAAATTTCCCAATCCCTTTAAATAAGACTATTTACCTGTCACTAGGGCCAGCAGTGGGACCCCTGGAGCCAGTAATAGGACCCTCCCACCTTCTGTCGCACCGACAGATCTTCAACCAGCAGACTTGTTCCTGGTTAGCAAGGAATAACTGCACCTCAAAATGACAGTCCAAATATGCAGTGCTGGCAAGCTTGATGATTAGTTTTAAATATGTAACTCTAAATTAACTAAACTAATGTCCAGGTTTCTTAATAGTCTGAAACTTTCCTCCCCTCAGCAGAAGTTTGATCTAAGAGGTTATGTTGAAAGATGGATCCTGCATTTCCAAACAAATGGCTTGAAAGCCTCCATCGCATCTAGAATGTATTTTGGATGGATGATTCTGAGGAGGTGGACATCTGTTTTCATCTAAGAGATAGCTTCCCCAAACTTAGTGGCACCAGATGCTGCCTTTCCTACAGTGTTTTACGACTGAACTTCGCCTCCTCATCTCTTCATCCTCATACTCCTTACAAAGAGTGCCTACAACCTGCCTTTGCAAAACTACAGGTTGAAACCATCTCCTTTTAGAATTCTCCTGCTTTGTCTATCTCCTGTACAAGGTTGTTACCCTGAGTTTTCAGGAGCACACCTTAACCTTTTTGCCCCTGTGTGGGACTTTCTCCTTTGTTCTTTCTGCCAGCACTTTTCTGCTTGGGGTTGTGGTCTTGTTTTTGCTGGCTTCTTAGATTCCTCTTGGGCTAGTAGGCTGGGTCACGATGACTCTGTGTGACCCATGCCTCAAAGCTGAATTATTAGCACTGCTTCTTGCTGGTATTAGTGTATTTCCGGCACTTACCGGCACTTACCTTGTTTCCTGATGCGCTTGTTACTGGAAATGCTCTTCTTGGCAGCTCTGTTGGCCTTTGGTAGATGTTGATGTCCAACTCCCTGGCTGGTGTGGGTGTTTTACCCAAAGTGTTATTCCTGCTGAGACTTGAATGCTCAGACATGTGGACAGCCACATTTTTGCAGTACTCACATTTGTATATAGAGCACAAGGTCCAATCACCCGCCTACTAGAATCGCGCTCAGTGGTTTAAATGCTTGCTACTGACACATGCTATGATCTGCAATTAATGAGTTTGATCTCTAGCAAAACCATCTCCATGTTCCAACCTTCCGAGGTGGGTAAATCGAGTACTGTTAATTGGGTAACAGTAACGCCTGATGTTTAAAGAGTTATGTGAAGTGTTAAAAAATCACATTTTGATTTTATAATGGGCAGGACAGCGCAGCAGGCAGATAGCAGAGAGAGGTACAACACTGCACCTGCCGAGGCAGACCCAGCACAGCATTTTCACCACGTAATTCACACGGTCCACCCTAGTAAATTTGTTTTCTATTCTCTGAATCACTGATTGTGGGATGGCGTGAGGTGATAGCATCATACTGAAGCCCCACCAGTGTTCAGATACGCAATTTCTATGTCCTTATCTTAGTGGGGCCAAGTAGCACAAAAGGCAGGGACTTCCAACTTATTCTCACTGGAACTGCCACCTGCTGGTAGGCCTGAAGAGTCCAGGGACCATAATAGGCATTCTCTGATCTGTGGCACACCTTTAAATGGGTGCACCGGGTGCAGACCTGGTCAGTATACCCTAATACAGCTAATGCACTGCCTTAAGGCAGCTGCAAACTCGTGCCTACCCTGGGGAAAACGCATCAGTCAAAGGCAGACCAGCTGTTGGAAGCAGCCCGTCTGTCTTTCACTGTACAGGTGGCCAAGTGGTCTTCCTTTCAAAAGGTGACAGGGATCCCCCATAGGATCCATTGGACCTCCTTTTCCCTCTTTCAAGGGTCAACCTCTTTGAGGCGCACTGTCGCTGTGGCCCCAGCAGCTCTTTTGCCTCTGCACCCATGTCTATGACACGGCAGGAGTGCAAACAGAACACACCCTTGAGATCGCACCAGCACACATGTAAGACCAGCGCAATCTGTATTACAAAAGGGTTCGCACAAACATTTGCAGACTCTTCTGTAGTACCAAAGTGCCCCGGGAGTGCAGAAAATGGGCACACGTGCAAGTTGCGCCCCCAAGGCACTCAGTGTAATGCAGCCCACTGGTAAGCACCGGCACAAATTAAGTGCTGTGGCAAGACTGTTTAGTCATCATTAGTACTACCAAAATGTAACATTTATTTAGGTTTCAGCTTTTCATAGTTATTTAACTAAACATGCACTCAGAATATAAATAAAACATTCAAATAGGAATATGTAATTTGTCATGCGTCAACCGCTGAATTAGTTAAATTAAACACTCTAGTTAAGGAATACAGGTTTGCAAATTGAAGTCAAACTTACTAGCAATTTCTCCCTTTACTTTTTGCCCTTTAGTGAGTAGAATACAAAAGCTCAAACTCTTTGGAATAAAAGTAACATGGCTACAAATATGTACCTGAATGTTTTGTTACTTTTAGAAAGAGCTTTTCCAGTTTTGTAACATTAGTTATGAAAAATAAACAAAGTGGCAACGTAGTCAGATGAATACTTGACCAGCTACTCAATTTTCTGAAATATAAATCGCGGTGGAGAAGATGCATCACACTTCAAGTAAAGAAATCCGCAATAAGCAACACTGTGACCTGCACAAGAATCAATATTGTCAACAGTCTTAGCCAACAGCATACACTTAAGCTCTAAACAAATTTAAAAGAAATCTGCAGTACTGTGAATTGTGTTGGCTACTATTTTGGCCACTTATGTTCCTGGAGAGCTTTCTTCAAAACCGAAGAATAAGCAATCCTAGCTAAATTAGTTCCATGGCCGGACTGGCCATTATACCACTCTGGCAATTTCCCAGTGGGCTGCAGAGTAGTGGGCTGCTTTTAGAGATAGACGGGCTGCCTGCCAACCATGAAAGCCCCTATTGCCCCATTCTAGATATGCCAACCTGCAGTGTGGGGCTGGATATTACATTTTTGCCAGGAATGGTTTTGGTTTCCAGTCCGCACTAACTTCAATTCAGATTTTTTTTATCAAGGAGTTTGTTTGCACAGTGAACACATTATGGATCCGATTCACAAAGTTTTTGCCTAGGAAAACTTGTGTCACAGTCCTGGAAATTTAGTAGAAAGTTACAAGTGCAACCAGTGAAATCAGATATTCAGGAAATCCACACATGAAATGTTTGCACAAACATTAATCTAAATGGAACTCTTAGACATAGTAAGTGGTTATCCCCAAAATTTGTCTAGGAACCAGTCTCCTAGACCTACATTGTGCACCCCTTCCTTAAGTGATTTTTCCATATCAGACCCAGCAGCTAAATTCAGATATTTATGAAGGCTTAGCAGTCGATAGAGAGTAGGCATCCTGACTTCTATTACTTAATTACACTTTCAACTGACTACATTAGGGCGTTTAAGGAGAGGGTAGCTAGTTAACCCAGTGTTGATAATGGAAAGTGCCTTATGTTCACATGTCTGTCTCTCAGTCAGAGGATTTCCCAAAGCGGTATACCTATCAGTGAATGATCAGTTTCAGCCTTTAGCCACTCAACGAAGAAACTCAAGTGGGCTTGATAGCAGAGTGTGATATTTGGTATCACTATGCTTCCCTATTGTTTACAGGTTATGACCATCTTAAAACTATATCATTGACTTCTTCTCAAGGTAGATCCTTGACTTCTTCTCTTCCGCTATGAAATTGCTGCATGTGCACTGTTGAGCTTTGTCTGAAGCATCGAGAGCAGTGCCTGAAATAATAATTATATTTTCAGCCACACGACTATCATTAATGTTGTTGTTCTCCCCAATCATATTATTTTCAAATCTTTTTTGTAATACATAGGTAAGAAGCAATTACGCAGCCTAATAGTTTGTCCTACGTAACTGCTCTGTGTCATGAACACAGTGTTCCGAGAGTGTGGACGTTGAGGCGAGTTCCTCAGTTTTCCTATAGAGGTTGATTTAAACCCTGGCACTGGATTAAGAGTGTTAAAATAGACCCAGACTATGGGGGAAAGAGGGTACAGAGGAAAATAGAGAAACACACTCATACAGTCCTGCCAAGCTTCCCAGTTCCATGTGTGATGTGCTTATTCAGTCCACTTTTTTTCTTTGAATTCTGGGACTTGTAGTCTTGTTTAGTCCATTTTAACGCAGGACTACAAATCCCAAAATTAAAAGAAAAAACCCTGGGCTGATCATGCATGGACCAGGGAAACTTGACAGCTTTGCTCCTGCAGGCTGGTATTCAGAAAACCCTGAATGGATTTCAAAGGCACAGCATTCAGAGCCAGGTTTAAGGCTATTGTGTGAAATGCAAAAGCCATTATGTACATTCCAGATTGTACGAAATGTATCATTGTCATTTTTGAAGGCAGTTACCAAGTACCTTCCAGTAGACAATACACAGAATTAACATTCAGTGCATTCACTGAATTCATTTCCCCCTCAAACAGCACTGGTGCCTTTAATGTAAAAGAAATCCTATTTCTTCAGCCCAATGAGGTTGCACCTTAGGCTCATTGGCTTGGCAGGTCTGTCCCAGTCCTCCAGAGGTCTTGAAGTCCAAAAATGTTCCAAGTCCCAGGTTTCCAGGAGTGATAGAGGAAGTCCAGTTAGACACAGCCAAGGATCCCAGGACCTAGAACCAGCACTTTGGAGTTCAAGATTTAATCCAGCAGAGGCCACGGAATGGTCCAGGTCAGGTCCTCGCTTCCCACTCCACCATCAGCTGCCATGCTCTAACAGAATGAGCTCTATGAGTCTTTGTATCAATAACGGTCTCTCTAAAATAGTCTCGAGCCAACATAAGGAAAGAAACTGAAGCTGGCTGTTGTGGTTTAATCAAATGCATTCCTAGCAAATCAGCAGCTGGGGGCATCACAGTTCACTTCCTGTACAAGTATGACCTGGACATCAAAACCATGCTTAGTACAGGTTGTTTCTGCAGGCATTCCATTCCAAAGACTGAGGACAGTTTGACTTTCCTCTGCAACAGTTGAAAGTGAATCCATTCTGCAGAATAACTGTGGCATGTCCTGTATTGTAAATTCTGTAGAGCTCTTGATGTCATCAAGGTCAACAAAACTTCAAGGTTCCCTGATAGGCATTTCAAATATAATTCAATTAATTTATCTTTCTGGAAAGAAAGGAAAAAGGGAATCTGTGGGTTATTCAAAGAACTCTAAAATCAATGCAAATCCCATTGATTGCACCAGCTACTCTATGCCAGACTGAACCATACACCTTCTTGGTACATGGAGCCAAAATCTAATAAAATCTGCAACATCAGCTGAAAGCTCTGGGAACTGTAAGGATCTCCTAACATCTTCTGTGGTGCCACTGGCAACGCTCATTACATTTGAAGTGGGTCAAACTGATCCTATCACCTAACTAAAGATTTGCTATCTCAAGAAGAACAAGCATTGGCAAAGCCAATACGACTAGAATTGTCTGTCAACATTTTGATTTTGTCATTAATTGTCTTGTTTTTTCATTACTTTTATAAAAATATATTGCTGGGGGAGCTGCTGGACTCTTGCCAATATAAAAAAAAAGTGCAAAAGCAGAAAATTATTTTGGTCACAAAAAAAGCACACAAAGTATACAAAGAAGCTGATTCATTTCTTGGTGGTAAGATAAGAATGCGGTCCGCCCTCCGAATTTAAATGTGGACAGACCTTAGGGTTAATCACAACATGATTTTTGGCCTCCGACGGCCCTGCAGAGTAAGGACCATTGGAAGCTGACCTGTCATTCCGCCCACCTATTGCGGAATGATAAGTGAGTTTTCACTGCCAGGAAAACCCTGGTGGGAAGGAACAGTGAGAACTGCTAAAAGTTCCCCTCCCATGGTGAAAGGAGCACTGCATTTTTTTGTTTAAAAAAGAAATCCAGTTTCGGGATTTTCTTTTTGAAAATTAAAAAAAAGAACCTGTTTGGTACAGGGCTCCATCCTGCTGACGGAGCCCTGCTGCTGACGGAGCCCTGTACCAAACAGAAAAATGCACTGACAGGAACCGCTGTTCCTAGCAATGTTTTATAAATGACCACCAGCTTGGCGGTCCTTCCACCAGGGACATGGAGTAATTTACTCCGTCAACCTAGCGGAACCCCTGGCCGTCCGCCCATATATAAATGAGGCCCAAAGTCTCTTTTGACAGTGAGGAAAACTACTTTGTGTGCTGATGTGCTATTGTGAAAGAGCAGAATGCCGTCACTCACAGGGAAATTAGCCAATCACTCAAGTGGGCTGACTAATGGCCGCCTGCTGTATTGCTTGGAAGAAAATGTGATTGACACAATAAACCAATGGATGGAGAGAGCTGCCTGAAAGCATCTGTAAGTAAGTATATTAGTTAAACCATTTTAACAAAATCGTATGGCTGATGCCACACTGACCGAGGAGCAGTCTGGAGCTACTCACTAGTTGCTCCGGTAGAAAACAGGCTTCTCCATTAAAAGGGGGCACAGATTACTCATGAGTGAGGCTGCCCAGAGGAATAGTGCTAAAGTGGAACAGCTGTTAGAAGCTGCAATTAACGCTAATCAGGGACATACGAGATAAGAAACCTTGGGTTAAGATCCTTAAATCAGAGATCCACAGATGAGATCCGGCAGGACCAGATCAAGTACATTGCTGGTATCCAAACATATGAAGTAACAACGTTTATTAACCAGCACGAAAGGGAGTAGCAGTGCAAGTAGTACAAGCAGTGTAACCTCTGGGAACATTTCTGTGAGAACAGAACAAAAAGCAATCAAATCACTGCACAAGATCTTCAATTTTCTTAAAATACTCTTGCCACAGGACATCATAATTGAGAAATCTGAAGTCAGTGGGGTTAGTACAACAAAAATAAACCAGTCAGTGGCAGTAAAGAGACTTGACGCAAAAACCAAAGTAGAGGCAGACCGTGACGGTGAGAGTGAGGGTTACAGCTCTAGACAACACCTGAACACCCCAATGTTCCAACAAGTACGGCTCTATTACCTAGGCCAGAGGCATGGGTAACTACCCAAGAAATTGAGGCTGAAAATAGTCACCAAACATGGTCATCGAAAGAACAGAGCAAATGAAAGGCATTAACTATTCAACAGCATCGTTGATTGAGATTGATACTATTTCCGTCAGCCCAATTTCGAGTCTTAAACAAAAGGAGATCTTGCTGACTGCGAGGTCAGTTGAGGCAGTAGACATTAAAATAACTAGTTGAGATGATTATATAAACAAGACCAAGATGGATACATCCCAGATGAAAGGGACCCAGTTGGGAAATGTCTCCCCAGAGGGTAAAGCGGAGACCAGTCCATTCAGGCAGTCACATGCTGGCCCAGGAAGGCCAGCGCTTTTAAATGCATACAAGCGATAGTCGACGCACTTAACTACCACTCGGACAAATTCGATTTGTTAAACAAACTCGCAGTTTTTGTGACAGGAATATATAAAAAACTAATACAACTCAATAACCTCATATCATGGGTGCATTCCAACACAGCTAGTGAAGTGGTCCACTGTGCCTGTTCACCAGTATTGGATAAATTAAGCACCTTGCCAGAAATAATAGGAGATCTATTGATTGAAGTAAAGTCAAAGCCCACAATACAGAAAGCGGACCAGCCACCACACTATAGTAATGAAATCAAGCAAATACACCCGGCTAGCGAGGGGCGCAATAATGGAAGAATAACAAAACCCCTGCTGATCCAAAACACGACTAAATAAAGTGACGGTGGTAGTAGAAGTACACCAACCAAAGTGAATTAATGACCTAATTTTCCGTCTGGACCCGGACTCAACAGAAACAGCATGTAAGGAAGGCTTAGTGGCAGAGATAGTGAAGCTATATAATCATAAAACACCCATTCTGGGCCAAGTAAGGCAGGGGATACAGTGACAATTACAGATAAATTACTCCCGGAAGAGACATCAGGTGGGAGCCCACTGAAATAATAATTGGGTCCACCACAAAGGAACAGTGCCGTCTTAGCAAACGGGAAAGAAAGAGGTTGCGTGAAAGCAAAAGTAAAAGGTTTACCAAGGTCAAATGCACACTACAATAAAAAACGTTATCCTATCTTTAATGGCCTCAGAAATAGCAAAGAAGAATTGAATATACTAAAGAAGGAATTACCCATCAATTCACAGCTGTTAGTAACAAGTGAGGGCATAACAATTCGTACAGTTTAAAGAATGACCAAACGAAATCTGAAGAGGGTAAAAAGCGGCATGTAAACAAAACAATCAGCGCACAAACTGAAACGGCCCCAATGGAAGATCATGTTAAGGATTGTAAAATCCAGAATGGTAAACAGCAGGAATTGAAAGATCATTTTGCAAATTGTACGGGACAAGGAAAACTACCCCAGGACTGAAATAGCAACCGCGACAACACAAACAAAGTGTGAGAGCTCACAGCCGTATAAAGGCTGTGAAGAAGATCGAGAAAGAAACCTGCAACAGCACTCATCAGTCGCAAACAAGCCTGAAACGGCATGGACTAGCATTAACACAACCAAGGGCACTTTTGTTCAGCCGCCAGATCGCATGGGGTTACAAACATCGTTACAACTGAAGGTTCAATGTGTGCTGCAAGATAAGCCCATTAAACAGGAGGAAATGAGTGGACACGGGGGCTTGAGATCAAAGGTCGCACCATACAAATTAAGAATATAAGATGGAATCCTGCAACAAGTAACCAAACCTGAGGCTCAAGTATCGAAATTAGAGACAAAGGAAAAAATAAAGAGGCCCCACAGAGAAGAATCACATACCAGAGGTGGCCCCACCTCAAACAAACTCTTGTGGTGTCGAGAGTACCAATCAAGAGGTAGACAAGATGTGTTGAACCGTAGTAACATTCTTGGACTCACTGAGCAACTTCCAGGTTTAACGATGACAAAATCAGAAGGATAGTTACCATTGAATTCACCCCCCTGCGAGGAGCTCAGTTAGTAGATCCTACAGTGGTCACATTTGCTCCCCAACAACTTGCTGGTCTTGTCTAC
Source organism: Calotriton arnoldi (assembly GCA_963921515.1). Lineage (NCBI taxonomy): Eukaryota > Metazoa > Chordata > Amphibia > Caudata > Salamandridae > Calotriton > Calotriton arnoldi. Next base: position 863,854 of record CAWUFW010007685.1, read on the forward strand.
TCAAATAAAACAATGCTTAAAAGCTGGGGTATAAAAATAGCACACTTCATTGCCTAGCCACTGCCATTGCCACTTACGTCTGTGTATATCATAGACATCAATATCAGTGTGAAGGGGTGCAGTAGGGTCACACGCCACGAAGTATGACGCAAGTAAGATAAGCTTGACTTCAAACGCCAATACTGGCATGCAGATAGATCAAGATAAACAACTGCCAGCCCACTGGTGCTCCATGGACTGAAGTTGGCTCCGAGTAACCCTTTCAACTATGGCCCATGTCAATTGAAATATAGAAAACATAAAAATGGAACCTGGACAGCTCGAATCAAAAAATAAATGACCATGCTTTAACATGTTACTGGCAAAAACTTCCTGTAATTATGCTACAGGAAGCTTGGACACAGTCCTCAATGCCCCTGATAGGGCACGTAGAAATAATGAGTTCAGCATTAAAAGACAAAAGAGCTTCGCGATCCAGGGGAGGTCTATCGATATGTGGATTAAACGTGTAGCCTCCTAAGGTTTTGAAAACTGAACCACGGATCCTGGCAGTAAGCTTAATGGGCTGGGCCATAGATCCGGAACTCCAACTGACACTCATTAACGCATACATTAACCCCAATAGGAGGGAAAAAAGGTTAACGATCAAAAAACTAAGGCATGCAATAATGATATTAGTGCAAGGACTCGGAATTTATGATGACAGGGGATTTTGATACCAACTTATTCCAAAGCAAAGATAACGATCCCGGCCAGTATGAGGCAAGTAGTTATGGACTAGTCCCAGGTCAGATCCTCCAGCAAAAAAGTTATGCCCAGATAAACTGAGGGGAAGCGTCCTTACATTCAGTACAATAGCAGGATTGAGTCTGTTGAATGGTAGATTTCCAGATGACACCCTCCCATCGTGGACTCGAGCTACCGAGAACCATGTCTTGTGCTTGAATTATACATTGGCGACCATATCCTTGTTTAATTATATCCTGCAAGATAGAATTGGACATTGCCCGGAAAGCGATCCTCTCCCGCAGTCCATCAGCTTATATGCAAGAACTTCAGTCTTTCAGACAGCCAGTGTGTTAGTAGGAGAGCCACATACAACAAATCTCAAAAGGCTAAAATGAAACAATGATATGTCAACCAGCCATCATACACCAAAGTAAAGCCTTTTTTACTATGAATGTAGGTGGAGGGGACCAGATTGACGAGTGGGAAAAATTCCTGGAGTATATGCTAGCAATGTTTCCACAGACGAGTACCACTGCTGGTTATTCCCTGTAAGAAAAACAACAAAAAGACTTCCCCCAGAACTAAAGTGTATTAAAAAGCTGCTAAATATGAACCTTCACCTATTGCGAGTCAGACCACACAATAAGGGTTTAATGCTAGCGGTGAAGCTGGGCAGAAGAAAATTCAATTAGGAGCTCTGGAAATTCAATAGGGAAAGACTAGATGACTATTGGGTTAAGCTAGCCTATACCAGTAAGAGTAGGAATCCAGCAAAGTTTTGGCAGATAGTAAATGAGAAAGAACATGGGCAATGTAGGGCAAGCAACGCAAACATCAGTGAGCAAGACTGGACTGAGTTCCTAGTTATCCATCTGACAGTTGAAGAGGATGAACAGCAAATAGACCACAATCACAGGTAAAAGAAGGAGGAGGCAAGCAGGCCACTCAATGACTTTGCTAACCCTAGAGAAACATTGGGAAGCAACAAGCCACAGCAAAAGGTAGATGGGGATGATGCAGATGCACAAGAATCTGACTCATTGGTAGCAATAGAGTTGATTAGCCGTCAGTTGCAAAAAAGTATTGTTCACACTGACTGCTCCAGGGCCAAACGGGATACCACAAGCGTTTTTTTTTTAAAAATCCCTCACGTTTTGGGCAGACAAATTAGCCCCTTTCTTCATTGAAGTACACCAAAAAGAAAAAGTCCCAGATTCTTGGAGAGGTTCAATAATGCATCCGATTTTTAAGGGAAGGAAGAGGAACTAGCCAATAAACTACTGCCTGATATCGCTTTTGGATGTGGAGGCAAAATATTTTGCAGGTCTACAAATGGAATCCTGGGTTGAGCCAGACATGTTTCCGACAAAACCAAGGCTGTATCGCGAATATGATGAGCATTTCCATGCTTATGGCTTGGACTGACCATTTGTAGGCATCACCATACATCTGCTATGTAGATTTCAAGTCACCCTTTGATCAGGTTCCAGGAAGTTTACTGTGGAAAAACAATTATAATCTTGGTCATACACAGAGAAGTTGTTAATAGCAATAGAACTTCTATATTCGGACACCTGGACAAGGATAAAATTATGCGATGGCAGCTATCTATCTAGAAAAATTCACACCACGGTGGAATTGAAACAAGGATGTGTTTTAGCCCCCCTGTTGTTCAACTTAAAACATCCCAGACCTTACAATTGTTTTGAATCAAACAAACTCGCACCCGCCAAAATTGGGAGGAAGATCATTGTCCAACTTATTATATGCATATGATTTGGTGACAGATCCACAAATTAGACGAATATACTAGGACCAACAAGCTTGAAGTGAAACTGGCAAAAACAAAGGTAACTGTCTATGGAAAAAGAGTAATCAAGAATGGGGCCTGGTACCTGAGGGGCGCAATCATCAGCAAAGCATCAGAATATAAGTACCTTGGAGTCTGGATCAATGAAGAGGAAATCTGGCTCGACAGAAATAATCAATCAGAAATAAAGCACAGGCACTTCAAATTGCATTCTCAAAGGCCTCAAACTACCTATGGAGCTCCAGGTTAGACCCAATCCTTAAGGTTATGAAGGCAAAGTTACTACCATCAATAATTTATGGGAGTGAAATTTTACTGGGAGAGGACACTAGACTCTTGAATACCCCGGTGGCTAAAATATATAAGTAGATCTTTCATATTCCAAGAGCATCATCACTCGCCCAAGTGTGCAAAGAATATGGCCTGTTAAATCAAGTTATATTCAGACAGTATCCATTCCTTATTATGTGCCACAAATTAAGAGCCTCAAAGCCAGATACCTTGGATAACGTAATCTGGCAAGAAATCGCAAGTAGTTACAGCACATCGCCACACCATCAATATCTGAAAAGGCATTGAATTCACTACAAGCAAGTGATTTGTGAAACCAGCGGGCTGCCCATGTAGTGTTTAAAAAACATGTTTAAAAAACATATCGAAATCAATGCTCTCAAGCTTAGCAGATCACAGGATATAAATATGCTAGCATGACAAAAGTCATGCCTGGATGGTGACAAACAGCTATAACAAGAAAAGTCAACAAGTGTACGTGGGCACAAATTACTCAAAGTATATGAGTGACAAGTTTGGTTTCGAGGCTTGCCATCCCTGGACTTTCTGCAAAAGTGGTTCATGCAACCTGCAGTCGTAAGTTGCAGATTTTGCAAGAAGGAAAAATAAACTCTTATACATGTTGTATGTCTGTGTCCAGTGCTTCTCAGAAAATGCAAAAGACACACTGATAATAGACTGAATGCAGAGCAAATCAAACATTTACCCCAAGTCAATAGATCTGGGTTAAATCCATCATTCTTTTGCTCGAAAAGGCCACCCCAATTTAGACCCAGCAATATGCAAATCAGTCTTGACCCTTTGCCTGATGGGAACAATCCAGACCGAACTGCCAAGACACGTCCTTCCTGGACCGGAAACAAGCATCCTTGGACCGGTTTCGGGGCATCACCCCTCATCAGCCAGGCTAGCTTGAATCCAGTGGCATAGTGAGCCTGGGACCCACGTCTGGGCATACCAGGCGCACATAGGGCGAGAAAGCAAAAGACACACAGATGATGGACGGAATGCAGAGCAAATCAAACATTCACCCCTAATAACTAGATCTGGGTTAAATCCATTGTTCTTTTGCTCACCATGCCACCCCAGTTCAGACCCAGCCATATGCAAATCAGTCTTGGCCCTGAACCTCATGGGAACGGTCCAGACCGAACTGCCAAGCCAGGTCCTCCGTGGACCGGAAACAAGCATCCTGGGACCAGTTTTGGGGCATCACTCCTTATCAGCCAGGCTAGTTCGAATCCAGTGGCACAGTGAGGCCGGGACCCACGTCTAGGCATACCCGGCGCACTTAGGGCAAGAAAGCAAAAGACACACAGATGATTGACAGAATGCAGAGCAAATCAAATATTCACCCCCAGTCAACAGATCTGGGATAAGTCCATCATTATTTTGCTCACCATGCCACCCCAGTTTAGACCCAGCCATATGCAAATCAGTCTTGACCCTGTGCCTCATGGGAACAGTCCAGACCGAACTGCCAAGCCAGGTCCTCCCTGGACCAGAAACAAGCATCCTGGGACCGGTTTCGGGGCATCACCCCTCATCAGCCAGGCTATCTTGAATCCAGTGGCACAGTGAGCCCGGGACCCACGTCTGGGCATACCTGGCGCACTTAGGGCGAGAAAGCAAAAGACACTCAGATGATGGACGGAATGCAGAGCAAATCAAACATTCATCCCCAGTCAATAGATCTGGGTTAAATCCATCGTTCTTTTGCTCACATGCCACCCCAGTTTAGACCCAGCCATATGCAAATCAGTCTTGACCCTATGCCTCATGGGAACAGTCCAGACCGAACTGCCAAGCCAGGTCCTCCCTGGACCAGAAACAATCAATCAATCAATTAATCAGGGGTTTTAAAGCCCGCTACTCACCCGTGAGGGTCCCAAGGCGCTGGGGGGGGGGGGAGTGCAGCTCCGGATCAGTTGAAGAGCTAGGTCTTGAGGCTCTTCCTGAAGGTGTGCAGAGTGGGGGGCGTCTGATGTTGACTGGGAGCTTGTTCCAGGCCTTTGCTGCGACATAGGAGAAGGCTCTTCCACCTGCTCTGGTTCTGCGGATGCGTGGGGTCTCTGCCAGGATGAGGTCGGCAGAGCGGAGGTTCCTTTTGGGTACATGGAAGGAGACTCTTCCGTTGAGGTATTTGGGTCCGATGTTGTGGCGGGATTTGTAGGCCTCAATGAGTAGCTTGAAGGTTACTCCCTTCTCGATGGGGAGCCATTGGAGGTCTCGTAGGTGCTGGGACATGTGCTCATGTCGTGGGGCTCCGAGGACGAGTTTGGCTGGGGTGTTCTGGATGGTTTGGAGCTTGTGTAGCAGGGATTTGTTGATTCCGGCGTAGAGGGCGTTACCGTAGTCCAGTCTGCTGGTTATGAGTGCGTGGGTGACGGTCTTTCTGCATTTGGGGGGATCCACATGAAGGTCTTGCGGAGGATGCGGAGGGAGTTGAAGCAGGTGGAGGCGACGGCATTGATCTGGCGGGTCATGGTGAGGGAGGAGTCTAGAATGATGCCGAGGTTTCAGGCATGGTCTGTCGGAGTGGGTGGGTTTCCAAGGGCAGAGGGCCACCAGGTGTTGTCCCAGGTGGTGGAGGAGGGTCCAAGGACGAGGACCTCAGTCCTTTCCGAGTTGAGCTTTAGGCAACTGTTGCTCATCCAGGCCGCGACGTCTTTCATTCCTTCCTCGAAGCTGAGTCTGGTGTCTTCGGGGTTCCTTGTGAGGGAGAGGATGAGCTGGGTGCCGTCGGCGTAGGATACTATGTTGAGCCCATGCTGTCTAACGATGGCGGCGAGGGGGGCCATGTAGATATTGAAGAGCGTGGGGCTGAGCGACGATCCTTGGGGTACTCCGCAGTTAATCTCTGTGGGTTCGGAGAGGAAGGGTGGAAGTCTGATCCTTTGGGTTCTGCCGGCGAGAAAGGAGCGGATCCAGTCGAGGGTGGTTCCTCGTATGCCGGCGTCGTGGAGTCTGGCGGCGAGAGTGCGGTGGGAGACGGTGTCGAAGGCTGTGGAGAGGTCTAGTAGGATGAGGGCAGCGGTGTGTCCCTGGTCGAGTAGCATGCGGATGTCATCGGTGGCGGCGAGGAGGGCGGTCTCGGTGCTGTGGTCGCTGTGGAATCCGGACTGGGAGGAGTCGAGAATAGCATTCTCTTCGATGAAGGTGGTCAGCTGGGCATTGACGAATCTCTCGGTGACTTTGGCTGCGAAGGGAAGGAGAGAGATGGGCCGGTAGTTTTTTAGGTCCGTCGGGTCCGCCGAGGGTTTCTTGAGGAGGGGCTTGACCTCTGCCTGCTTCCAGTCTTCGGGGAAGATGCCGGATTCGAAGGAGGCGTTAATGGTCCGGCATAGCTTGGGTGCTATGGCGGCGGCGGCTCTGTGGTAGATGTGCAGTGGGCAGGGGTCCGTGGGGGCTCCTGAGTGGGTGTTCATCATGGTTGTGGCGGTATCCTCGGTGGTACCCGGTTTCCAGGTGGTTATGGTGGGCTTGTTGTCGATGGCGGCGAGGAGGGTGGTGTCTGGAGTCTGTTCGCTGAAGTTGTCGTAGAGGGCCTTGATTTTCAGGTGGAAGTAGGAGCTGAGTTTGTTGCAGAGGTCCTGGGATGGTGTGACGTCCGTGGCTTCGCTGGGGGGTTTGGTGAACTGCTGTATGACGTTGAAGAGTTCCTTTGCGTTGCTGGCGTTGGTGTGGATTTTGTTCCGGATAAAGGTCCTCTTGGTGTCTCTTTTGCGCTGGTGGTATTCAGTCATGGCGTTCCTGTAGGTGTTCTGGTCTTCGGTGGTTTTCCTGTTTCTCCAGAGATTCTCGAGGCGTCTGCAGGAGCGCCTGGATTTGTGGAGGTCGGTGGTGAACCAGGCGGCCTTCAGGGGGCGTTGTCTGGCGGGGTTGCGGAGGGGTGCGAGCTTGTCTGTGCAGCTGGTGATCCAGCGGTGTAGTTCTTTGGCTGCAGAGTTGGTGTCGGTCGGGGGGGGGTCGTGGCAGAGGGTGGTGTTGAGGTGTTCCTCTGTGACCTGGCTCCAGTTCCCTAATAGCGGGCGCGGGGCGGGCGCGGGTGCGGTGGTAGTGTTGAAGGTGAAGTGTACACAGTGGTGGTCTGTCCAGAGGGGTTGCGAGGTGTGGCTGAAGTGGATGTTTGTCCCTCCTGCGAAGATGGGGTTGAGAATGTGTCTGGCCTTGTGAGTGGGGGTGGTGATGAGCTGCTTTAGTCCGAGGTTGGCGTGGTTATCCAGGAGGGTGGTGGAGTCGGGGTCGCTGCTGTTGTCGAGGTGGAAGTTCAGGTCTCCGATGAGAATGTAGTCCGTGGAGGCGATGGCGTGGGGTGCGACGAGGTCGGTGATGGTGGTGGCGGAAGAGGCGCGAGGCCCAGGGGGTCTGTAGGCGAGGATCCCGCGCAGCGTGGTTCTGGGGCTGGTCTGGATCTGGAAGTGGAGGTGCTCTGTGATGGAGAGGGGGTCACTTGTGCTGAAGGTGGAGAGTCGGAGGGAGTTCTTGTGCGCGATGGCGAGTCCTTCTCCTGGGCGGACTGGGACCGGTTTCGGGGCATCACCCCTCATCATCCAGGATAGCTTGAATCCAATGGCACAATGAGCCCGGGACCCACGTATGGCATACCCGGCGCACTTAGGGCGAGACAGCAAAAGACACACAGATGATGGACGGAATGTAGAGCAAATCAAACATCCACCCCCAGTCACTAGATCTGGGTTAAATCCATTGTTCTTTTGCTCACCATGCCACCCCAGTTTAGACCCAGCCATATGCAAATCAGTCTTGACCCTGTGCCTCATGGGAACAGTCTAGACCGAACTGCCAAACCAGGTCCTCCTTGGACAGAAAACAAGCATCCTGGGACAGGTTTCGGGGCACCACCCCTCATCAGCCAGGCTAGCTTCACTTTCATCTTTGTTTTTAATAACTCTTTTTGCAAAGAAAATCAATTAATCATGCAAATAAATTTGAATTTGACATGCCAATTAAAATTAGACCTTGTAAACACAGTGGTAAAAAATATCAGCAAATGAATAATGTTTGTCCCCTCCCTGCCCCTTCTTGATGATTGGAAAAAGTGCCCCAATCATTAGTCTGTCACAATCAATTCATTATCTTTTATAAGCATTTTTGTACAAAAAGCAATCCTATGTGGCTACTTTTTTCTAGCAGTGACAAAGCATTACACAATTACAGTCTTTCTACCTCCCTGGGGAGGGCCATTGTGGAGGTTTACCACCAAACTGCCCACACCAGTGGGGCCAGAAAGCCCACCAGGCACCAGAGTAAGCATTTAAAAAAAAAAAAAGAATGGGGTTGGGGATAGCTGGTTCTAGCATCCAGCAACATCTCCCACTCCTAAAGCCCACACAGCATTCAGCCCCTTTGGGATAGCTTGGGGAATTTTCCCCCAGTCTGCTGTCCCAGGGAGGACAGAAAGCACACTAGGCTTACCAGCTATTTCAAAAAAGCAGAATAGGTCGTGGCCCGGCCATCTAGCATCAGTCCACACCCTTATCCATAAAGATGACATGGCCTGTCTGCCACCCCATTCCCTGGGTAAAAACTGGAGATTTACTCCCAATCTACTGTCCCCAGGGAGATGTAAAACACATTAGATACCAGGAGACGTGTTACAACAAGTGCCCTGGGGGCACAGTCACTTTGATATTTTAGACAGGGCTGCAGATTCTTGTGGGACCCCTTCTGCCTTAAGAATCATGCTGTCACACAGTTTGCATGAGGAGGCTTTCTGTCGTTTGCATGGGAGGGTGGCTCCATACAAATGAGGGAACACTTTCCACCTATGCCTTATTTCAGATGTGTTACAAATGTAAAAAACATGTTGGGTAGGCCGACTGACTGTGTGCCACATAGAAGTGGCGCACAGATGATGGGGCACCAAAGTGTGCTCCTTGAGAGCGTGGCATTGGGGACCCAGGGACCCATCCAGGCATTCAAGAGAGGCAGGTTCACCTTTAGTGAAAAACAGAGCCACAATTTCAAGCTACAGCCCTGTGTTTCACAAATGCACTCTCTTCAGAACAGGTGCAAAATGTCAGACTTTGCACCTGCACTTGGGACAGCATTTGTTTGTAATCAGGCGCACTCCTCCAGTCATGTCTAATTAAAAGAAAGAAATAATTTGAAAAGATTCATAATTCAAGTTTGTCTGGTGTATAACTCGGGCCCAAGAGTTTTGTTTATAGTCAAAAGAAAGGTATGGGGTAGGTCTGTTCTGGCTTGGGCCACACCCATGGACCCCAAACAGTCTTTCTGCTCCCCGATGCAAAGAGGCAAAATACTGCAGCCTTCCCCATTGGAAGTGAGAGTAAATTTGGATTCCTTTAGGTGTTGTGTGGCATGTGGACCTGTAGAGAAGGGTGTAACCCAACCCCTACCATCTGCTTCTCCTGGGTATCAGAAACGCTGTCTGGGTAGGACACATGCCAAGATGGGCAGACGCCTCACACCATTTCTTTTTTGGACACCAAACTCTGGTGTCTAGTGGATTTTCTGCCCCTTGGGATAAGAATATTGGAGGCTAACCTTTAAATTTCCCCAAAGGGGGCAGAAAGGCTGTCTGGGGGGGGTCAGTGGGGCTGCAATGTATTGCCAGGATGGGCAATCTCTGCACCCCATTCTGTTTCTCACATTTTTTCCTGATGGTCTGGTGGGTTTTCTTTTACCTCCCCCTTGCCCGCGGGGTGGGCAGAAATTGGGCCACACAGAGGGGGCTAAAGCTCACCAGACTACCATGAAAATGAGAAAAGGAACATGGTGGATGCTGGACTATCTTGGCATCAGGCACCACTCCTAACTACAGAGAGGCAAAGGGAGGCAAAACGGGAAGGGGTACCCCCCTCTTTCAGCTTGCATGTCAAAACGACATCCTAAGAAATTCCAGTTTCCTCTCACTTTTCATTGGGAATGGCTACAATATTCGGGCTCTGGTTCAGCCAGCACCCAGGGAACTCTACCAACACTGTGCATTTCTGAAACTTAGATCTCTATGGGAATCTAGGGTGGTATGGCTTGTGTATATTCAAGCATGTTTTCCTATCCTGAATGCCCTCCAAACATCAAAAATATGTCTAAAATACCCAATTTCCTCTCTTTCCGTGGGGGAGAGCTGCCGCATTTTGTCTGAGGGTCGTCCACCACCTAGGTAAACCTACCAACCCTGAACATTTCTGAAACCTAGATTTCTAGGAGAATCCATATTGGTGTGGTTTGCATGGAAACTCGCATGTTTTCCTACCCAGAATGCACTGCAAATGTCAAAGTGCCTAAGGAAAACAGTTTCCTCTCTCTTTCTATGGGCGATGGCTTCAGCATTTTGGCCCAAGGTCGATCTGCACCCAAGTAACCTTAACCTTACCCACTGTATGAAATTGGGTTACTGCTTGAGGGGGCTGAAACCCTTGTCAAGCAGCAGCCACAATTCTTCTCAGTGTGCAGTCATATCCAACCCCTAAATTAACCTGTGCTCAACCCTCGGGTAGCTTGGCACAGAGCAGTCAGGCTTTAACTCCGGTGCAATGTGTAAAGTATTTGTGCAACACGTCCAATAGTAACACAGTGAAAATACACCATAAAAGGAGCCCACAACAGAGTTAGAAAATTAGAGTGTTTTTTAGTTAAGAAAACAAGATCAAAACTACAAAAATCCAATCAGTAGATCCGTAGATATTCAGTTTTGAAGATTTTAGTAAACATTTTGCCGAAAGGCATAAAGCGCCAACTGTGGATATCTGGGTGTGCCAGACTGGGTCGAGGTCACAAGTTGAGACCGACCACAAAGGAGCGCAAGCGGCTACAGGGACCCAGCTAGGCCCACTGAACAAAGTACCTTCAATTCTGGTTTGCAGAGCGTTGCGAGGATCCGTGTCAAAGATGCGTCACACAGCCGAAGCGATGCGTCGGTTCTGAGATGCTGTGAGGCTGCGGTGTGAGGTCCCATTGCATTGTTGTCGAAGATCCCGTCGGCAAGGGCTTGCGATATGAAGTCCAGAGTCGGGACTGCGTCGCGCATTCGGGGGGATGCGTCGGTGCCGAGGAGCTGCGATGCGGAGTTAGTCGCCAAGTCTGCCGTTGACGAGAGATGAGAGGGTTTGCACCGAGGATGCTTTGCACAGCGGTTCCAAATGTAATGCGGGCTGCAGCGGTGATGTGAGTCTATGCAACGGGTCAAATCCACGGAGCAAAGGAGATGCAGTGGTTCTGTTAGGGGCTGCACGCTGCAGCAGAGGAGATGTGTCGGTTCCACTGGATCCACAGAGTCTGGCAAAGCACCCTAAGCCCACTTTCAAGGGTTCAGGACTTGGGTGGCACCACTTGGCAGAGTAGACTCACAGATGGCAGAGTCCAGGCACAAGTGCAATGGTTGCTGGAGCCTTCTGTCCCTGAGGCTCAAGTCAGGAGGTCAGCCAAATAGCCCTTGGAGTCACTCTGGGGTTCTGGATTAAAGAGGTGTAGGCCAGTCTTTCTCACCCAGGCAGGAGGGCAAAAGGCAGCAAGTAAGCACAGCTTAAGCAGCAGCAAGGCAGCAGTCCAGTGCAGGTCAGCAGATTGGCAGTTCTTCAGGAGCACAGCAGACCTTATTCCTGGTCGAGTATCCACAGGTCCAGAATTGTACTGAAAAGTTGGTATCCGAGGTCCAGTATTTATACCCAGTTGTGCCTTCGAAGTGGGGGAGAAGCTTCTGGAGCTTTTTCTTGGAAGTCCCAGGCATCCCATCGTCCCTGTCCTGGCTCCAGACTAACTCCAGGTAGTATGCAGTCCTTTGTATGGAGGCAGGGCACAGAGCCTGTTCAGGTCTAAGTGGGACTACGTCCAGGCACACCTAAACTCCCTACGAATACACAAAGCCCATCTGTCGGCTACATCCAGTCATGTGACCAGAGACAGGTTACAGGCACTAAATGACTAAGACAGGAAAATGCCAACTTTCTAAAAGTGGCATTTTCAGAATGTAATTTAAAATCTGACTTCCCCTTAAGTTAGGATTTTAAATCAGGCTTCCAGAGACACCAAACATGAACTGGTAACCTATTCCCATTTGGAAATTACACTTATAAAATATAATAAGGTAACCCCAATGTTATCCTATGGGAGAGGTAGGTCTTGCACAAGTGAAAAAGTTTTTTACTACCAATAAGTACATGTCCAACTTTTTAAATTTGTTGCACCCTGCCCTCTGGGCTGTCCAGGGCCATTCCTAGGGGTGACTTATATATATTAAAAGGAAGGTTTGGGCCTGGCAAACGATTTATTTTTCAGGTCATGATGGAAGTTTAAAACTGCACACACACAGGCTGCAATGGCAGGCCTGAGACCTGCTTAAAGGGCTATTTAAGTGGGTGGTACAATCAGACCTGCAGGCCCACTAGGAGCATTTCATTTACAGGCCCTGGCCACATGTAGTGCGACTTTACTAGGGACTTACATGTAAATTAAATAAATTTAAAGCCAGCAAAATCATCATCAGCAAACAACTAAGGAGGAAGACAAAATATTTGGGGGAAGACCACCATAAGCCTAACAGGTCTATTACCCACTCTGTGTCAAAATGTAAGGGAGGTACCCTGATACTTGGAAAAGGGATGGGTATATCTATAGAAACAACAACAAGGTTCCCTTTTCCCCGAATTTGAACAAGAAAAAACTGATGCGGTACCCAAACTAGCAGACCAGATACAATAAATCCGTGATCAGGGCTATGATTACTACATTTCCAGGTTGCTAAATTACAAAACATAAATATCAAAAACACAGTGTTAAGAAAAGCAATACAAAAAACAATATGAAAAAGGAATGCTCAGTAAAAATCAATATTTATTTAAAAAAAAATTTGACACAATTATTAGAAATGATTTACTATACTGCATTATTTGTGCATAACTTTAAAAACATTCATCAATATTCCAACATCTTGATAAAATACATTGTTTAAAAAGTACAAACTGTCGACGCGGCGTTGCGGCGTTTCGGTGTTAAGGTGTTTTCGCCACCTTCTTCAGGACAATAGTTCATTAGTAAAAATCTGAGTGAACAATATAAAGAAACTATATTAGAAACAAGAAACATTCCTTTTTTACAAAATTGAAATACACATTTTAGCAACTCGGAAACTTATCCTTAAAAAGCTAATCCACTGTAATTTATACCATCTGATTATTGCTGCTAGTTTTTTTAAAAAGACGTTAAGGTAACACCACCATGCAGTAAATTGCCTAAAAAATGGACAGATCCCTCTAGACCAATGAGGGTAAACATGACTCCGGCATAGTTTTAGTAATAATACTGTGAACCCTCAGTCGTTTTGTTGGACTATCAGAGGGGATGAATCTCCCATATGTCGTCTTTCTACGTCTTGAGGACACTCTAGTTGATTCTAGAAACTGGGGTATAAGACTTGAATCAGTACCTATGATTCTTCAGTGATACTATATCCAAAGTGGACAAACAAAGGTCTGATATTTATGAACCCACCTGTTCAGTCTGTGTTTCTTAATTTCAAACGCCCCGTGCTGCTGAAATGTCATTCTCCTTGACAAAATCGGTGCTGTGTATGATTCTATAAACAGTGTATAAAAAATATATAGTCGGGCTTTAATAATAGGGTCATCCAGACCCTGCATATGTTAGCGATATTGACAATGAAATTGCATTATCCCACCTGTACGATATCCTGTTACTGTATCAGGGCGTACTTGTTCTGAACTTTTATCCGTACGGTGGCTGTGCTATGAATATAAAAAAACTTTACTATAATACTGCACATGTTTAAAAGTACACCTCAATGTTTCTTTTAGCTGTTACCTCTCACCTCTGTTAAAGATTAAGAAAAAAAAGGGAAGGCGTAGTGTATGTCAGTTTTCAAAATCCAGATAAGTGTACTTCTGGATAATTTTCAGCTGTGAAGAATAAGACCACTGTTAATATAGAGGACATTTATAATGCACCTAAATGTTCTTTATAGCTGATGGGACTCGTAATTTCTCAGCTTAAAATTTTTGGGGGAACGAGCAAGGCGCAGTATATACTGATTTACCGGATCCAGGTATATATATTACTGGATAATTTTTTATCTGTAAAGAATAAACCTGCTATTCATATGGAGGACATTTTTTATTGAAAGTGTCAGAGTACAAAATGAGTTTTTATAATTTACCTCATAATCCAAGTTTGTCAAATTTCCAGCCTTTGTAAAATCTGCCGTCCCCGATTAGTGAGACGACCATTAAAAAACTTTTAGGCTCTGAAAAGGAGTGGAAGGATATATTTAGCAATGAATGTCCATAAATCCTTTTATTATCGCTTGACTCCTCCCCGTTTTTTACTAGGTATAATAGGTGGTCATGGATTATGGCACAAAAATTCAAAGATTGCGACTATTTTATTATATAGGCTACCTTCCTTTTAGTAGACCACCATCATTTTTACTGGTCTTCAGTCAACCGATCTTAAATACTATAGTTTCTATTATTTTAAAGTCCATCTAAATGTGGGCAGGGATTTACAAATTTTAGTGTTAACCCTCTGCTTCTCCATAGTATACAAAGGCTGAAACCCCCCATCCTGTTACAGCAGTTCACTCACCATTAGAATCAGCCAGGAAAGACGATCGTCGGTATCGCTGCCTCTCCGTCAGTGATTGACAAAGTGGCTGTGTTCTGAGCCTCCTTTTCAACCCCTAAACTGCGTCGCTTTAGTGTGATGGCATTTACTAACCGTATGCACCTGTGCTGGCTTGCCGAAAATACTGTGTTTCCATCCTCTATGTGGATTTGGAAACGAAGCGGCCGTTTTGTAGTGTGCAAATAGTTAATAGCGGGGCATCGCATATCGTGACCCTGTTCAATCAGAGTTCATTATATCTTTTTCCTATGTCTTAATATATTTTTAAATCTCTTGGTATTACCGTCACGCGGCAAGAGTTGTAGGATTTTACCCATATTTCAGCTGCGTGTGTTATTTAAAGCCATAGTGGCCGTCTTGTGGAAGGCCTCTGAGGCAGGAAATCCATTATTCCGCAACTCCGCGTGTTTATGCCTAATAGTATACATATTAAAACGGAACCGCCATTTTGTAATATACAAATAACCAATGTTAACTGGGCTCCACATATCAGAACTACGTCTATTTTAAACCAATATTTTATCATTCTCAGTACTGGGTTTGTATCAGTACTAATTTATATTTAAACCTCTTATTGTTTCAAAGACCCCACTGGGGTTGCAAATTTTTTTTTTCCCCATTCTGCCGCTGCGTGGGGTTGTTTAGAAAACGCGGCAGCCATCTTCTAGAGTATATACAATTAGATCCTGAATAGTATGTACAGTATAATTACCAAAGCTTGCTCTTTTTAAAATGAACTTATAAAAAGAGCTTCTACTTTAAATGATTCTTTCCCATTCCTCCCTGCTGTTTAATCCGCATTTATATGTGTTAAATTTGGACATATAGAACTGTTCCCTTTTCTTTCTTTTTACTGTCAAATCTCCTCCTCTTATACTCATTTCTATTACCTCAATAATGCACCACTTCAAATCATCTATTTTATGTGTCATTTCAATCCAGTGTTCAACTAAAGGTACATTTTTTCGCCTAGTACTGAATCGCAGACTTATGTTCATTTAATCTTAACCTGATTTCCCTGGAGGTTTCCCCAATGTAGCCTTTGCTGCAGGGGCACAGGATCAGATAAATGACATTTTTAGTGCGACAATTCACTAAACTTCTCTAGAAATGGGTGATGTTATTATACGTCACTGAGATTCCCTTCATGACATGATCACAGTTATTACAAGAACCACAGGGAAAGTTTCCTACAGGGCATGAACCATCAATCGTTCGCAAACGATTCCTATCCGTAAAGGACGGATATGTGTGTACTAAGCAATTCCTTATGGTCTTGTTTCTTCTAAATGCAAAGAGTGGTTTAGGTAACAGATTGGAGTTACTGTTGTTCAACAAATACCAATTCCTATTTATGAGATTTTTGATTTTATTACTTATACTAGTAAAGTTGGTTACACAGACAATTTGTTGATTCCTCTCATTGCCCTTCAATTTTGGTTCAAACAAACTGTCCCTATTGTAGTATTTCGCTCGTTTATACACTTTTTTAACTAGCTTCTTAGGATATCCTCCATCTGTGAATTTTCTAGTTAGTGTTTTGGCATGGAACTCAAAATCTTTCATGCTTGTACAATTCCGTCTTACTCTAAGGAATTGGCCAAAAGGAATATTATTTCTCTGACTAGAAGGGTGATAACTTTCGAAATGCAACATAGTGTTGCGGTCTGTGGGCTTTGTATAAAGCTCCACTGACAGAGTTCCATTATTGTCTTTAATTTTAATGTCCAAAAATTCACACTCTTTGTTGCTGTAAGCTGAGGTAAACTTTAGGTTCTCATCACCTAAATTTAACCATTGTATAAATGATTCTAAATCATCCTCTGTGCCTTTCCAAATAAAAAAGACGTCATCTATAAACTGTGACCAATGGCTCACGTTTTCATAGAAGGGAGCGAGTTCGTTAAATATATGTTTTTCCTCAAAGGAGGAAACATAGAGACTTGCTCAGCTGGGAGCACATGTGGCTGGGATGCTGGTCCCTTTAATTTGTCTATGAAAATTCTCCTTAAATAGGAATATGTTGTTTTTTATTATGATCTCGACGCACTCAACAATAAATGTTGAGTGGGGTGATAAGTCACCCGCTTCATTGCCCAAGAGGCCCTTAATCATACGAATAGTATCATCCTGAGGGATATTCGTATAAAGGGCCTCTATGTCAAGAGTCACCATCCACTCTCTCTCAGCATCAAAAGGTGTATGTTCCACCATGTGCATCATGTCCGTGGTGTCCTTGATGTAAGCACGTTGTTTGGTCACCAATGGTTGAGGATGCGTTGCACAGCGGTTCCAAGTGTAATGCAGGCTGCGGCGGTGATGTGAGTCTATGCAACGGGTCAAATCCACGGAGCAAAGGAGATGCAGTGGTTCTGTTAGGGGTTGCACGCTGAAGCAGAGGAGATGTGTCGGTTCCACTGGATCCACAGAGTCTGGCAAAGCACCCTAATCCCACTTCCAAGGGTTCAGGACTTGGGTGGCACCACTTGGCAGAGTAGACTCACAGATGGCAGAGTCCAGGCACAAGTGCAATGGTTGCTGGAGCCTTCTGTCCCTGAGGCTCAAGTCAGGAGGCCAGCCAAATAGCCCTTGGAGTCACTCTGGGGTTCTGGATTAAAGAGGTGTAGGCCAGTCTTTCTCACCCAGGCAGGAGGGCAAAAGGCAACAGGTAAGCACAGCTTAGGCAGCAGCAAGGCAGCAGTCCAGTGCAGGTCAGCAGATTGGCAGTTCTTCAGTAGCACAGCAGACCTTCTTCCTGGTCGAGTATCCACAGGTCCAGAAGTGTACTGAAAAGTTGGTGGCTGAGGTCCAGTATTTACACCCAGTTGTGCCTTCGAAGCAGGGGAGAAGCTTCTGGAGGTTTTCCTTGGAAGTCCCCAGGCATCGCGTCGTCCCTGTCCTGGTTCCAGATTAACTCCAGATAGTATGCAGTCCTTTGTATGGAGGCAGGGCACAGAGCCTGTTCAGGTCTAAGTGGGACTACGTCCAGGCACACCTAAACTCCCTACGAATACACAAAGCACAACTGTCGGCTACACCCAGTCATTTGACCAGAGACAGGTTACAGGCACTAAATGACTAAGACAGGAAAATGCCAACTTTCTAAAAGTAGAGAAGAAGGCACTTTCTTCATGCACCAAACTGTCGCACTGCGATATGGGAAATAATCCCTCCAATATAGTAATTCATCCGAGTACTCCAATGTAAACACTGTATACCAATTGATTATGCAGATCCTTTTTCCATTCACTCTTATGCTTTTCACCACTATGGAGACAGCGTGGTTGCACTTTATATTCTTTATTCAAATTTTTCATGTCAGCTGTATGCCCGTCCAGGCTTCGTACAACGGCACACAAAGTACAATCAAATCATGAAGTAGACACATCTGTTCACCCAATGCATTTCGAGCCTGTGTGGCTCTTCGTCAGGGGCCTCTAGAACAAATAAAGGAACACCTCAGCTAAATCACTTGATATAAACCCAATATGTCAAACAATGCTAAATTTAATCTAACCCAATGTATAACAACAGTAATCGTAAAAATTACCAACCCCCTGTCCCACATACATAGCATGCGTGCGATATGACCCAAATGCGACATCCTCATCGTCTACCTGCTGAACCCCTGTCACCCCAGAAACTTTGTGCTCTAAAAACAAACTGCTACACCCAAAACCTTAAGAACTTAAACAACTCGTGCTGTCTCCCAATTTGCAAAACCTCATTTCCCTACTTATAATCCTCCCACTTTCCCAATGTGTTACCACCATTCCCCTCCTACCCCATATCCCTTGCAGTGCTCCTTAACAGTATATTACCTTGAAAACGCCGCTGCTGGCGGCCTAACCTCCTTTGTGCTGTTCTTCATTATCACAGCAACACATCTCTCACTCCCTGCCGGTCAACCCGTAATCACAGCTGCACTCTCCCTCATGACCTTTAAATATCTGACACCTGTCCCCTAACTTTGCACCAATAGCTGTGCTTGTTCCAATAACAAAAAACTCAAACACCCACAATGCACTCCCCATATCAATGAAAATCACCTGACAATCCCCACGCTTTATGCTTCACTCCCCTCAATGTCCGAAAAGCAAAATACAAATATTAACTGAGAAAATAAATTATCATTTCAGTAACCAACAATTACAATTTTGAAATCCATGAACCTATTGAAAATCCATTACTGTTCAACAAAACACATGTTTGATGAAAACCACATGTTAATGAAAAATGATTAAATCCAAACAAAACTGCCAAGTAGTTTGACTGGTACTGTTCATTTAAAAGTTCGGTGATAATTCCATGGACTTCACTCCATATTATAACTGTCTCCGCAGTGATAAACATCTTTACGTTCACTGGTGCCTTTTATTTTGAGAATTTTCCTTACAGTCAAGGGGTGCAAGACTCCTGGAGGCGAGAACATGCAAAGCAGAAATAACATTGATGAGGATGCACTCCTTCCCTTATTCTTTGACTAAATGCTGGAAACCTCATGTGTGAAATGCGTGCGATCAGTAACTGTGAATCGCCCCCAGTCACAGCGGATACTAAAGTAGTCCAAAAGGCACTTTCTTCATGCACCAAACCGTCGCACTGCGATTGTGGGAAATAATCCCTCCAATGTAGCAATTCATCCGGGTACTCCAATGTAAACACTCTATACCAATTGATTATTCAAATCCTTGTACATTCACTCTTATACTTTTCACCACTACGGAGACAGCGTGGTTGCACTTTATATTCTTTATTCAAATTTTTCATGTCAGCTGTATGCCCGTCCAGGCTTCGTACAACGGCACGCAAAGTGCAATCAAATAATAAAGTAGACTCATCTGTTCACCCAATGCATTTCGAGCCTGTGTGGCTCTTCATCAGGGGTCTCTGGAACAAATAAAGGAACAACTCAGCTAACTACTTAATATAAACCCAATGTATTAAACAATGATGAATTTAATCTAAACCCAATGTATTAAACAATAGTGAATTCCTGAAAAATCCCAACCCCCACTGTCCCTCCCCCTTCTCACAGCAGGGCATGCAATTTAACCCAAATACAACATCCTCATCATCTCGCTTGCTAGCCCCTGTCACCCCAGAAAATTTGTGCTCTAAAAACAAACTACTAAACCACAAAACCTTAAAAAACTTTAAAAACTCGTGATGTCTCCCAATTTGCAAAAACTCATCTCCCCACATGTAATCCTCCCGCATTCCCATGTGTTACCACCCTTCCCCACCTACCCTATATCCCTTGCAATGCTCTTTAGCAGAATATTACCTTGAAAACGCCGCTGCCGGCGGCCTAACCTCCTTGTGCAGTTCTCCGTTATCACAGAAACACATCTCTCTCTCCCTACCGGTCAGCCCGTAATCACAGCTACACTCTCCCTCGTGATCTTTAAATAATCATGACACCTGTTAGTGCCTCTCGTCATGACCTTTTACACCAATGAGCTGTGCTTGATCCAATAACAAAAAACTCAAACACCCACAATGCACTCCCCAACCAACGAAATCACCTGACTTTCCCCACGCTTGTACTCCCCCCTTCCCACTCAACCTTCAAATGTCCAAAAGGAAAATACAAATATTGACTGAGAAAATAAATTATCGTTTCGATAACCAACAATTACAATCATAAAATCCATGTGAATCCTATTGAAAATCTATTCCTGTTGAACTAAACACATACTTATGAAAACACATGTTGGTGAAAAATAATTAAATCCAGGCGAAGCTGCCAAGTAGTTTGACTGATACTGTTCATTTAAAAGTTCGGTGGTGATTCCGTGAACTCCACTCCATATTATAACTGTCTCCGCAGTGATAAACATCTTTACATTCACTGATTTCTAATTTTGAGAATTTTCCTTACATCAACGGGGTGCAAAACTCGCGGAGGCGAGAACATGCAAAGCAGAAATAACATTGATGAGGATGCACTTCTTCCCTTATTCTTTGACTAAATGCTGGAAACTTCATGTGTGAAATGCGTGCGATCAGTAACTGTGAATCGCCCCCAGTCACAGCGGATACTAAAGTAGTCCAAAAGGCACTTTCTTCATGCACCAAACGTCGCAATGCGATTGTGGGAAATAATCCCTCCAATGTAGCAATTTATCCGGGTACTCCAATGTAAACACTCTATACCAATTGATTATTCAAATCCTTGTACATTCACTCTTATACTTTTCACCACTACGGAGACAGCGTGGTTGCACTTTATATTCTTTATTCAAATTTTTCATGTCAGCTGTATGCCCGTCCAGGCTTCGTACAACGGCACGCAAAGTGCAATCAAATAATGAAGTAGACTCATCTGTTCACCCAATGCATTTCGAGCCCGTGTGGCTCTTCGTCAGGGGCCTCTGGAACAAATAAAGGAACAACTCAGCTAACTCACTTGATATAAACCCAATGTATTAAACAATGCTGAATTTAATCTAAACCCAATGTATTAAACAACAGTGAATTCCTGAAAAATTACCAACCCCACTGTCACAACATAATCTCACAGCAGGGCATGCAATTTAACCCAAATACGACATCCTCATCATCTCGCCTGCTGAGCCCCTGTCACCCCAGAAACTTTGTGCTCTAAAAACAAACTACTAAACCACAAAACCTTAAAGAACTTTAAACAACTCGTGATGTCTCCCAATTTGCAAAACCTCATTTCCCTACATGTAATCCTCCCACTTTCCCAATGTGTTACCACCATTCCCCTCCTACCCCATATCCCTTGCAGTGCTCCTTAGCAGTATATTACCTTGAAAACGCCGCTGCCGGCGGCCTAACCTCCTTGTGCTGTTCTTCGTTATCACAGCAACACATCTCTCACTCCCTGCCGGTCAACCCGTAATCACAGCTGCACTCTCCCTCGTGATCTTTAAATAATCATAACACCTGTTAGTGCACTCTCCCCATGACCTTTTACACCAATAGACTGTGCTTGTTCCAATAACGAAAAAACTCAAACACCCACAATGCACTCCCCATATCAACGAAAATCACCTGACATTCCCCACGCTAGTACTCCCTTCCACTAACCTTCAAATGTCCAAAAGGAAAATACAAATATTGACTGAGAAAATAAATTATCATTTCAGTAACCAACACTTACAATCTTGAAATCCATATGAATCCTATTGAAAATCTGTTCCTGTTGAACTAAACACATGTTTGATGAAAACCACATGTTGGTGAAAAATGATTAAATCCAGGCAAAACTGCCAAGTAGTTTGACTGGTACTGTTCATTTAAAAGTTCGGTGATGATTCCGTGGACTCCACTTCATATTATAACTGTCTCCGCAGTGATAAACATCTTTACGTTCACTGATGCCTTTTAATTTGGAGAATTTTCCTTACAGTCAACGGGGTGCAAGACTCGTGGAGGCGAGAACATGCAAAGCAGAAATAACATTGATGAGGATGCACTTCTTCCCTTATTCTTTGACTGAATGCTGGAAACTTCATATGTGAAATGCGTGCTATCAGTGACTGTGAATACGCCCCCAGTCACAGCGGATACTAAAGTAGACAAGAAGGCACTTTCTTCATGCACCAAACTGTCGCACTGCGATTGTGGGAAATAATCCCTCCAATATAGTAATTCATCCGGGTACTCCAATGTAAACACTGTATACCAATTGATTATTCAAATCCTTGTACATTCACTCTTATACTTTTCACCACTACGGAGACAGCGTGGTTGCACTTTATATTCTTTATTCAAATTTTTCATGTCAGCTGTATGCCCGTCCAGGCTTCGTACAACGGCACGCAAAGTACAATCAAATCATGAAGTAGACTCATCTGTTCACCCAATGCATTTCGAGCCCATGTGGCTCTTCGTCAGGGGCCTCTAGAACAAATAAAGGAACACCTCAGCAAATCACTTGATATAAACCCAATATGTCAAACAATGCTAAATTCCCCATAACACCCCCTAAAAATTACCAACCCTTCACAACATAATTCGTGCGATATGACCCAAATGCGACATCCTCATCGTCCACCTGCTGAACCCCTGTCACCCCAAAACTTTGTGCTCTAAAAACAAACTGCTACACCAAAAAAGAACTTAAACAACTCGTGCTGTCTCCCAATTTGCAAAACCTCATTTCAATACTTCTAATCCTCCCACTTTCCCAATGTGTTACCACCATTCCCCTCCTACCCCATAACCCTTACAGTGCTCCTTAACAGTATATTACCTTGAAAACGCCGCTTCTGGCGGCCTAACCTCCTTGTGCTGTTCTTCATTATCACAGCAACACATCTCTCACTCCCTGCCGGTCAACCCGTAATCACAGCTGCACTCTCCCTCGTGATCTTTAAATAGTCATAACACCTGTTAGTGCACTCTCCCCCATGACCTTTTGCACCAATGACTGTGCTTGTTCCAATAACGAAAAAACTCAAACACCCACAATGCACTCCCCATATAATGAAAATACCTGAAACCCCCACACTAGTACTCCCCCCAATGTCCGAAAGCAAAATACAAATATTAACTGAAAAAATAAAATATCATTTCAGTAACCAACAATTACATTTTGAAATCCATATAAATCCATTACTGTTCAACAAAACACATGTTTGATAAAAACCACATGTTAATGAAAAATGATTAAATCCAAACAAAACTGCCAAGTAGTTTGACTGGTACTGTTCATTTAAAAGTTCGGTGATAATTCCATGGACTTCACTTCATAATATAACTGTCTCCGCAGTGATAAACATCTTTACGTTCACTGGTGCCTTTTATTTGGAAATTTTCCTTCAGTGGGGTGCAAGACTCGTGGAGGCGAACATGCAAAGCAGAAATAACATTAATGAGGATGCACTCCTTCCCTTATTCCTTGACTGAATGCTGAAAACTTCATATGTGAAATGCGTGCGATCAGTGACTGTGATACGCCCCCAGTCAGAGCTGATACTAAAGTAGACAAGAAGGCACTTTCTTCATGCACCAAACTGTCGCACTGCGATATGGGAAATAATCCCTCCAATATAGTAATTCATCCGAGTACTCCAATGTAAACACTGTATACCAATTGATTATGCAGATCCTTTTTCCATTCACTCTTATGCTTTTCACCACTACGGAGACAGCGTCGTTGCACTTTATATTCTTTATTCAAATTTTTCATGTCAGCTGTATCCCTGTCCAGGCTTTCTAAAAGTGGCATTTTCAGAATTGTAATTTAAAATCTGACTTCCCCTTAGGTTAGGATTTTAAATCAGGCTTCCAGAGACACCAAACATGATCTAGTTACCTATTCCCATTTGGAAATTACACTTATAAAATATAATAAGGTAACCCCAATGTTATCCTATGGGAGAGGTAGGTCTTGCACAAGTGAAAAAGTTTTTTACTACCAATAAGTACATGTCCAACTTTTTAAATTTGTTGCACCCTGCTCTCTGGGCTTTCCAGGGCCTTTCCTAGGGGTGACATATATATTAAAAGGAAGGTTTGGGCCTGGCAAACGATTTATTTTTCAGGTCATGATGGAAGTTTAAAACTGCACACACACAGGCTGCAATGGCAGGCCTGAGACATGCTTAAAGGGCTACTTAAGTGGGTGGCACAATCAGATCTGCAGGCCCACTAGGAGCATTTAATTTACATGCCTTGGCCACATGTAGTGCGACTTTACTAGGGACTTACATGTAAATTAAATAAATTTAAAGCCAGCAAAAACAACATCAGCAAACAATTAAGGAGGAAGACAAAATATTTGGGGGAAGACCACCATAAGCCTAACAGGTCTATTACCCACTCTGTGTCAAAATGTAAGGGAGGTACCCTGATACTTGGAAAAGGGATGGGTATATCTATAGAAACAACAACCAGGGTCCCTTTTCCCCGAATTTGAACAAGAAAAAACTGATGCTGTACCCAAACTTGGAGACCAGATACAACAAATCCGTGATCAGGGCTATGATTACTAAATTTCCAGGTTGCTAAATTACAAAACATAAATATCAAAAACACAGTGTTAAGAAAAGCAATATAAAAAACAATATGAAAAAGGAATGCTCAGTAAAAATCAATATTTATAAAAAAAAAAAATGGACACAATTATTACAAATGATTTACTATACTGCATTATTTGTGCATAGCTTTAAAAACATTCAGCAATATTCCAACATCTTGATAAAATACATTGTTTAAAAAGAACAAACTGTCGACGCGGCGTTTCAGTGTTAAGGTGTTTCGTCACCTTCTTCAGGACAATAGTTCAATAGTAAAAATCTGAGTGAACAATATAAAGAAACTATATTAGAAACAAGAAGCATTCCTTTTTTACAAAATTCAAATCCACATTTTAACAACTCGGAAACTTATCCTTAGAAAGCTAATCCACGGTAATTTATACCATCTGATTATTGCTGCTAGTTTTTTTAAAAAGACGTTAAGGTAACAGCACCATGCAGTAAATTGCCTAAAAAATGGACAGTTCCCTCTAGACCAATGAGGGTAAACATGACTCCGGCATACTTTTAGTAATAATACTGTGACCCCTCAGTCGTTTTGTTGGACTATCAGAGGGGATGAATCTCCCATATGCCGTCTTTCTACGTCTTGAGGACACTCTAGTTGATTCTAGAAACTGGGGTATAAGACTTGAATCAATACCTATGATTCTTCAGTGATACTATATCCAAGGTGTATAAAATTAATGTCCCCAAAGTATTCTTCCAAGTTTCTTCCTTTTCAATGAAGTCTTTAAAACACACTCAAGGTGATTTGAGAGACAGCCGACGCGTTTCGTCCTTATCAAAAGGACTTCCTCAGGGCTGTTGATTCAACAAACACAATACACTCATAAATATATATACAAACACATTGGACGACAAAACTTTAGACATCAGACTAATTACAACCGTTTTTAACGAAATACCAATTGATTCTTGTTATTTCCTCTCATTAAGATAGAAAAGATAATCAAGTGATAAAAGTTAAAAATCACGTGACTCAAGTTTATTAAGAATGCCCAAGGTTGTGAGTAAGATATTTAAGGGTGCCGTGAAGGGAGCCCTTCACGGCACCCTTAAATATCTTACTCACTTGATTATCTTTTCTATCTTCTCTTTCTATTCTGCACGCATCTGCTAGGTATTAAAACTTGTACATAAAGAGGCTGAAATCATTAGTTAGTAAATTTTAATGAGAGGAAATAACAAGAGTCAATTGGTATTTCGTAAAAAACGGTTGTAATTAGTCTGTGATGTCTAAAGTTTTGTCGTCCAATGTGGAAGAATACTTTGGGGACATTAATTTTATACAATTTTTTGTCTAATTTATTATGTGGTGCACCTGTGCTATTATGTCAAAATTGTTATATTCCTGTATGGGAATCACACAGTGACAGTGGGTGTCTTGTCAGTGTGCACACACATTTCTGGATAGTTCCAGATTATATATATATTTATTAGGGATAGTGGGTCAGGTGCTGAGGTCTATGGGGTTCCACTGTCCAGTTCCTTCGTTCTATATCCAAGGTGGACAAAGGTCTGGTATTTATGAACCCACCTGTTTGGTCTGTGTTTTTTAATTTCTAAAGGCCCGTGCTGCTGGAATGTCGTTCTCCTTGACAAAATCGGCGCTGTATATGATTCTATAAACAGTATATAAAAAATATATAGTCGGGCTTTAATAATAGGGTCATCTAGATCCTGCATATGTTAGCGCTATCGACAATGAAATTGCATTATCCCACCTGTACGATATCCTGTAACTGTATCAGGGCGTACTTGTTCTGAACTTTTATCTGTACGGTGGCTGTGCTATGAATATAAAAAACTTTACTGTAATACTGCACATGTTTAAAAGTACACCTCAATGTTCCTTTTAGCTGTTACCTCTCACCTCTTTTAAAGATTAAGAAAAAAAAGGAAGGCGTAGTGTATGTCAGTTTTCAAAATCCAGATAAGTGTACTTCTGGATAATTTTCAGCTGTGAAGAATAAACCCACTGTTAATATAGAGGACATTTATAATACACCTAAATGTTCTTTATAGCTGATGGGACTCGTAATTTCTCACCTTCAAAATTTTTTGGGGAACAAGCAAGGCGCGGTATATACTGATTTACCGGATCCAGGTATATATATTACTGGATAATTTTTTATCTGTGAAGAATAAACCTGCTATTAATATGGAGGACATTTTTTATTGAAAGTGTCAGAGTACAAAATGAGTTTTTATAATTTACCTCATAATCCAATTGTGTCAGATTTCCAGCTTTTGTAAAAATCTGCTTTCCCGATTAGTGAGAAGACCAATAAAAAACTTTTAGGCTCTGAAAAGGAGTGGAAGGATGTATTTAGCAATGAATGTTCATAAATCCTTTTATTATCACTTGACTCCTCCCAGTTTTTTACTAGGTATAATAGGTGGTCATGGATTATGGCACAAAAATTCAAAGATTGCTACTATTTTATTATATAGGCTACTTTCCTTTTAGTAGACCACCATAATTTTTACTGGTCTTCAGTCAACCGATCTTAAATACTATAATTTCTTTTATTTTAAAGTCCATCTAAATGTTTGCAGGGATTTACAAATTTTAGTGTTAACCCTCTACTTTTCCATAGTATACAAAGGCTGAAACCCCCCATCCTGTTACAGCAGTTCACTCACCATTAGAATCAGCGAGGAAAGAGGATCGTCGGTATCGCTGCCTCTCCGTCAGTGATTGACAAAGTGGCTGTGTTCTGAGCCTCCTTTTCAACCCCTAAACTGCGTCGCTTTCGTGTGACGGCATTTACTAACCGTATGCACCTGTGCTGGCCCGCCGAAAATACCGTGTTTCCATCCTCTATGTGGATTTTGAAACAAAGCGGCCATTTTGTAGTGTGCAAATAGTTAATAGCGGGGCACCGCATATCATGACCCTGTTCAATCAGAGTTCATTATATCTTTTTCCTATGTCTTAATATATTTTTAAATCTCTTGGTATTACCGTCACGCGGCAAGAGTTGTAGGATTTTACCCATATTTCAGCTGCGTGTGTTATTTAAAGCCATAGGGGCCGTCTTGTGGAAGCCTCTGAGGCAGGAAATTCATTATTCCGCAACTCCGCATGTTTATGCCTAATAGTATACATATTGAAACAGAACGGCCATTTTGTAATATACAAATAACCAATGTTAACAGGGCTCCACATATCAGAACCACGTCTATTTTAAACCAATATTTTATCATTCTCAGTACTGGGTTTGTATCAGTACGAATTTATATTTAAACCTCTTATTGTTTCAAAGACCCCACTGGGGTTGCAAAACTTTTTTTTCCCCATTCTGCCACTGCGTGGGTTGTTTAGAAAACGCGGCAGCCATCTTCTAGAGTATATAAGGTTAGATCCCGAATAGCATGTAGAGCATGTAGAGCTTCTACTTTAAATGATTCTTTCCCATTCCTCCCTGCTGTTTAATCTGCATTTATGTGTTATATTTGGACATATAGAACTGTTCCCTTTTCTTTCTTTTTACTGTCAAATCTCCTCCTCTTATACTCATTTGTATTACCTCAATAATGCACCACTACAAATCATCTATTGTATGTGTCATTTCAATCCAGTGTTCAACTAAAGGTGCATTTTTTTGCCTATTACGAATCGCAGACTTATGTTCATTTAATCTTAACCTGATTTCCCTGGAGGTTTCCCCAATGTAGCCTTTGCTGCAGGGGCACAGGATCAGATAAATGAGATTTTTAGTGCGACAATTCACTAAACTTCTCTGGAAATAGGTGATGTTATTATACGTCACTGAGATTCCCTCATGACATGATCACAGTTATTACAAGTGCCACAGGGAAAGTTTCGTACAGGTCATGAACCATCAATCGTTTGCAAACGATTCCTATCCGTAAAGGACTGATATGTGTGTACTAAGCAATTCCTTATGGTCTTGTTTCTTCTAAATGCAAAGAGTGGTTTAGGTAATGGATTGGAGTTACTGTTGTTCAACAAATACCAATTCCTATTTCTGAGATTTTTGATTTTATTACTTATACTAGTAAAGTTGGTTACACAGACAATTTGTTGATTCCTCTCATTGCCCTTCAATTTTGGTTCAAACAAACTGTCCCTATTGTAGTATTTCGCTCGTTTATACGCTTTTTTAACTAGCTTCTTAGGATATCCTCTATCTGTGAATTTTCTAGTTAGTGTTTTGGCATGGAACTCAAAATCTTTCATGCTTGTACAATTCTGTCTTACTCTAAGGAATTGGCCAAAAGGAATATTATTTCTCTGACTACAAGGGTGATAACTTTCGAAATGCAACATAGTGTTGCGGTCTGTGGGCTTTGTATAAAGCTCAACTGACAGAGTTCCATTATTGTCCTTCATTTCAATGTCCAAAAATTCACACTCTTTGTTGCTGTAAGCTGAGGTAAACTTTAGGTTCTCATCACCTAAATTTAACCATTGTATAAATGATTCTAAATCATCCTCTGTGCCTTTTTAAATAAAGAAGACGTCATCTATAAACCGTGACCAATGGCTCACGTTTTCATAGAAGGGAGCGAGTTTGTTAAATATATGTTTTTCCTCAAAGGAGGAAACATATAGACATGCTAAGCTGGGAGCGCATGTGGCTCCCATGCTGGTCCCTTTAATTTGTCTATGAAAATTCTCCTTAAATAGGAATATGTTGTTTTTTAGTATGATCTCTACGCACTCAACAATAAATGTTGAGTGGGGTGAAAAGTCACCCGCTTCATTGCCCAAGAGGCCCTTAATCATACGAATAGTATCATCCTGAGGGATATTCGTATAAAGGGCCTCTATGTCAAGAGTCACCATCCACTCTCTCTCAGCATCAAAAGGTGTATGTTCCACGTGGTGGATCATGTCCGTGGTGCCCTTGATGTAAGCACGTTGTTTGGTCACCAATTGTTGAGGATGCGTTGCCCAGCGGTTCCAAATGTAATGCGGGCTGCGGCGGTGATGTGAGTCTATGCAACGGTTCAAATCCACAGAGCAAAGGAGATGCAGTGGTTCTGTTAGGGGTTGCACGCTGCAGCAGAGGAGATGTGTCGGTTCCACTGGATCCACAGAGTCTGGCAAAGCACCCTAAGCCCACTTCCAAGGGTTCAGGACTTGGGTGGCACCACTTGGCAGAGTAGACTCACAGATGGCAGAGTGCAATGGTTGCTGGAGCCTTCTGTCCCTGAGGCTCAAGTCAGGAGGCCAGCCAAATAGCCCTTGGAGTCACTCTGGGGTTCTGGATTTAAAAGGTGTAGGCCAGTCTTTCTCACCCAGGCAGGAGGGCAAAAGACAGCAGGTAAGCACAGCTTGAACAGCAGCAAGGCAGCAGTCCAGTGCAGGTCAGCAGATTGGCAGTTCTTCAGGAGCACAGCAGACCTTCTTCCTGGTCGAGTATCCACAGGTCCAGAAGTATACTGAAAAGTTGGTATCTGAGGTCCAGTATTTATACCCAGTTGTGCCTTCGAAGCGGGGGAGAAGCTTCTGGAGGTTTTCCTTGGAAGTCCCCAGGCATCCCGTCGTCCCTGTCCTGGCTCCAGACTAACTCCAGATAGTATGCAGTCCTTTGTATTGAGGCAGGGCACAGAGCCTGTTCAGATCTAAGTGGGACTATGTCCAGGCACACCTAAACTCCCTACGAATACACAAAGCCCAACTCTCGGCTACACCCGGTCATGTGACCAGAGACAGGTTACAGGCACTAAATGACTAAGAGAGGAAAATGCCAACTTTCTAAAAGTAATCACAAAAGGGGATAGGCCCTAATTGGACCAGGGTAGGGCCGTTTTTAAAGTACAAACACAAAAGAATACCTGGCCCGGTTTTGCTTTAAGCTCTTCAATGTAGCGAGCTAACAAACAGAAATCCACTATATCTATTTGAATGGACTATTTATTTATCCACTTCGATTTAGTTTATTTTCTCAGACACAATTTTATAAAAAATTCAATGTACAGAAAAGAAAATGCTTCAATTTCAAATGACGAACATCAAATTATACCTCATTAACCATAAACCATATTTTTATAAACACAAAAAACATTACTACAAACATTAAAACACCAACCACATTCACTCAATCACATCATCCACCCTACAACTAAACCTAATCTTTCATCCATCAAATACACTCGCTTTGACACACACAGGGAATATTCTTCAATACGACTGGGGGATACAACTCATGACAATCCCTCTCAAAGTACGAAAATTGAATCGTATTTTTAATTCCTCCGTGGACAATAAGCCAACGCGTTTCGAGACCCAGGCTACATCTGCTGGGACTCTCCTCAGGGCTGCCTCTTAATGGATATCAACTTTTTTCTGTGGGGAAATAATACAGAAGCACAACATCAGAACCCAATCTCCTGTTAGTCACTCCGACTCAACTGTGTTTATAGATTACGAAACTAAATACCTTAGAAACGGCCTTGGTGTCCGAATCGACTGTGCTCAAAAACAATTAGGTATCACTTCCATATGAACTTTATCAACGCTGTTCATCAACCACGCTGAGCACCAGAAATGCAGCCGCATCTTTATTGCTGGAAAATAATTCCAATAAATGCTCACGATATCTCCTTAAGTGCCATGTAACACTGAACAAGCCTTCTAAATCATCGATTACTCTAGTATCCCCTCAAGTTTCTTTCATAAAGATGAGGGAGGGGAGAAACTCTATCACACCGACTCACCTAATTTTCTCAACCGCACCGCATCTGGTTATCCAAATCAATCCCTTGTCAAGCGGCGCCAACTGCGCTCTTGTCAGAGAACAATTTTTCAAGATGTCTCTAAAATGAAAACCGAGTGTTACAACCCATCCTGAAAGCTTAATCAATTCTTAGTCAAACAAAAGACGGCAAGGGAAGAAGGAGAACTCTCACATTCGGTTTGCTTACATGTTCAGAAGCTCCGATTTCATTTACTGCAAAACGCCATTGTGGAAATTGCATTTGGCGCGAGTGCTTCCACCGTGGCCATTCATAGACACTGTGGTCTCGCATGACAGCCAATCAGAATACAAGGATTAACAACCACTCGTAGCAATCCGCACTAATGGATTCTGGGACCTGAAGTCTCTAGAACCCTCCTTTAAGTTCTCGACAATTCAGTCATCCCATTTAAACCCGAAACGGCACAGTTAAACTTCAAGATGAGATACGCTTCCTTATGCAGCAGGGCAGCATCTATATCCAATGCACGTTTGGATGTATCTAGCACACTCAGCACAGTCCATTTGAAATCACGTTCATTATGTGATTTATCTATAAAGTGTTGCACCATCGGCGCAGTAACCACCTTTTTTAATTCGAGACCGGTGCTGCGTTATCCGCTGATTTATCTGTTGGTTAGTCTTCCCTACGTACAATTTCAAACACGAGCAGACCACTGCATAAACAACATTCTTAGATTTACAGTTGGTAAATTCTGTATGGCGCCATTTAATTCCATCATGGACGAATTCAGTCCCTTCAATCGTGGAATCACAGGCCACACATGTTCCACATTTATGGTGACCTTCCACTGGCTTCAATTGCCATTGCGATCTCAAATTGCCTTTAGGTTTTGTTGGAAAAATATCAGCTCGCACAATTTGCTGGCCAATACTTTTCCTTTCTTCATGGCAAATAATGGTCTCTGGAACGGACACTCTAGATTTTCCAATAGATGCCAGTTTTTAGCATTATTTGGCGAAATTTATTGGTGTCAGGCCCAAAGGTGGTAACACACACTAATCTTTCTAGTGGTGGTTTTGCTCTTCTTCGCAACAGTTCTTCCTTGGCGTGAACCAAGCCCTCTTTATAGCATGCTTTAGCAATTTTTTGGGGTAACCTCTTTCAATCATTTGTTTTTGAAAAATGGCTGCATGATATTCAAAATCCACTTTTAATGAGCAATTGCGTCTTATACGCAATAGCTGACCATATGGCATGTTGTCTTTCAAACTACGGGGTGAGCACTTTTGTGATGCAAAATCGTATTCTTGTCAGTTTTTCCTATACAATGTAGTTGTCAATTTAGAGTCATTAACTGACACTTCAACATCGAGAAATGTCAACCTAGTTTGGCTTACACTTTGGCTGAACTTAATATCCAGGTGGCGTGTATTAAGCCACCCATGGAACGTGTCTAATTCCTCCCTACACCCACTCCAAATGAACCAAATGTCATCTATGTAGCGCATCCAATGCGCAATGCGTTCTTTGAAGGGATTATTATTGAAGACAAATCGGTCCTCATATTGGGCCATGAAGAGGACCGCCATTTCTGGGGCGAAAGGACAACCCATGGCGGTCCACTTCACCTGCAAATAAAATGCATCCTCAAATTTAAAATAGTTCTTTCTTAATGCAACATCCGCTAGCTGTAAAATAAAAGATGTTGGCACCATATGCGGACGAGATCTTGACTCCAAGTAGAATTCAATCACCTGGAGTGCTTCATCCTGAGGTATTTGGGTATAGAGGAAGTGACATCAAAAGATACCATCCATTGTGATGTTTCATCAAACGACTGTCCTTCGATTTTATTTATAAAGTCAGTAGTGTCTTGTAAATATGATGGTACATCAGCCAAAAAAGGTTTTAAAAAGAAATCAACATACTTTGAGATTGGCTCCAATAAGGAATCACTTCCCGAAACTATAGGCCTTCCTGGGGGTCTTGCAGCCGCTTATGTATTTTAGGCAAAAATAAATGACGGGGATCCTCTGGAATTTCTTGGAAAGATAATCAAACTCCTTAGGTCCCAAGAATCCACCATCTAATCCCAATTCAAGGATACCACAAATGGTTTCCTGAATAGATCGAGTGGGATCTTCTTTCACCTTTCGGTACCACTCTTGATTATACACCTGACTTCTGCCCTCCAATAGGTACATTTCTCGAGGCCAAATGACTAGGGCGCCGCCCTTGTCGGCTTGTTTTATAACCACTGTCGTATCCTGCTGTAGACGGTAATAGCTAGTTGTTGTTTGGCAGTGATATTCCTTTGGACAAATGATTTTCTCTTTTCAAGCTGGCTAATGCCTGACAAAACCGCTTGCTCAAAGGCTAAAATCTCTTTAGACACACTCTGGTTTGGAGGAACAAATTTAGACCTGTTGGAAAGGCCAGAAATTTCTTTAGTGTTGACATATTCTTTACCGGAAAAAAATGCTTTGAGTCGGACTTTCCGACAAAACTCAATCGCCTCCAACTTGAGCCTTGTAAAGTCAGTAGGCCTGTTGGGGACAAATTTAAGCCCCAATTCAAGGACAGATTCCTCCTCTTTCGTCAAAAGCCTTTGGGATAAATTAACAATTGAAGTGGACTTTACGACTTGTACTGCTGCCGTCTTGTCCTCATCTCCCATGGCTGGGGTTTGAATCTTCCCCTCTGCTTTGGTTCTCCTTTGTCTAAAAAAGACACCTGTTTTCTTGAGGGGCCCTCTCTCTGGTCTAAATCACCCGAGGAATCCGAGGAGGATGTCTCGGAAAATGTCATAAACCGATTCCTAGAACGTCCTTGAAAGTTGGATAAAGCTCTGCGGGACGTTCTAGCCATGGGAGATGAGGACAAGACGGCAGCAGTACAAGTCGTAAAGTCCACATCAATTGTTAATTTATCCCAAAGGCTTTTGACGAAAGAGGAGGAATCTGTCCTTTAATTGGGGCTTAAATTTGTCCCCAACAGGCCTACTGACTTTACAAGGCTCAAGTTGGAGGCGATTGAGTTTTGTCGGAAAGTCCAACTCAAAGCATTTTTTTCCGGTAAAGAATATGTCAACACTAAAGAAATTTCTGGCCTTTCCAACAGGTCTAAATTTGTTCCTCCAAACCAGAGTGTGGCTAAAGAGATTTTAGCCTTTGAGCAAGCGGTTTTGTCAGGCATTAGCCAGCTTGAAAAGAGAAAATCATTTGTCCAAAGGAATATCACTGCCAAACAACAACTAGCTATTACCAGTCTACAGCAGGATACGACAGTGGTTATAAAACAAGCCGACAAGGGCGGCGCCCTAGTCATTTGGCCTCGAGAAATGTACCTATTGGAGGGCAGAAGTCAGGTGTATAATCAAGAGTGGTACTGAAAGGTGAAAGAAGATCCCACTCGATCTATTCAGGAAACCATTTGTGGTATCCTTGAATTGGGATTAGATGGTGGATTCTTGGGACGTAAGGAGTTTGATTATCTTTCCAAGAAATTCCCGAGGATCCCCGTCATTTATTTTTTGCCGAAAATACATAAGCGGCTGCAAGACCCTCCAGGAAGGCCTATAGTTTCGGGAAGTGATTCCTTATTGGAGCCAATCTCAAAGTATGTTGATTTCTTTTTAAAACCTTTTTTGGTTGATGTACCATCATATTTACAAGACACTACTGACTTTATAAATAAAATCGAAGGACAGCCGTTTGATGAAACATCACAATGGATGGTATCTTTTGATGTCACTTCCCTCTATACCCAAATACCTCAGGATGAAGCACTCCAGGTGATTGAATTCTACTTGGAGTCAAGATCTCGTCCGCATAGGGTGCCAACATCTTTTATTTTACAGCTAGCGGATGTTGCATTAAGAAAGAACTATTTTAAATTTGAGGATGCATTTTATTTGCAGGTGAAGGGGACCGCCATGGGTTGTCCTTTCGCCCCAGAAATGGCGGTCCTCTTCATGGCCCAATATGAGGACCGATTTGTCTTCAATAATAATCCCTTCAAAGAACGCATTGCGCATTGGATGCGCTACATAGATGACATTTGGTTCATTTGGAGTGGGTGTAGGGAGGAATTCGACACGTTCCATGGGTGGCTTAATACACGCCACCTGGATATTAAGTTCAGCCAAAGTGTAAGCCAAACTAGGTTGACATTTCTCGATGTTGAAGTGTCAGTTAATGACTCTAAATTGACAACTACATTGTATAGGAAAAAAACTGACAAGAATACGATTTTGCATCACAAAAGTGCTCACCCCCGTAGTTTGAAAGACAACATGCCATATGGTCAGCTATTGCGTATAAGACGCAATTGCTCATTAAAAGTGGATTTTGAATATCATGCAGCCATTTTTCAAAAACAAATGATTGAAAGAGGTTACCCCAAAAAATTGCTAAAGCATGCTATAAAGAGGGCTTGGTTCACGCCAAGGGAAGAACTGTTGCGAAGAAGAGCAAAACCACCACTAGAAAGATTAGTGTGTGTTACCACCTTTGGGCCTGATACCAATACATTTCGCCAAATAATGCTAAAAAACTGGCATTTATTGGAAAATCTAGAGTGTCCGTTCCAGAGACCATTATTTGCCATGAAGAAAGGAAAAAGTATTGGCCAGCAAATTGTGCGAGCTGATATTTTTCCAACAAAACCTAAAGGCAATTTGAGATCGCAATGGCAATTGAAGCCAGTGGAAGGTCACCATAAATGTGGAACATGTGTGGCCTGTGATTCCACGATTGAAGGGACTGAATTCGTCCATGATGGAATTAAATGGCGCCATACAGAATTTACCAACTGTAAATCTAAAAATGTTGTTTATGCAGTGGTCTGCTCGTGTTTGAAATTGTACGTAAGGAAGACTAACCAACTGATAAATCAGCGGATAACGCAGCACCGGTCTCGAATTAAAAAAAAGGTGGTCACTGCGCCGATGGTGCAACACTTTATAGATAAATCACATAATGAACGTGATTTCAAATGGACTGTGCTGAGTGTGCTAGATACATCCAAACGTGCATTGGATATAGATGCTGCCCTGCTGCATAAGGAAGCGTATCTCATCTTGAAGTTTAACTGTGCCGTTTCGGGTTTGACTGGGATGACTGAATTGTCGAGAACTTAAAGGAGGGTTCTAGAGACTTCAGGTCCCAGAATCCATTAGTGCGGATTGCTACGAGTGGTTGTTAATCCTTGTATTCTGATTGGCTGTCATGCGAGACCACAGTGTCTATGAATGGCCACGGTGGAAGCACTCGCGCCAAATGCAATTTCCACAATGGCGTTTTTGCAGTAAATGAAATCGGAGCTTCTGAACATGTAAGCAAACCGAATGTGAGAGTTCTCCTTCTTCCCTTGCCGTCTTTTTGTTTGACTAAGAATTGATTAAGCTTTCAGGATGGGTTGTAACACTCGGTTTTCATTTTAGAGACATCTTGAAAAAATTGTTCTCTGACAAGAGCGCAGTTGGCGCCGCTTGACAAGGGATTGATTTGGATAACCAGATGCGGTGCGGTTGAGAAAATTAGGTGAGTCGGTGTGATAGAGTTTCTCCCCTCCCTCATCTTTATGAAAGAAACTTGAGGGGATACTAGAGTAATCGATGATTTAGAAGGCTTGTTCAGTGTTACATGGCACTTAAGGAGATATCGTGAGCATTTATTGGAATTATTTTCCAGCAATAAAGGTGCGGCTGCATTTCTGGTGCTCAGCGTGGTTGATGAACAGCGTTGATAAAGTTCATATGGAAGTGATACCTAATTGTTTTTGAGCACAGTCGATTCGGACACCAAGGCCGTTTCTAAGGTATTTAGTTTCGTAATCTTTAAACACAGTTGAGTCGGAGTGACTAACAGGAGATTGGGTTCTGATGTTGTGCTTCTGTATTATTTTCCCACAGAAAAAAGTTGATATCCATTAAGAGGCAGCCCTGAGGAGAGTCCCAGCAGATGTAGCCTGGGTCTCGAAACGCGTTGGCTTATTGTCCACGGAGGAATTAAAAATACGATTCAATTTTCGTACTTTGAGAGGGATTGTCATGAGTTGTATCCCCCAGTCGTATTGAAGAATATTCCCTGTGTGTGTCAAAGCGAGTGTATTTGATGGATGAAAGATTAGGTTTAGTTGTAGGGTGGATGATGTGATTGAGTGAATGTGGTTGGTGTTTTAATGTTTGTAGTAATGTTTTTTGTGTTTATAAAAATATGGTTTATGGTTAATGAGGTATAATTTGATGTTCGTCATTTGAAATTGAAGCATTTTCTTTTCTGTACATTGAATTTTTTATAAAATTGTGTCTGAGAAAATAAACTAAATCGAAGTGGATAAATAAATAGTCCATTCAAATAGATATAGTGGATGTCTGTTTGTTAGCTCGCTACATTGAAGAGCTTAAAGCAAAACCGGGCCAGGTA
This sequence comes from Calotriton arnoldi, assembly GCA_963921515.1. Taxonomy (NCBI): domain Eukaryota; kingdom Metazoa; phylum Chordata; class Amphibia; order Caudata; family Salamandridae; genus Calotriton; species Calotriton arnoldi. Next base: position 901,437 of record CAWUFW010007685.1, read on the forward strand.
TTCTTTTGTGTTTGAACTTTCTAGAAGTGGCATTTTCAGAATTGTAATTTAAAATCTGACTTCCCCTTAAGTTAGGATTTTAAATCAGGCTTCCAGAGACACCAAACATGAACTGGTAAGCTATTCCCATTTGGAAATTACACTTATAAAATATAATAAGGTAACCCCAATGTTATCCTATGGGAGAGGTAGGTCTTGCACAAGTGAAAACGTTTTTTACTACCAATAAGTACATGTCCAACTTTTTAAATTTGTTGCACCCTGCCCTCTGGGCTGTCCAGGGCCTTTCCTAGGGGTGACATATATATTAAAAGGAAGGTTTGGGCCTGGCAAACGATTTATTTTTCAGGTCATGATGGAAGTTTAAAACTGCACACACACAGGCTGCAATGGCAGGCCTGAGACGTGCTTAAAGGGCTACTTAAGTGGGTGGCACAATCAGACCTGCAGGCCCACTAGGAGCATTTAATTTACAGGCCCTGGCCACATGTAGTGCGACTTTACCAGGGACTTACATGTAAATTAAATAAATTTAAAGCCAGCAAAAACGACATCAGCAAACAATTAAGGAGGAAGACAAAATATTTGGGGGAAGACCACCATAAGCCTAACAGGTCTATTACCCACTCTGGACATTTCTGAAATCTATAAGTGCAGAGGAATCAAGGGTGATGTTGCTTGTCTGGATTCCAGTATGTTTTCACACCTATAACACCCTACAAACATCAAAGCATGAGTCAAACCCACTATTTTTCTCAAATTTATGTGACAGAAATCTTAAGCACTAACTGCCAATGACAAAAATATTACCACCCTGCGTTTTCACACTTCTCCTGATACAAATGTTACCCCATGTGTAGGTGGACCTTATACACGTCATCCCTACTTACTTCCCCTTATTCCAACTGGCATGTAGGGCAGCAATGAAGGACCTCCACTTCTGTCTGTCTTGGGCAGGTTTCTGTACAGTGCCCCAGCTGTGCTTCAGGGTCTTCATTTATGTTTCCTCAGTTTGCCTCCAGGTGTTCTTTGGCCTGCCTCTCTTTTGTTTGTCTTCTGGGGTCCAGTGGACAGCTGTTCTTACGATGGAGACTTTTTCTCTTCTGGTGGTGTGTCCTATCCATCTCCATTGTATTCTCAAATGTATAGTGTTTATGCTCTCTTGCTTGCATTATGTGAGCAGTTCCTGGTTGGAGATGGTTTGTGACCAGAAAATGCGCAAGATTCTTATCAGGTTACTGGTGTGGAAGGCTGACAGTTTGGTTATGTCACTTTTCACCATCCTCAAACATTCTGATCTACAGAAGGGTGTGGACAGAACGCAGCTCTGTTAAAGCCTCAGCTTGGTGTTGGTGCTGCACTGAGATGACATCCACACAGTGCTCAGCATCCTGAAGGCATTTCTGGCCTTGATTCGTCGGCTCTTGTTGTCAGTGCCTGCCCCCTCCATCATCTCTGATAGTACTCTGAGGTAGGTGGGCTCTTCAGTCATGGCTAGGTCCTCTCAATCCAGCTTGATCGTTGAAGGTTTTGGCATGACTTCTGATTTTTTCGTGTTGCTCTTCAGGGCCACTTGCTGAGCATACATGTTGAGGCTAGACATCTTTTTCTACATATGCTGGTGAGTGTGTGAGAGAACAATGCTATGTCACCTGCACAGTCAAGGTCCTCCAGTGTAAAGAATAAGGTCAATCCGATGCCTCTTACTTGGTCTTTTGCTGTGCCAGTCGATGACTAGGTTGTAGAGCAATGCTGACATCATGCATCTCTGTCTAAGACTGATCTTGACTTCGAAACTGTACTCACTAGCTCACACCTTGCACGTAAAATTATCAAAGAAGCTCTTGAGGAGGAGAACTATCTGCTGCTGTGCACCAATGACTCTCATTAGATGCCAGAGGCTGTCACGGTGGAAACTGTCAAAGGCTTTCTCAAAATCAATAAAGTTGATGTATAGTTGACTTTGTCACTCCGTGCACTGGTTTGTGATGTGCATAGAGTAAGGATCTGATCAACACACCCTCTACCCTTGCAAACCCAAGCCTGTTCTTTTATTTTTTTTAATTGTTTGTCAAGAGCAACAGAAATGTGCTGTGTGATGATTTTCACCAGAATTTTACTCTGGATTGACTGAATGGTGATTCCATACTATTTTTACAGTTGGTTGATGCTCCCTTCTTTGAAATATTGACAATGATGCTTTAATTCCAGTTGTCTGGTACTTTCTTTCCCTCCCAAATTAATGTAAACAGTGGTTGGATGATCAGGGTCTGCCTTGAACATTTTTGCATTCAGGTTGTCTTGGTCAGGAGTTTTTCCATTCTTGAAGGATCAGATGACAGAGATGATTTCTTCTTTCTGTGGTGGGGTTGTGTTCATAATTAAGTCTTTCTCTGCTTCTTCTTGAATATCTGTCTCGCTTGTTCATACTGGACTGTTCAAGACTTCTCTAAAGTGCTCGGCCCAGCATGCTTCCTGCTCTTTGTCTGTTATGAGTATTCTGCCTGCATGTCCATGATTGGGGTGTTATATGTTGCACACGATTTACCACAGACTATCCTTGTGATCTTGACAACCTTCCCCCGCTCTCCTCTACTGGCTGCCTCCACTGCTTGGCTGGCAAGGCTAGCCATACCCACCCGTTAGTCTGCTCTTGTCATTCCTTTGACTGCTCTGTTTGCTTCTAGATACTATTGCTTGCACTTCTGCAGCCTCTCAGATTTGGTCTTCATAAGTTTATTTTTGCTGCCCTCCTGTCTTCAGTAGCTTACCATGTGTGTTGTCTTATCCATTCTATCCTCTTCCTTGGTTCCCAGACATGCTTCACTGCTCCTGATATAGACTGAAGAGGCCTATTCTCATTTTCTTGTTGACGGCATCTGTAGCTGGCTTAGACTGAGCTTCTGTGTTTGTCAGGAGTTTTTGATTTAGATTTGTTTTTGGTTTGTAAGACAAATGCTTTCTTGGTCTTGAGATCCTGTAATTTTGCCACATCGAAGTGCTGTTGTCCTGTTTTGCGTTGTGTTTTTCTGAGCTTCAGCTTCACTAGATTGGTCACTAGATAGTGATCACTGCTGACCTCTGCTCCCCTCCTCACTTTGACATCTTGCACTGAGCATCTCCAGGCGCAGCTTATCATAAGTTTGTCAATCTGGTTTCTGTCTCTACCATTGGGTGAGCACCAAGTTAGTTTGTGAATATCACAATGGGAGAAGAGAGGAACGAATGTTACATGGCTATCAATGACGTTATAAAATGTATACTGTGTATGTACATTAAAAAACCAATAAAAAGGTTTACCAAAAAAAATCACAATGGGAAAAGAGAGTCCCTCCTATGACTAGATCATTGCTCCACAAATTTCCTTTTTCAGGGCACTGGCGTGGTTTGTGCTGTCATTTCCCACTTTAGCGTTCGAATCCCCCATCACAATCTTTAGGTCGTGTTTCGGCAGGGTTTCACGCTCAGCATGCATCTGCTGGTAGAATATGTCCCTGACTGTTTCCTCTGCATCATTTGTTGGAGGATAGCACTGGATAATGGTGATGTTGATGTGCCTGCCTTTTAACTAGGCTGTCATGAGTCTGCTGTTGACTGGCTACCACTCAATTAGGTATTTCTGTGTCCCCTCACTCTGGAGGATGACTACTTCTTCGTGGTGTTAGTCATTGTCCCTTCCCAAGTACAGTACCATCTCTCCTTGGGTGGTTTTCATTCTGCCAGTCCAGTCTACCTACTTTTGCTTACCCTAATGATGTGAAGGTTGGAGTGTAACCTCTCAGATGTTACTTGAGCCAGCTTTCCTGTGTCACACAATGTGCCTACTTTCCAGAATCCAATTCTGGTCTTTTGCTTTTGGCACTCAGAACATCTGTCATCCTGTCAGTAACTTACTTGTGGCTTTGACTATCCATTATGCCTGTCTCATGCAGAAGATTTAGTGGTTATTGCTGCTGTTTCCATAACAAATGCTTGCATGGGACGAGGTTGTTAGCCTTGTTCCCAACCCCCAAACCTGGAAGACCAGTGGATTGCACTTCATCTGGTCTCTACCCTTTGACCTGTCTGGTTTGGGTGACCCTGCCGGGAGATTAAACTCTGCCGGGCAGCTCTCCAGATCACTGAAACATGCAAGCCCCTCTACCACTTCAAGGAAGCGATGCACTGATGAGACGTCATAAAAACAGACCAAAACTGCAACCATGTGAAGAAAACACTAACACTGCATTGACATCCTATGGTGCATGTTTTGGCCTGTTGCTGTCGAAGGTGATAGGCCCACCCACACAAGTGGGGTATCTTTTTTATCATAAGAATAGTGGAAACCTTGTGTGTGAGGACATTTGTTAATGCCGCTAGATTCCAGAACTTTCCCTAAAAGAAATGTGTGGAAATGCTGCAATTTTAGCCAATGTTTTGCATTTGCAGGGCATTCTGCATAGGAAAAAGTAGTGGGATTCACGCAAGCCACACCACCCTGTACTCCTCCGGTTGTCTAGTGTTCAGAAATACTGAGTGCGGTAGGATTCCGAGGGTCGCAGCCGACACTGGGCCAAAAATCTGCAAATATCCATATCACCTGAATCATTAAAATTCAATGGAAGAATCTTGATGTTTGCAAGTTGCATTTTGGAGGCTTACTATCGCTTTCATGGGGTCGAGTGTGGGAACTTTGGGTGGCAAACCTGTTGTCAATTCCCACAGATTATGTAATATGTCATCACAGAAACATGAGAAAATAGTGTTATTTTAACCAAAGTTTGACAATTACAGGTAATTCTATGTAAGAAAAAGTCATGTTATTTCGGTAAGCAGCACCAATGTGGGCTCCTCCTTCCTCCCCCCCCCCCCCCACGTCTAGTTTTCAGAAATGTTTGGGATTGGTAGGTTTTCCTACCTGCAGCAGACCTGCCAATAGAAACAAAAAATCAACAGTGTGAGAGGAGATGGTCAAGCCTTGGAGCGGCAGGGCATTTTGTCGAGAACTACCTGAGACACTTATGCCCCCCCCAACTAACTTACTCCAGTCCTAAAGAAAGAAAAGTTTGCCGAGGCTGCTGATGATGTTGCGGGGTATTTTGAAAACTCGTAATGGGCATCAGCTGTTCAGAGCCTCCTAAGGTATAATAAAACTCACTCAGTGCAAGGGTTTTTAGCTCCATTCTCTCCCACGTGTGATATCGGCCCTTCGCTTGATGACCATGTGAAGGGATTTGATATTGTAAGGCACACAGTGGCACTGTAAGAGTTGACTGGTCTGGTGCCGACTAACTGTGAGCCCAAATACCAGCTGCCAATATGTCCAGATGCAGGGCCCAAATACCACAGCTACCCACATTCAAATAAGATTGAAATTCCAGAGGAAAAATCTTGATGTCTCTACATTGCATTTTGGTGCCTTTCCTATAGTGAGGGTTGAGTTTTTATTGGGAGAAGTGTGGGAAGACTGGGTGGTAGTTCTTTGTTGATTTACCAACCTCCTGAACTTTCCTTGAGAAAACTGAGCAAAATCTGTTATTTTAGCCAATGTATCATGTTTGCAGGGCATTCCGGGAAAGATAAAGTAGTTGGATTCATGCAAGATACGCCACCCTCAACTCCCACAGGTGTCTGATTTTCAGAAACGCCCAGGCCCTTGGCCCAAATAAGGCTCCTACCCATATCCCCAGAAAGACTGACATTGTCTGTCATGAGTGATAGGCCGTCCCACACAAGTGTGGTACAGTTTTTCTTGAGAGAAGTGTGGGATCACAAAATATTAGAACATTTGTTATCTTTTGAACGTCTCCCCTTTTTTTTTACATCCAACTGTAAGCCAGTGAGCAAGAAAGAACACATTTTGGAAAGTGCCTTCTGAATCACATGATATTATGGATAACCACTAGTTTAGAATTGTACCAATAACCAGTATTCCTAAACTCAGACTCTTGGTCACATTTCAGAAACCATTGCTTTTCTTCATATCCAGTTTTAATTAATTTGTTTTACCATATGAATCAATGCATGGTCGGTACACAGTAAAAATGTATTATAATCTGCATCTCGGTTGATGGCTCTGGGTATCTTTTGTTTTTGGACAGCCAACAAACACCATATATTCTGTGACCAGACATAACAGTACATTACTTTTGTAAGCTCTTGGGTCATAAAGTTACCAATAAAACATTTATATCTATTTTTTCTACTTCCTTTCACAATTTGTTTCTTTTGGGAAACAATCAGCAGTTTACATTAGTGACCCCTTGCTGAATTCAGAATTGTGTCTACTTTTTAGAAATGTACATTGCTCCGGATTCACCAGTGGGCTGCAAGTTGGATGAAACTGCAGAAATGGGAAATATTGACTACCACTTAAAAAGTTGCAAAAACAGTATTGAAAAAAAGGATTTGTTTACAACTCTGACTGTTCCTGGCATCTGGGAAGAGGGCAATCATAGTCCAACACCTTTTCTTGATGCCATTTTTTGAAGAAAAAAAACAGTCTTGCACAGCACTTTTTTACCATTTAAAAAAAAAAAAAAAGATTTTTCTACATTTTGGTTGTTTTCTCGGTTTGCTCCGGGAAAATCCCGAAATCGAAATCTGGCTTGGATAATTTTTGTGGAAAAAAGTTATGAAGGCGCAAACTACCCAAAATAAAAAAAATATGTTCAGCACTGGGGTGGGGATAGGAACCTCAGCACTTGATGGTATAATTACTTATGTATAAATCTTACGTACATTGATTTTGTATGACGCACAATGCTCTGCGGCTCTTGATCAAGGGCTTGTTAGTTTGTGAAAAATCTCAAATGAAAAAAACAAACAAATCTATTTCTGTTGCACAGGAGAACAGCGTGGAGTTCGAGGCCTGCCTTGTGGCACAGTGCGATGCCCTCATTGATGCCCTTAACAGAAGAAAGGCACAGCTGCTCGCCCGCGTCAACAAGGAACATGAGCACAAACTGAAGGTCAGTGCTGGAGTTGTTATGAGCACACAAGTGTGGAAGAGGAATGGTTTGTGAGTCTTTATTTTTTGGATAAACAATTTGTGATGGTCAAGGTGAAGTGGAATGGGCATGGTCATGATGTGGTAGGGCATGTGTCAGCTACATTTGGGGCCAGGTGACAGACGATTCACCACTGCAGAGCTAGTTTGTAAAAAGACCAGCCGATTTTGCACTAGTTTTCACTAGTTATGGTACATTTTACTCTGATACTAGACCATTCTGCAGAGATGATCGGCAAGTAGAAGAAAAAAAAGGTGCAAAAGATGTTTTTTTAAAAAGCATGTGGGGGGAAGCAATATGGGGAGAGTGTTGGAAGGAACACAGAAGTGAATGTGTGGGGCAGGTTCATAAAGCAGGTAAGGGGAATCAACACTGGGGTGCAGGTGGGGGAGCAGAAGCAACACAGAGACGGGGAGCGGGAACAACATGGGGGTGTGCCAGTGATGGAAGCAAAGGGGTTTTGGAGGGATCAAGCAGGTGAATGAGAGCAGAGTGGAGCTGACAAGAGAGTAAGCATAATGGTGAGATAGCAACACAGGGGAGTGAGGGAGAAGCACTCAGTCGAGAGAGAGGAACGCGAAGGAAGAAGAGAGGAAGGGGAGAGAAGCACAAGCACAAGACGGGGGGAAATACATGCACACTCATTGAGTGTATAAACAAAAAGAAAAAAGTAGCACCTGAAAAAGCGAGCAGTGGGAGGACACAAGAAATGCATCCATGCTCCAGGGGCGGAACAAACACCAGAAGAGGAAGGATAGGCCACACAGCAAATGAGAGGACAAATGAAGCCAACCAATGGTAAGCAATGGGCGGGTTCTAACTCTACATTAAGATAACAATGTCTCGCAACAGGCAGCGCATGTGATGTCTTAGGGAAGACCTAACATTGTAAGTGGATGAGAATTCTGGCCAAAATGTTCCACTTACTCGGACTTTGGGACAACCCTGACGTGGTTTAGAACATAATCCAGTGTGTGGGTATGGTCACATAAAAGAAGTGCGGGAAGGACAGGCGATCAAAATGCCCAGGAGGTGAATGGGGATTAAAAGTAATTCACTTTTGTGGCAGGCATCCAAGAGTGATTTGAGTATGCCTTTCGAGAGTCGAGAATGAGGGAGGGGAAAGGGGAGGGGGGAGGGGAGCAATGGAGGAGGTGTGGCTTTCAACAGGAAGTGAGGGAGATCCCACATACAGAGGATTGAAGGCAAAATGTAGGTGCCACTTTTTGATGCAAAAGAAGCCTCGGATAAAGGAAGCATAAGAGAGGAGAGAAGAAGAAGATTAAGCATCAGAGGAGCGGAATGGAGGCCAAAATTCATGCAAAGGTCATGGAGAGTTTCCTTTCATGCAGAATAATGAAATGACCAACATATACAGATTGTGCAGCGTGTCACGGGGTGTGGAGGATGCAACCACAGGAATAATTCTGCAATGCAGTCATTGTAACCAATTTACTGATGGACAGCACACTATTATCCTAGTATTGGTGAAGATTATGCCAGATTCAGGGTTTTGTTTTTACTCAGTGCTGTTAAGTGTATAACAAGCCTGTGTTTTATTTGTTATTGTGTACATCCTTGATTTATAGGACTAACCTAGAAAGAAAGTCATAGTGGAATAGCGAGATGGTATGGAATGTGTATGAAATAAAGAGAAAACATCAAAATGTGAGATAGATAGTAGAAGAAAGCCACAGTACGGGAATTAAAATTTGAGTTGTGGGCGAATGCTAGAAAAAATAACCAGAGAGAAATATGTACAATCATATAATCTAATCCACAGGCAAAGCTTGCCGGATCACTGACACAATATTGTGGTAAAGAATGTAGTTGCCAAAATATTGTGTCAAATCTATTATATACCACAATATCATCTCCTATACTTATATAGGACAAGTAAGTACAAAAATATCGGAAAAAAAGTATCGTTGACACTAACATCATCCAAAAATAGACCACAAAATCGATTTTTTAATATAAATAGAGTTTGAAGTAGTAAATGTTAAATATTTTAATGTATACATTTAATATAATGTAAATTAAATATATTCCACTAATATTTAATATCTAAGACTGTATATAAATATATGCTTATATAAACACAAAAACAAATATATACGTATATGTTTGTATTTATATAAAGAAATATGTATTTATTGTAACATAATGAACAACAACAAATATTTTACACTATAATATAATTAATAAAAATATGTATTTTACATTATATTACTGTATTTAATATTTTAAATGTATTAATATGTGTATATATATATATATATATATATATATATATATATGAAAAAAAAACACGAAAAAACACGAAAAAAGGGAAAACGAAAAAAGGAAAGAGCCCACAGCTTCGATATCCTTTCAAGCTGACATCTTTATTGTGTCTGAAATACGTGGCAGCATGAACAACTCCTTAAGACCTTACGCGTTTCGGCGCGAGAGCGCCTTGTTCACAGGTGAGTTGAATTAATGTCCCAGTGGTCATGTGGCCCTTCTTCCGACCACAGTTCCCAGAATGCATCAATATGCAAATTTACAGCATGGCTCGACATCGTATTATGTTCAGCATTAGTAGCTTTGAATTCTTGTCTGAGTCCGTTATTTTGCTTGTCTTTCTCGATGCAGGTAGGGTAAAAATATAAAAGCACAGTGCACTTTGCTGCCACGTAAAAGTACCTGCTTGGAACGGAGGCACGAAGACTGCCAGAAAGAGGCCATCACCTCCTTCATATCCCTTTCTCTCCAACCACACGAATAACTTGGAAGTCCATTTTGTCTGCTGTGGCTGAGAGCGAGTCATGCCCCTCCGTTTACTGCACAAAAATTCCTCCACTTTACCGGGGCCTCCAACTCTGCAGGGCGGGCTCTCAGACAGGAATGGAGATCCTGTTGATTAAGAACACGAAAAAGGAAAGAGCCCACAGCTTCGATATCCTTTCAAGCTGACATCTTTATTGTGTCTGAAATACGTGGCAGCATGAACAACTCCTTAAGACCTTACGCGTTTCGGCGCGAGAGCGCCTTGTTCACAGGTGAGTTGAATTAATGTCCCAGTGGTCATGTGGCCCTTCTTCCGACCACAGTTCCCAGAATGCATCAATATGCAAATTTACAGCATGGCTCGACATCGTATTATGTTCAGCATTAGTAGCTTTGAATTCTTGTCTGAGTCCGTTATTTTGCTTGTCTTTCTCGATGCAGGTAGGGTAAAAATATAAAAGCACATGCTGTAAATTTGCATATTGATGCATTCTGGGAACTGTGGTCGGAAGAAGGGCCACATGACCACTGGGACATTAATTCAACTCACCTGTGAACAAGGCGCTCTCGCGCCGAAACGCGTAAGGTCTTAAGGAGTTGTTCATGCTGCCACGTATTTCAGACACAATAAAGATGTCAGCTTGAAAGGATATCGAAGCTGTGGGCTCTTTCCTTTTTCGTGTTCTTAATCAACAGGATCTCCATTCCTGTCTGAGAGCCCGCCCTGCAGAGTTGGAGGCCCCGGTAAAGTGGAGGAATTTTTGTGCAGTAAACGGAGGGGGCATGACTCGCTCTCAGCCACAGCAGACAAAATGGACTTCCAAGTTATTCGTGTGGTTGGAGAGAAAGGGATATGAAGGAGGTGATGGCCTCTTTCTGGCAGTCTTCGTGCCTCCGTTCCAAGCAGGTACTTTTACGTGGCAGCAAAGTGCACTGTGCTTTTATATTTTTACCCTACCTGCATCGAGAAAGACAAGCAAAATAACGGACTCAGACAAGAATTCAAAGCTACTAATGCTGAACATAATACGATGTCGAGCCATGCTGTAAATTTGCATATTGATGCATTCTGGGAACTGTGGTCGGAAGAAGGGCCACATGACCACTGGGACATTAATTCAACTCACCTGTGAACAAGGCGCTCTCGCGCCGAAACGCGTAAGGTCTTAAGGAGTTGTTCATGCTGCCACGTATTTCAGACACAATAAAGATGTCAGCTTGAAAGGATATCGAAGCTGTGGGCTCTTTCCTTTTTTCGTGTTCTTAATCAACAGGATCTCCATTCCTGTTTGAGAGCCCGCCCTGCAGAGTTGGAGGCCCCCGGTAAAGTGGAGGAATTTTTGTGCATATATATATATATATATATATATATATATATATATATATAAATATATATAACATACATACACAGTAAAACCATACAAATATAAACAATTGTATAAGGAAAATTATATTAATTAATGTACACAATAAATAACATATTAATAATTGAAAAATCCCAAAAACACATTTACAAAAAAGACTAAAAACTTCAAAATACATTTAGAAATAAAAACAAATAATATAAACTATAAAAAAATATAACAATTAATGCTATAACATCTATTTAACCAATATTATGAAAACTACTGGAGTCTAAGAATATTAAATATACTATTCCCACTCTAGTTTATGGAACAGTAGGTAAAGTGGTGGACTTCAGAGCGGTTAGATTTACTATTTCCACTCTAGTCTGTGCAACAGTAGGGAAAGTGTTGGATTTGGATTGGGTGAAATTTACTATTCCTACAATAAACAGCACAACAGCAGGGAAAGTGCTGGATTTCGGAGGGGTGAAATGTACTATTCCCACTCCAAACAGCGCAACAGTAGGGAAAGTGTTGAATGGCAAGCGGTTAATTTTACTATTCCTACTGCAGTCAAAGAAAGAGTAGGGAAAATACTTAAATTTTAAAACATTACATATATGAGTAACCCCGTGAATTTAGAAAAAATATTAAACACAAAGATTAATATATATAATATGTGATCAAGCCCAGCCAGTGGGCGAAACGCGTCATCAGCCATGTACAGCACCAGCAAATAAATAAGAAAATGAGCACTTAACTGGAGTCCGTGTCCCATCTTTCAGCTCGAAGCTGTGGGAGCCTTGGTGATACATGTGTATATATATATATATATATATATATATATATATATATATATATATATATATATATATATATTATCTACTGGCGGTCGCCAGTAGATAGTTATAGTTACAACCTATTATCCATAGGAAATCCGCGACATTCTATTTGAAATAACTCTCTTGCCGGTTGACGTATCTTCGCAAAATTTTCAAACTTTGTGGGGCGCTCCGGTCCGCTCCTACCCTGAAAGTCTCGGGGGATTCGTCAAGCGGGGGCCGAGAAAAAGGGGGTCCCAAACGCGTTTTCCCCATGCAATTTTCCATAGGAAACTTTAGACACGGCTACAGCCCGAACTGCTGAACGGAATTACACCAAATTTGGCAAAGAGGTAGTTCTTGGTTCAGAAAGAACCCTTTTGTTAAATGGTGTAAATCCGTTCAGTAGTTGCTGAGAAAATCAAAAGTAAAAGTATAGATATATCTATGGCCGAGTAGGGTCCGCGTACCCTCAGCGCACCCTGCGCGCACCGTCCCGATCACGAGCTGCATGTTAATTGGCTGTCAGCTGGCTGTCAACATTCCGATTCAGGAAATGTTGGCAGCCATTTTGTCCCTCGGTAGAACCGAGGGACAGAAACTAAGTGCGCAAAGCGCACAAAGGGGGCAGGGTAGAAACACCCTGACCCCCTAGGTTTGCTCAGGGGGTCCCACAAGGACCCCCTGGGCAAAAAAAAAAAAATCGGCAGGATGCCCCCAAATCCCGGGGGCATGGTGGGGGTGGGTATATTGTTTGTATGGGGGCCTCAAAGGGCCCCCAAGCCCGGGGACCGCCACTGGGGCTTTATAAAAAATGGTGCGGGAGGGCTCTCCTGCCCTCCCGCAGCCCCGGGGACCGCCACCCCCGGGGCTTCTTTTTTAAAATAAATAAGATGTGGGGGGCTCCAGCCCCCCACACGCCCGGGGACCACCACCTCCCGGGGCACTTACAAAATAAATGTGGGGGTCCATTACGGACCCCCAGAGCCCCGGGACCACCACCTCCCGGGGCTGTGCAATTTAAGGGGAGGGGGCCGCGCGGCCCCCTCCTGGAGCCCTTGATGGCCCTGGGGACCGCCACCCCCAGGGCCGGCTCCTGCAGTGTCCCGGGTGCCTACCCCGGGACACTGTAGTTTGCTATGGCAGGGCGGGAGCCTCGCGGCTCCCGTCCTGCCATAGCAAACTGCTTTGGATATTGGAAGCGAGAGCAGGAAACCTGCTCTCGCTTCCAATATCCAAAGACAATTGCTTTCCACATGGGGAGCAGCATGTTAGCTGCTCCCCATGTGGAAAAGCAATGCTGGCTCGCGCAGGAGGCGGGGAGCCGGCTGGGACTGTGGGGGATTGGGGACCCCCCACAGTCCCCAACCAGAGGCCAGGCCCCGGGGGATGGGGTCCCCGGGGCCATAAGTGGCCAGGGAGGGGGCCACGCAGCACCCCTCCCCAAATTAGTAAAAAATAAAAAAAATAAAAAAGTGCAAGGCCGGCCCCGGGGATGGGGTCCCCGGGGCCTTAAATGGCCTGAGGGGGCCACGCAGCCCCCTCCAAATAAAAAAATTGAGGGCATGCCCGGGGGATGGGGTCCCGGGGCCAATACAGGCCCAGGGAAGGGGGCCACGCGGCCCCCTTCCCGTTTTTTTTTTCATTTAAAAAAATAAAAATGCTCAGGCCCCGGGGATGGGGTCCCCGGGGCCAAAAGTGGGCAAGGGAAGGGGGCCACGCAGCCCCCTCCCTTTAAAAAAATTAAAAAAAAAAAAAAACGATCGGCATCGTGCCGGGAGGCCCCGCCCCCTCCCTGCAGTACTCTGCAAACGCGCCCCCTGGCGCGTTTTAAGAAGGGAAGTAATTCCCCTTGAATACTGGGGGTCCCTGGGGCCAACTAGCCCACCAGGAACCTCCAGTATGCGCCAGGGGCTGCGTTGCAGAGAGGTGTACAGAGGCCACGCCCCTTTTACACCTCTCTGCAACGCAGCTCTGTGGCGCTTTTAGAAGTATATGGTGGCCTAGTTGGACTCCAGGGACCCTCAGGATTCAAGGGGACTTAATCCCCCAACTTAAAACGCACCACGGGGCGCGTTTGCACAGTGGTGAAGGGAGGGGCGGGGCTTCAGGTGACATGTGTGCAAACAGGCCCCGTGGCGCGTTTTAAGATGGGGAATTAAATCCCCTTCAATCCTGAGGGTCCCTGAGGCCAACTAGCCCAACAGGTACATCCAGAAAGCGCCACAGAGCTGCGTTGCAGAGAGGTGTAAAAGGGGTGTGGCCTCTGTACACCTCTCTGCAACGCAGCCCCTGGCGCATACTGGAGGTTCCTGGTGGGCTAGTTGGCCCCTAGGGACCCTCATGATTCAAGGGGACTTAATCCCCCAACTTAAAACGCGCCACGGGCGCGTTTGCACAGATGTCACCTCAGGCCCCGCCCCTCCCTTCACCAGTGTGCAAATATTCCTCTAAAATCTGCCGAACTACGAATTCCGATTTACTCACCTGTTATCAGGAGAGACCTCAGTGCTGCATCTTTTAGCCCAGTACTAATCCTGAAAAGTAATTTTAACCGTACTTACCAGTAACTTAAATTTCCTTGCATAGGATATCATTGCCTGCTTTTTGCTGAAAAAGTTTCTAAGTGTTGATTTTTGAAACATACAAATATTCCTCTAAAATCAGCCGAAATACGAATTCCGATTTACTCACCTGTTATAAGGAGAGACCTCAGTGCTGTATCTTTCAGCCCAGTACTGGTCCGGAAAAGTAATTTTAACCGTCCTTACCAGTAACTTGAATTTCCTTCCATAGGCTAACATTGACTGGTTTCACTTGGAAATTCTTCTAAGTGTGGAGTTTTGGAACTTTAAAATATTCCTCTAAAATCAGCCGAAATACCAATTCCGATTTACTCACCTGTTATCAGGAGAGACCTCAGTGCTGCATCTTTCAGCCCAGTACTGATCCTCAAAAGTAATTTTAACCGTACTTACCAGTAACTTGAATTTCCGTCCATAGGATATCATTGTCTGCTTTTTGCTGAAAAAGTTTCTAAGTGTTGATTTTTGAAACATACAAATATTCCTCTAAAATCAGCCGAAATCCGAATTCTGATTTACTCACCTGTTATCAGGAGAGACCTCAGTGCTGCATCTTTCAGCCCAGTACTGGTCCAGAAAAGTAATTTTAACCGTACTTACCGGTAACTTGAATTTCCTTCATAGGCTAACATTGACTGGTTTCACTTGGAAATTCTAGTGTGGAGTTTTGGAACTTTATAATATTCCTCTAAAATCAACCAAAGTACGAATTCCAATTTACTCGCCTGTTATCAGGAGAGAACCCAGTGCTGCATCTTTTAGCCCAGCACTGACCCTGAAAAGTAATTTTAACCGTACTTACCAGTAACTTATATTTTCTTCCATAGGAATCCATTGTCTGGTTTTCAGCAGAAAAGTTTCAAAGTGTCGATTTTCACAAACTACAAATATTCCTTAAAAATCGCCTGTATGACTTAAACGCATTCTTTCAACTGTTTACAGGAGATGCACCAGTGCTGGATCCAGGATCCAACACTGAGTAAGAAAAAGTAACGATAACAGTTTTTACCTGCTAAGTGAATTTCCTTCCATAGGATAACATTGGTGATTCTATGTGAAAATGTTTCTAAGTGTCAACTTTTAAAATACAATAATATTCCTTAAAAATCACTACTGTAACCAAAACGCTTTTACTCAACTGTTTACAGGAGATGTCCCAGGACTGAATCTAGGATCCAGTTCTGTGGTTAGAAAAGTAATCCATAAAGTAACTAATTGCATTTAACTAGAAATTCACATTGAGCTGAATGTTGCATTGTGTTTGAAAATGTGTTGCCCATTGCAACAACTGTAACTACTGTACTTAAAAGTCTATTGCCTATGTGCAAAGTATTTAAACTAAAGTAATTCATTCTCATAAAGTATTTTTTGTAATGTAATGTATAATGTAATTACAATGTAATTTAAAAAATAAAATATGTAAAAAAAATTGTTTCTAAAAATGTAGTAAATCAGTATGACAAAAATTAATATAACAATTAATACATTTAAAAATTGTCATTTACAAAACCTTTGAAATTCACTGAAAAAAACGTAGGTTTCAGACATGTTATAGTTAGGAATTAGCATTTAAAAAACCTTTGAAATTCACTGAAAAAACCATAGGTTTCAGGCACGTTATAGTTAGAAATTAGCATTTAAAAAACCTTTGAAATTCACTGAAAAAACCATAGGTTTCAGACACGTTATAGTTAGAAATTAGCATTTAAAAAACCTTTGAAATTCACTGAAAAAACCATAGGTTTTAGGGACAGTTATAGTTAGTTGGACATTTCACTCGTACAAAACCCGTGAAATTCCCCCGTTATAGTTAGTTCAGCTAACTATAACTCGCGCCCGCAATGCACTGCTGATGACGTCACATATTACATCACTCATGACATGGTCAGTGACATCACTGATGACATCACTGATGACATCTCAAATGACATCACTGATGACATCATCCACGTGATAATCTGATGCACCTCCTCACACCCTAATATAACCTTTGATACACCCACTCTAAATTACACACTGCCATTCGCAAAACCATACACACTCCAACACCAATAACTACATACCCACTCACTGATTCTTAGGTCTACGCACACATCCACTCACTCACCCGTACAGTCACTCATACTTACGGTCACTCAGTACAGGACTATCATATGCACTCATACTCCTATATACACACTCAAACACCGCCACTCATCCATAGAGGTACTCACACACCTAGTCAGTCATGCAAATAATTAAACACACTGCCATTTACTCACCTATACAGTTATACACACACCAGCTCACTTACTCATACAAATACTAGCACATTCTTACGCTCTTATACAATCTCTGATACAAGCACACACTCATCCATACAGCCACTATCACAATCACTCACTCTCGCTTATAGCTATTTATATACTCCAACACACATATATACTGCCTTTCACATATGTAGTTACTCACACATGTACCACTGAGATATACATTCAATCACTAACACACCCATACACACACTCACCCACCCAAGCAGTCCATCACAGATGCACTCTTGAAATCATGCACCCAGTGAATCACCCACTCACACATCTATGTATAGAGTCACACACACCCCACCCACACAAACACTCAGGCAGCCATACAGATACTCAGAGAACCAATCAATAACCCATATAGACACTCATGTAGCTATTCGCAAATCCATGCATCCACTTACACACCAACAAACAGACGGATACAGACATTCACACAGTTTAGTCACTAACCCATGCATTCAGTAAGATACGTTTAATCACTCACTTGTAGAGTCAGTCACTCACGTACTAAATCATCCATTCAGACACTTATACACCCACTCATTCTTCAATACGCCTTTCCCTATATATATTAAACATATTTAAACTTTACAGAAACACACAGTCACTGGATGATGTCATCAGTGATGTCATCAGTGATGTCATTTGAGATGTCATCAGTGATGTCATCAGTGATGTCACTGACCATGTCATGAGTGATGTAATATGTGACGTCATCAGCAGTGCATTGCGGGGCGCGAGTTATAGTTAGCTGAACTAACTATAACGGGGAATTTCACGGGTTTTGTACGAGTGAAATGTCCAACTAACTATAACTGTCCCTAAAACCTATGGTTTTTTCAGTGAATATATATATATATATATATATATATATATATATATGCATTAAAGAAACTAAAAACAATTAATCAATGCAAATAATTGCTATTCAATAAAAAATATTTATAAATGAATAAATAATTGTTATTCAATTATTAATTAACTTTACACCCTGTACTCCTACAAAGCTAGCAACCCGCAACTAAAATATAACTAAAAAAAAACTATTCCATAACTTACATATTTAAAATAAATTAAATAATTAATTAAGAATTCATAATTAATTGTTAATTATTATTTATTGATTAACTTCCCACATTAGACCGCTACAAGCCTAGCATCCCACAACTAAAATAAAATGAAATTAAATAAGTATTCCACAATTTACACATTTAAAATGCAATCAAATAATTAATTTAGAAATAATAATTAATAGTTAATAAATTATTCCTAAATTCACTTTCCACCCTAAACTGCTACGAACCTAGCATCCCACAACTAAAATATAAGTGAAATAAATCAGTATTCCATATTTCGCATATTTAAAAATCAATTAAATAATTACCAATTGTTAATAAATTGCGAATTAATTATTACTTAAGTGATTTCCCACCCTAGACCCCTACAAACTTAGCAGGCTGCAACTAAAATATAATTAGAATTAATAAGTCCTCCATAAATTACATAATTAAAAATCAATTCAATCTGTAACAAATATTATTTAATTGCTGGTCAATTATTATGTAATTAACTTGCCATCCTATACCCTTACAAGTCTAACATGCCACAATTAACATATAACAAAATAAATCAGCATTACATAAATTACATAATAAATATCAATCATATAATTAAATAAAATGTATTCAATAATTCTTAATTATTTTTTTACCTAATTAACATCCCACCCTATCTCTCTACAAACCCAACAACCCACTACAACACTATAAATTTACTATTAAAAATTAACTAAAAAATGCTAAATCACTTACAATTGCAAGCTATATTTTTAAAACAATAACATTTATATAAACAATAGTAGCACATAACATTTATATAATAATTAAAACACTATATTTGTAAACACTATACTAGCGAAAACGATATTTAAAAAAATCGATATTATTTAAAACAATATTACTCACCTCAAAAAATGATATTCTTGTCAATTATATTTATGCTAGATATGTGTGTGTCACGAAATTTAATTTCCGATATTTCTGTCTCCCTATATTTTTGAAATAATATTTTGTCCAAACACCAAGTTTGCCAGATCTATTCCACCTATTGGCTGTCTACAATTGGCATAAGTCACCCGATATTTTCTTTTAGGTTTTACTTAACAATTCAAGTATTTACTGTGTTTTTCAAAACTGTTTGGAGGCAGCTAAATGCATTCACTCCCCTTTCCTTGACTCCTATAATTCCTGAGTCTCACACCACACCAGCCACTAATACTATCAGTACTCTAATTCTGAATAATGCACACTTCTAAGAATGTGTTGGAATGGCTTTATTGTATTAAAAAATGTGGTTGTCAGAGCCCTTTGTGGGACCCTGGTTCTGGACCAACAGCGGCAGATTTCTTGGGTTCATTCTAGTCTCAGCTTCTCAAGCGTGGCACTGCACAGGTCATGCAAAATAGCTGAAGTGATTTGTACCAACAATTTTTTTGCAGTGGGCAATAAGTGTGCAATGCACAATGAATCACTACTATCAGGAGTACAAACTTCAGTGGGAAAGAGTGGGCCTGAAGGATCTTAATACTCCAGATGAGTCCGTGGACTCTACACAAGACTTAGACCTCAGCGAAGTACATGAACATTTCCAGGAGTGCGAAATGAAGCACAGCCCGAAACCAGGTAGATCATTAGGAGACTTAGGAGGAACAGAGTCATAGATTTTTTGCTGTCTCGCTGCTAACTGTCTACAGCCCTCACCCAGCATCCCTCATGAGAGGCACGGGGAATAAGGAGGTGCCCCCGACCCTATAGAGGAAGATGAAGATCTAGCACAATACCGCATTACGCATTGTGAGCGTATGTGAATACTGACATATTCTTATTGAATGAGGGTGAGGTTAACAGGAGTGGTATGGACTGAGGCTGAGTAAAGACTAGGTGGTCGATTCCGATCTGGGTCGGAAAGCACTCCGACCGATCCGGATCCGGATTGTTTTCCAACCGAGCTGGACTCCTGCAGTCCGACCGAGCAAGTACGATGCGGCCGCATGCTGCCGGACTCGGTTCGGTCGGACTCCCATTGAAGTCAATGGGAGCCGGTCGTACGATGCGTACATGGGCTCCCATTGACTGAATGGGTACGTTTTGCAAAAGGGCGCCCCCTGTAGTGGGTATGCATTGGTGCCATCCGCACCGTACATGCATGTATAGGGGGGGGGACCCTTGGGTCCCCCCTGTGTCCGATTCGTAAGGCTACGGGTGAAGGGGGGTCCGGCACGGACCCCCGAAGTCCGCTTCCCGGAGCTTTTTCGTCCCGGAGACTCCGACTCGATCCGGCTGTCCAAATCGTGCTTCGTACTGGCTCGGTCGGGAATCAACTCCATTGCGCGGTGCGGTTCGACTGCGACCGAGTCGTACGGAGCGGTTTGAACCCGGAAACGAGTTGGTCGGCGATTTCGCGTACATTCGCATCATACTTGGGCGTCCGGGCCTCTGTACGACTCGGTCGGAAACAAGGCCTCCGACTCGGATCCGGTAAAGCCGAATCCGATTCGGAGGCCTTCCGGCCGAGATCGGAATCGACCCCTAAGTGAAGAGCTATGTCTTCATTTTCTTGCAAAGTTCAAGAACTGAGGAGGTGGCTCTGATGTGCCACACTAGGTTGTTCCAGGTTATAGGAGTGAGGTAGGAGAAGGCACGACCGCTGGACCCGGTTCTGCATATACGGGAGATGTGTGCAAGTAGAAATCAGCTGAGCATAGGTGTCAGGTGGGTATGTAGAAGTTAATGCAATTGTTAAAGTAGGGGGGGTCGATGTTGTGGAAGGCTTTGTATGTGTGCGTGAGGTGTCTGAAGAGTGCCCATTTGTGGATGGGGAGCCAGTGGATGTCTTTGAGATGTTGGGTGATGTGGATACATGGGGGAAGTCTGACAGCTGAGTTCTGTATGCTCTGGAATCTTCTAGTCAGTTGCATGTTGATTCCTACATAGGATGCGCTACTGTAGTCCAACTTGTCGGTGATGAGAGCCTGGGTGATGGTTCTTCAGCTGTTGAAGGGAAATCACTTGAAAATCTTCTTGAGCTTCTAGTGTGTGTGGATGATACAAGAGGTGGAGACTGCTTTCACTTTGCCTGTCATAGCGAGCTTGTTGCGGACTACTATTCCGAGGTTCTGAGCATGGATGTATTGGGTTGGGTGTGGGTCCGAGATCATCAGGCCACCAAGTGGAGTCCCATAGCGCGGTGTTTTTACCTAAGAGGACTACTTCTGTCTTGTCTGTGTTGAGCTTGAGGCAGTCGGCAGTTGTTTTTCATCCATCTGGCGATTTCGGACAAGCAGGTGGAGAAGTTGGTCCGGGTGTCCAATGTTTTGTGTGAGAAGGAGAGGATGAGCTAGGTGTCATTGGTGTAGGATATAATATTGATTCCGTGGGTGCAAATGATGCTGGCAGGTGGGACCATGCAGGCGTTGCACAGTGTCAGACTGAGCAAGGATCCCTGTGGTACACTGCAGATGAGTTTGGTTACAACGACCGCATTGTTAGAACGCATACCATTACATCGCAAGTCATTACAACGACTTGCTGTAGGGGGCGTGCTGGACTTAGGAATAGTATTATTTACTATTCCTACTCCAGTTTGTGCAACAGCAGGGAAGGTGTTGGATTTTAAAAATCCAATACCAGTGCGCCCCCTACAACAAGTCGTTGAAACGACTTGCGATGTAATGGTATGTGTGGTCACATCGCGGTCGTTGTAATGACCGTGTTGTAATGGTACCGCGTTGTGGAGACAGCGTTGTAAACGCTGTTTCCCGGGATCCAATAATGAAGGGGGCAGATAGATCCAGAAGGATGAGGGCAGCGATGTCTTCTTTGACTGAAACTGGATTGGGTGGTGTCGAGGAAGTTGTTGTCACTGAGTTGAGTGGCTAAATGTTTGTTCATGATCTTCGACATGACTTTTACTCAGAGGAGTAGCAGGGAGAATGGCCGGTTCTTGAC
This sequence comes from Calotriton arnoldi, assembly GCA_963921515.1. Classification (NCBI taxonomy): domain Eukaryota; kingdom Metazoa; phylum Chordata; class Amphibia; order Caudata; family Salamandridae; genus Calotriton; species Calotriton arnoldi. The sequence goes on from CAWUFW010007685.1 coordinate 923,256, forward strand.
TAGTGTTTCAGGGTTTGCTGAGGGTTTCTTTAGAAGAGTGAGGACTGTGGCTTGTTTTCAGGTATTCGGGATGAGGGCTGAGCTAATGGGGTACAGTCCTTTAGTGATGAAGGCATGGGCTCAATGGTGCTCTGGTGTGTATTGTATGGAGCATATGATGGCTTCGGTTTCTTGATTGGTGATGGTGGCCCATGTGATGAGGGTGGTATTCTGGGTGTTGGAGGTGATGATTAGGGCAGCTATGAGGATGGAGGGGCCTGATTGGGTTTGACGTTGTCGTAGATGCTAGAGATCTTGCTGATGAAGAAGAGGGACATCTGGGTGCAGACAAGAGACAGACTAGAGGAGATTGGAGAGGCTGATGGAGAGAGTAGATACAAGGTTGGTGAAATGGGCTGGTAAATAATTTATTTGCTATTTACCAGGCCATTGGATTCATTGTTCATAATCATAGCTAGTTAGCCAGTGGCTGAGTAAATAGTGAGGCTTCTTTGCAATTTGTCCAGCCACGACTGATGACTTACATATTTTCTGCTATTTAACCAGCATTCATATAAACAGAAAGTGTACTTACTATTTGCTTAGCCAATGGCCAAAGAGTGCACACGTCTGCTTTTTACCCAGAGACCAGGTAAAGAGTTTCTCTGCTATTTACATGAACGCTATCCAATAGTACCTAATGTCGCCTTTTAGTCAGCGGCCGGGTAAATAGTGAGGTTCAGTTGCATGACCACAAGCCAAACAGTACATATTCTCTACTATTTAGCCAGAAGCCATTTGAATAGTGATGTTTCCTTGCTGCTAGCATGGCCGCCAACAAACTGCATAATCTTTACTATTTAGCCAGCAGCTGTTTAATTATTGTAATTTTTTGATTGGTTGCACCATAGCCAGCCAAACAGCACATAATCTCCACTGTAGCAAATGGGTCCCTCCATTTATTTATTTTATTTATTTTGAAGGTTTTATATAGCGCGAACAAGACCCTTGCGAGTATCAGAGCGCTTTACAAGTCATATGTAGAAAGCAAGATATAGCACACAAAGATATAGGTGAAACAGCTATAAACAGCTTATACACGTACCAATAAGCTAGCGTAAAAACAAAAGGACAACTATGGAGCATAAAAACAGAACTAGTAATAATATACAGTAAAAGGACAGAGAGTTCACGTGAATTTAGCCATGAGGATCGCTTTCACTTCTTTTTTGAAGGAGGCAGTGGACGGGTTCATTCTTGTTTCAATGGGCAAAGCGTTCCAGATCCTAGGAGCCATACCAGAGAAGGATCGGTTATAAGTTTTTTTCTTGGCGAATCGTTGTGGTTTTAGAAGAAGAGTCTTGGCACTCCTGGAGGCTCTGATGCCTGCAGAGAGCACCAATTTCTGAGCTAGGTAGTGCGGGGAGTTGTGGTGTAAGGCCTTGTGCGTCATACAAGCGATTTTCAGATGAATTCTAGCTTCAAACGGTAGCCAGTTGAGGGCTCTCAGGTCAGGGGATATGTGAGAGTTTCTCTTTGAGCCCGTGATGAGTCTCGCAGCTGAGTTGATAGTGGCTCTTAGTGGGGCTGTCGATGACCTTGGGAGGCCGCATAAGGTTACCGCCCCATATTCCACTCTAGGGATTACTAGGGCTTGAACTGCTTGTTTGAAATCGTAGGCTGGCAGAAAGGGTTTCAGTTTTCGCAGGGTCTTCAAGTGGAAGTTAGCTCCTTTTGTGGAGGCGCTGATATGCTTCTGCATCTTTAGGTTGCTGTCAAGCATTACACCTAGCGATTTCGCTGAGTCGACGATGAGAGGTTGTCCTTTGAGAGCTGTTAAGTGCTTCAGCCAATCCAGGATAGTGGGAGTTTTGTTAGGGGGAGCGATTAAGAGGAATTCCATTTTGAGGGAGTTTAGTTTCAAATGGTTTTCGGCCAGCCATGTTTGGGTTTTTTATAGTGTGGTGTTGAGCGATTTGATGTCATCAAGTGAGTGGATCTTGATGTAGATTTGGGTGTCGTCTGCATACATATGGAAGTGAATCTTGGCGAGGCTGAGAAGATCGGTAAGAGGTTCCATAAAAAGGTTGAAAAGGGTGGGTGAGAGGGAGGAGCCTTGTGGAACTCCTAATGTGACAGGCATGGGGTTGGACAGGGATTGGTTGACCTTGAATCTTTGGGATCTATTTTGGAGGAAAGAGGCGAACCAGTTAAATACAGTTCCAGACATTCCCATTCTGTGTTTCATGAGTTCAAGCAGGTTGCTGTGTTTGACGGTGTCAAATGCTGATGACAGGTCGAGTAGGATAAGTAAACAAGCTTCGTTTTGGTCCAGGATTTTTAGAGCGTCGTCAATTACATGTGTCATGGCTGATTCGGTACTGTGACCTGCTCGGAAGCCTGATTGAAATTGGTTAAGCAGGTTGAATTGATCAATGTGGCTGTTCAGCTGCATGTTAACGCATTTTTCCAGGAGTTTGGCTAGCATAGGTATGTTAGAAATTGGACGATAGTTATTTGGGTCCGAGGGGTCAGCTGTTATTTTCTTTAGGATAGGCGACACCTGACCTGTTTTCAGGATGTCTGGAATGGATCCTTGAAGGAGGGACGTATTTATGATCTTGGTCCAGAGAGGTAGTAACAGAGGAATGAAGTCTTTTAAGTAATTAGCCGGGAGCGGGTCTGTGAAATGATTGGAGGGTTTCAGAGCGGTTAGCGTCTTTAACATGGAATCTTCACTGTAAGTGTTGAAGTGGGACCAAGTAGCGTTGTTTTTGAGTTTGAATTTTGGGAGGTCGTTAGCTTGTGCACCAGTAGGGGGCAGTGATGAATTCTTTATCATGTCTGAGAGGGATAAGAGGTCCTTGAGTAGATCTGATTTTATGGATTCTGTTTTAGAAGCGAAGAAGGAGGCAAATTCATCGCAGTTGGGTAGAGTAAGTGGGATAGCGTTAGGGAGACTGGGTACGCTCTTGGTTTGGGTTTTGATAAGATCGAATAGCTTTTTGGGGCGGTTCTTGGCTTGGTCTAGTTGAGTCCTGAAGAAGTCGGTTTTAGATTTTCTGATCTTTCTAAAATAGGAGTTTTTGGCGATTCTTAGAAGCTTGAGGTGGTCAGCTGAGGGTGCGGCTCTCCAACGTCGTTCAATTACTCTGAGAGAGCGTCTGTCTGCATTAAACCTCCCATCATACCAAGGTTTTGAGTTTTTTGTGGAAGTTCTTTTCAGTTGAAGCGGGGCTATTTTGTCTAGTAGGTTGTTCATGGAGTGAAAGTAGTGATTGGTCAGCCCCTGGACATCGGCTAGGTCTTCCGGGGGACATAGAAGGTTTGAATTAGCTGATGCTGTAAGGTCAGAGCCGACGTTTTTCAGGTTTCTCTTCCAGATCTTAGTTCTCAGGGGTTGTGTTGGGAGTCGTTTAACCGTTTCCAAGACTTGGAATGTAATGATGTGATGGTCAGACCAGTCACAGGGGAGGATCGAGTCGAGCTGTGTAGAGTCCACTTTAGAGATTACTAGGTTGAGAATTGCACCTTTGTCGTGTGTAGGGCTGTTACATATTTGGTCAAGATTAAGGTCGGCGAGGAAAGCTTTGAGGCTGTTTACCCCAGAGTCGTTCTGGTCATCCCAATGAAGTTTGAAGTCCCCCAGGAATATTTGCTTATTTTGTTGGGTGTCATTTGACGCTAGAATATCCATGAGGTGTTCTATGAATGTGAGGTTATCACCCGGAGGGTGGTAGAAAGTGTGTAAAGAACATATTTGTTTGTTATTACTGGCGATGTTTAAGCAGAGGTATTCACATGAGGATAAAGCGGGGGCATTGGAGTTGGTCACTGTTAGGCTGATCTGATGTATGCAGGCTATCCCACCTCCTGGCCTGTCCATTCTGTCTAGTCTGGTGATGTCATAGTTAGGGGGTAGCAAGATGTCCATGATGGGAGTAGATGCTTCTTTTAACCAAGTTTCCGTCAGGATCAGAATGTCTGGTTCGTTAGTGAGTAGTAGGTCAGCTATCTCGGCTGCATGTCTAGATGCGGATCTGCAGTTTAGGAGAATACAATTTAGTCGCGTCTTGTTGGATATTATCGGGGGTTCGATTGTGAGGGGGATTCTAGTGAGGTTATTTTCAACTATGCCTCTGGAGTTGTGTCTGGTGGCTCTGTATGTGTTGATAGGGATAGATTGTATTCGGGAGTCTGTATGTGGGATAACTGGAAGCCCAGCGTTATGTGGAGGGTGAGGTAGCTCGTATGAGCGAAGGAGGGCCCCTAATTCTATAGCAGATAGAGGGTTTATCATCCTGATAGGGCGGGATAAGGCATTAGGGTGCAGAACTGTGCTCCAACGTGGAGACCCCTGCGTCTGGGAGCTTGCAAGTAGATGTTGGGTGCGACTAGAGTTCTTGGAGAGTGGGAAAGATCTGTATTCCTGTTTAGTGCTAGTGAATTTGGGTTGTTGTATGATAAGGTCGTGTAGGGTTCGGATGTCAGTTTTGACTTGCTGAAGGGCTGATAATATCTGGTCAAGTCTGGGGTCAGGCGTGAGAGTGTCATTATTGGAAGGATGGACTGAGGGAGTAGGCGGAATAGTAGCATCTTTAGTGTCGTTTGAGGGGGAGTCGTGGTCGGGGACATTGCAAAGTGTTCTTTCTGTGTGTAAGTCCATGGAGGGGGGAGAGAGGAAGTCAGAGGGGGAGGGGACTGAGAGACGGCTATGCCAGGATCACTGGTGGTATAGGTGGGGCTGACAGGCTGATGGGAGGTGCTGGGAGTGATGGTGGGGGGAGGGTGGGGGATGTAGTGCAGGGAGAGGGGACTGAGAGACGGCTATGCCATGATCAGTGGGGGTGTAGGTGGGGCTGACGGGTTGATGGGAGGTGCTGGGAGTTTTGGTGGGGGGGAGTGTGGGGGTGGTAGTGCAGGGAGAGGGGACTGAGAGACGGCTATGTCAGGATCAGCGGGGGGTAGGTGGGGCTGACGGGTTGATGGGAGGTGCTGGGAGTACTGGTGAGGGGGTGGGTGGGGGAGGTAGTGCAGGGTGAGGAGGGATAGTGAGTGTATTGGTAGTGTTAAGGAGTGAGGCGGTTATAAGGTGGAATGAGTTGTTAGGTGGGGTGTCGATGAGGTCTAGAGTTTGTCTCGGAGCAGATGGGGACAACTGGGAATCCTGAATTACAATGGGATCAGGATGGGAGTTGAAGATTTCGGAATGATTGGATGGAGAGGAGGGGTGTGTTAGAGTGACTCTCTCCTTGATGAGTGGAAAAATGTGATCTATCATATAAAGGTTGCGGTCGGTTGATTGGATGAGGATGATTCCGTTATGATAGATGTTGACGGTGGCTGCTGCATTGAAGAATAGGGAGGGTAGGATAGATAGTGTGAATCCGTGCGCTGTTTTCTTCATGAGAGAGACCTTAAAGAGAGCGAGAAAGGCTTTTCTCCATTGAGCTCTTCTTTTAGTATAGAAGATGATGTCATTCTTGATGAGCCCTTTGTTCATTGAGAAGTAAGGGTCAGAGATTGGGGTTTCAGGATGAGATTTTAATAAGTTGTGTTTGAAGCCTTTAGCTGCTTTTTTTGAGAGGTTTGGGGGTAAGTGATGGAGTAAGTGAAGTTACCGGTGCGCTCCATAGTGTAGGTAACACTTGATTAGCGGGGGATAGACAGATGGGAAGATGTAATTGCAGAGTGCTGCCCTTTAGGGGGAAAGAGTAACAAGGTTGTGAGTGAAGTCAGTCCAAGATGGCTGCTCTGTTAGCTAACTAGAACAGTGCTAGCAAGGAAGTCCTCTGTCTATTTCAGTTAAAGGACCTCATGGGAAGCAGTCCTTTTTCTTTGTTAACCAATTGCTCTATTGCGGCCATTTTGTATGATCTGTGGAGGCAGCTGAGTTCTTCCCCTATCCAGGAATTTGGGTTCTTGGGAGGGATTCCTAGATTAAAGCGATCTGGTTGAGGAGGATCTGCTTGCCTTCAGTCAGGAGTAGAGCAAGTGGCCCCTAGCATGAGCTTGGCAATGTGACAAGCGTGTGACAAGGGAGTGGAGAAAGAGGGTAAAGCCCGGGATGTTATGCAGACCCCAGCCGAAGAGATAAGGCCTGGGGGTCCCACCTGGGCCCCTTAAAACACACTCAGGCTGATTAAATGACACGTGGCAAATTTGACGATATGAGAGTCAGCTTTAGAATGAGTCCGCTGTGTCTCGTTATGTGCCAGACTCGTTCTGCAAATACCGATGGGTGGGGGTGAGCTTAGACTATGCCTGCTGAGCTCCTTAGGCTGCACCGCGTTGTAGGAGGCTCATTGTCTTTTGGCCTCTGATCAGAACTGGCCTCCTTCCCTCCGTTGTCGAGAGGAGGTCCGGGGGGCCGTTCTGATAATATTCGCAGGTTTGTGGATCTCGTGCTGAAGAAATACAGGGGAGGTGGGGGTCGCGGTAGTGCGTTGGTCACTGGTACCTTAGTGTTGCTTTCGTGGGCTTTGGACTCCGCGGAGACATCTCTCGCCTGTTGCGCTCATCCGCTCCAGTCGGGAAGGCGTCCCGAGCCTCCGTATGCTCTGCTCCAGTGCCTGCAACCAGAGAGCAGCTCTGGACTCCGAGAAAAAAACTCTCTCGACAGCCACGCTCCTCCGCTCCGGCCGGGAGGGTGTCCCGACCTCCCGAGTGCTCAGTTGTCGGCATCCGAGTCAGCTCCGTTTGTCTGGGTTCCCCACGCATCGGTGTGGGGGGGGGCGTCCCGGATTCACGAATGCTCCAGATCCTGCGGATGACTCCCGCACGTCGGATGGGCCCGCAACCGAGCGAGGCTCACCCTCAACGACCAGCGCTCTGCGATGGCATTCAGGTGGCGACCGTCCGCGGCAGCAACGACAGCGTTGTCCCTGGGCACCGAGCTCTGTCGCCGATCCAGACGGAGACGCACTCCGATCTCCGGACACTGCTGACTGCCCTGTTGTAGTAGCGGTAAGTCAAGAAAATGTTCCTGTTACTCTTGGGTTGATTCCTCTTTCCTCAAGGTCGGTGGGGCGTCTGATGGAGCTAAAAACAGGGATATTTAGACAAAGTGATCCCCAAGCTAGCGAGCTCTCCTAGTGAGCTCCTCTCTCGACGGCCATCTTCACAATGTTTAGTCCACCAGGAATTTTCACAATTGACTACACGCATAATGTCCTGCAAATTGTCTGCTTATAGTGGCCCCAGGAGGGCCAGGGGCCCCACCAATGCTTTTTTGACTGCATATGGGGGCTTTGGGGAACCCAGCAGCCCCCAAGAGAGTATTTAAAAACCTGACACTAATGGCCTGATTTATATGCTGGCGGAGGGCCCATTGTTCTGGAAGGGTGACGGAGCAAATTACTCCATCGCCCTGGTAGAGGTACCGCCCACCAGAGTAATTTCTAAAGCATTGCTAGGAACCACAGTCACAGCGGTTCTTAGTGCTTTTAACAGTTTTGTGCAGGGCTCCGTCAACATTACGGAGCTTTGCATCAAACTGGTTTCTTATTTTATTTTCAAAATCCCGAAATGTAGCCACACTTAAGGTTAGCCCGCGTCTAAATCAAGCAGACCACTTTGTCGGCAGTGAGGGGTCTCCGTCGCCATTACAATAAAGGTCCCTCTCTGCCATCATATAAATCAGTCTCCTGGGGCCTTAAGATTATTAGCCCAAGAGAGTTTATTACTGATTTCAATCACTCCTGAAGCCTGTACTTTTGTACAGTGGCTCTGGAGTGCGGGACCCTTTGTGATTGGTCATTTGGCTGTATTTTGTGGTCTGTGGAATGTAAAAAAAGACTCTGACGTGCATGTCTTCAATTTAAAAATACTTTATTGACAATGCAGATGACAGTGCAACGTTGACAATTGAATGAATGCTTATGAGTATTGATATTGTTTCCATTAATTTCAATAGTGTTACATTGACAAAGTATGAGATGTGGTCATTGCTATTAATGTGGAGTTGTTCAATGACTCCCCCTTTTATTGTGATGTCGCATCTGTAATAGGTGGGGGGAGGGGTATTATGGGAATAGTGATCAGGACCTACTAGGGGTGCAATGTGTTATGAGGGTATCACCAAAGGTATTTTAATCTACCTGATGTATATGTTTGTAATTTTTTAATGTGTAGTATTTAGTAGGGGTTTGTCTAATAAAAGTACTTTTCCTTTTTTAAACGAAAAGGCACTGATTGCACATTAATTTATGGAGTGTTGTTGCTTCCTGTGAATTAGGATTACTAGCTCTTAGACATTTGGGCAGGTTACTACCTACCTCAAGGAATAATCACAACCCTTGTCAGGGTGAACACTTAAATTCCTTAATTAAACCTAAGCTCAAACCCCTGGTAATTATGGCACCGAGCAGACAATAGCTTCTAGGGCTTTTTCACTGTAAGGACATGTTTAACATTAATTCCTGCATGACCTACTTTTAAATTCCATGCACCCCGCCTTATGGGCAATAAGGCCTACACAGAGGTGACTTATAAAGATTTAAAATGAAGGGTTTGACCAGCCCTGCCAAGTACCACTCATCAGGCATTAGACTGACCCATTTCAGTGTGGTGATCCGCATCACCGCACTGAAATGCAAAGTCACGCATTATAGTGCCTCCTCAGCTGTGTCAAGCTGGAGCGCTAGCTGCTAACGCTGCACCATGTGCTGCTCTCGATAGACTTGGGGGCTGGCTCAGCTACTCTGATTAGTGCTGCAATGTATCACATGTAGGATTTGCCGCGCAGCATTACATTTGCCCAGTGGCAACTACCGAGACAGTGAGGTCAGGGCAATAAGTTTGTCGGACTCAAAGTTATAGGCGCCGTCATGCCGCCCGTGGTGCGAGCGGGCAGCAGTTTCTGTGAGAAAGAATATGTTTTGGCTGAAATGGTAGCGCAGTGCGCCGCTTCTTGCACCACTGTAATGAAGACCTGCAACCAACTTGACCTCACCCGATGGCTGAATGAATCACGGGACCGCGGCGGCCGCCCAAGTGGTGGTTCCTCACTAAGCAGCCCAGAGCAGACACCGCAGCTGAGAGCCTCAATCGTTCCCGGCCAGCGTTGTCACGAAACTGCACTAAAAAAAAGGTATTTCTGTCAGAAATTAGGCATATAGATATTTAAAGTCAAAACCTTTTTCCATTACGTTATGAAATAGAATTGGTGTACACAAAGTAGAAATATTTATCTTGTTTTCATAGGCTGTACCTTTGGTAGTTGCTGGTAACCGCCTTTTTTTCAAGATTGTCGTTACGTTTAGTTGCACCATGGGCAGTATTGGCCCGCCCATGTCACCACCACCACCCGAACGGACTAATAATAAGTCTGTGCGATGCTTGATGATCACTGTAGTCACTCATATCTAGTGCCCCACCAACCCTCACGTGAAGATAACTGCGGAAAACGTTTGTGGAAATAAACACAAGTGAAATGCTACAACCCAGAGGCTTATGGGAAATGGAGTTCAAAAACTAGTACCATGCATGTTTGTTTTTTTAGCTCACGCCAGGACTCGCACCTGGTACCGTGCCCCAGTTACAAAGTCGGGCCAGGAGTCCAGGTCGACCGTAAGCGGAGGCCGGCCACCAAATTGCTGCTTTCGCAGCCCTCGCTGCCTTGCCTGGAGTGAGGTATAATTTCTAAGTTGCTAATGCTGCCTAATAAAAAAAAACATTTAGCCTAGTTAGCGTGCCGCACAGTCATGATAAGATTCATTCGGAGCTGCCACACTGCAGTGAGTCTGCTCACTGAACTAGTTAGTTTTCAGCTTCAGTCAGTCGCACTAACTCCTTTTTGTGTCGTGGTGCTGTGGTGCCGCTCATCCCTGGTTCAACAGCAACTACTTTCTTTCAGCACCAAGCCAGAGCGTCACTAGTACTGTCAGCAGAGCCTGTAGCTCTGTGACAGGCTGCCTGCGGCTGGTGTGATCTGGTGCCACTGCGTGGCTGGGCCGGTAAGAGCGCTGACCGGGGCGGACCACTCAGCTCTGGGTAATGATTTTTATTAGGGTTCATGTTGAATATCGGTTACACATTTCTTTAACAGTAGGATCAAGTTACAAGGGCACTAGGTTTGTGCCCTTTCATTTCAGGTGCAGCAGTTTTGAGATCTTAGAGTTTTTTTGTTCCTCACGTGGATGTAATTTTGGATATTTAAAAGTTTCCCTTGTCTTCATTGCTTGATTTTGCTTTCGAGAAAGTGTCACTCATAGTCATTGAAATGTCACTCATAATTACACTGAAATTATGAAAATGTCACACATGGCAATCTGAAACCTTGGCAGCTATGTTTGATATGTCAAAATAGGTTATTCTGACAGGTCGAATTTGTAGTTTTTAAACTGCCACAGTCAGGCTACATTGGTAGGCCTGAAGTCATGTTTGCACTACCATTGTAGTGGATAGCGCAATAAGTGGTGCAATCAGTTAATGCCATTGAGCTTCCAGACCCTGGGTACACATTGTACCAAATACTAGGGACTTCAAGGTAAGCTAAATTTGCCAATCGGGTGTATACCAAGTGTGTCATGTTGAAAGTGGGAGCACAGGCACTTTACTGCTAGTTAGCAGGGGTAAAGTGCACAGATTTCAACAGCCAGCAAAAATACAGGGTTCAGGAAAATGTCAAAAATAACGGATGACCACGCAGAAAAGGTGGATTTCCAACTCCAGCCCACACCACATCCCCTGAGAAGGCCATGGACTACTCTGCTTTGCTAACCTGAGAAACTCAAGTGCTACAATGGGGTACTTGGTTCCCAGGAAAAAGACAAGTGTGCACTTGTGAAGGGCTCATATTCTTCTCAACTAATAACCCATTTTCTTAAATCTACTATAAAGCCAGTGGCCATGACACAGCAACCTTTGTTTGCCATTTGCACTGCTGCTGGCGACATACTAAATAATCTGATTTATTTATTTGGTGGATGATAAACAGCAGAGGAAATGCACTGTTTACCCGGTTTGCTGGTTAAATAGCCACAGCCTTATTCTATAGCTTTCCGGATATAAGTAAACTCACAACTGTGGTGATCTAGAGTGGACGCTGAAGTATAGCCTCTGAAGATGTGAAACCGAAAGGTTTCACATAGTTGTCTTTTTATATAAAGCTCAATACACACCCAAATAAAAAAATTAAACATCAAACATCAGAATCTTTCCCAGTTATTTAAAAAAGGATAACTGTTCAGGTATGCAGAGTTTAATTTGCACTCTTCAAAGACTGGCAGGTTTTGCCACCTTTCATTGAGCACGGATGCACTGGGCTTGGAAGTTTTTTATTTCTTTGTGCTCGCACTCCCTGCCTCTAATGTCTGCGCTGCCATAGAGACAGGACTGCAATCCTGCTGTAGTAATGTGTGCTTTCTCCTTCTACATTGAGGTCAGACGGTAACCCATCAAACGGAGAGATGTAAACAGCATGGATCATGTGGGAGGGACGGGAGACTGCCGCCAGCTGCCGCGCTGCTTTGGCGGCACTCTCCTCAGACTCTGTGGTGTGTGGTGTTTCAGATGTGAGTGGGAACGTTGTGGACGGGCTTACAGCCTTCACAGGAGGCCACGGCCAAACCACTCTGCTTCATCACAACAGGTAGGTGCAGAATGGTGGGGAGGAGCAGAGAACACGTGTTAGGCTCCTGGTCATACCATTAAATCAGACTGTAGGGGGCATGTACCTTAACTCCTCTGACCTGTCTATTTCCGCTTTGCAAAATAATGTTGTTTTCTTTAAAAAAAAAAATTAAAAAAAAGATTGATTGAATACATTTAAATCGAGTTGCTTCCCTTTATTGAAAATGAAGAGCAGGATAAGGACCGGCCACGCAGGTGGTGTGTGTCCACCCTGCTCTATAATGACGCCCCAGGGCACAAGTCGAGGGTACACGCTGGTAGACGGTGACTACCCAGTATTTTCTCAGGATGGACGCCGTCCCCCCTGCTAAGAAGCTGGGCCCCAGTTGAGTAAGCTGAACTTGTACCGGTGTAATTTTCAGACACAGGGACACATTCAAGACAAAAGGCTGATTTAAAGGCCATCCGCTCTCCTTTTGTGCTGTACAATCCTGTCTGGGAGCAAGCTACAGCCTCACACATGTGCAAGAGCAGTGGAGGAGAAACAGAGGCACACAACTTATTATCACTTTGCAAGCATGTAAGACAAGCATTGGCATAGCCAATAGGTCTCGCTTTTGGGACCTTCTAAGTATTTAGTTATGCAGCATAATATCCTTGGTGCAACAACAGTAACTTTTGCATGGTTAAACACTTATAAGGTCCCAAAGGCGAGACCTATTGGCTATGCCAATGCTTGTTATTTATTGCTGGCGGGCAGGAGGGAGGGCGGTGTAGGAGAAAACACTGAGGGAAGGAGGACGAGTGTGGGGCAACACATACAAAGGCAAGTCTGTGAAAAAAAGTGCTATGATGCAGCTAGCACTGGCCGTGTCATATTTTCTTTGTATTGTAGGGCAGGAGGCAACATGGAGATGGTGGCAGAGGCAACGAGGAGGGAGGGGAGGCAACTTGGAGTGGGAAGAAGTACACAAGGAAGACACCTGAAAAACTTGCACTCTTGTAGAGTAACTAAACCAAAATTTAAAAAAAGTAGCGAGAGGGGTCAAGCAATCGCACGGACAGCAGGAGAGGGCTTGATTGGGCAAGGAACAAGGCAAACAAGTGCACAGGTGGGGGCAACCAACAACAGGTACAGCATGAGGCAAACACGAACATGGACAGCGGTTGGGGTAAGCAACAACATGGACAGAAAAAGGAGGCAACAAACACAGAAAACGGGTGAGAGCAAGCAATAACAGCAGGTGGAGGGCGAGAGGGGCAAAAACATTATGGAGAGCAGGTAAAGGCAAACAGCAACATGGACAGTGGGTGGAGACAAGCAACAACACAGACAGAAAGATGGGGCAAGAAACAACATGCACGGGGTAAGAAAGACTATAAGCACATGAGGGAGCCAACTCTAGAGGACAAGAAGTGAAATGATGAGGAGAAAAGGAGGGTGACAGAACGAGGGGAGAAACAGCATAACAAGGGACATTGAAGGGTGAGAGGGAGGAATGAATGATGCATAAGAGAAAGTGAGGAGGTAAGGAGTGCGTAGAGTCACGAAGGAGCAGAAGAAGGAAGGCTTGAATAAAATAGAGGTTTGGAAACAGTGAGAAACAAAGGAGTGATCCCAGTGTTAGAGAGACAGTGGAAGATGCGACACGACAGCCTAAATGGAAAAGACGTAGATATAAAACGGGAGAAAGAAAGAGATAACCATATAGTGGCTGGACTGCACAATGTAGAACTCGGAAACCTTGCACCAGTCCCGGCTGCCACTTGACCACATTGTGTGATCCTAGGCAATTACTGTTTTCACAGTGCCTCATTTTCCTTCATCACATAAGAGCACCTTGAAACACATCAGCTCACGGTGTAAGCACGTTAGGGAGGGGGCTTGCCTCTAGGTTCACAAACAGCCTGGTCGTCAGGGCAGAGGGGGCATACGTGGTTCTACGCACGTGTTTAAAATCTGTCACTTCTAATAACTTCAGCTCAGTGCAATAATGGAATCTAAAAATAAACTAAAATGAAATGCCTCGCGTTATACAGGATAGCACACCAATAAGAGCCAAGATGCAACTGGACTCTCAGCTGTAGCTGCACAGACCTCTTGTAACCAGTGAACAGGAACTCCAACTGTTAAGCCACATCCTCTCTAATGATGGATTCCCCCGTGTAAATTTGGTGAACCCCTAATGGCGTCAAGCGAGAGATGAAGTAACACCCTTGTGTCGTCCTCCCAGGCTTGGCGTGTGGAGGTGGCCGGTGTTTTGGTGGAATGCCCGGTGCAGGAGCAACCATGCTGCGAGCGCGCAGTCCAAGCACCGCACCGTCCGCACGAAGGAACTGGGCCCCCTGGATGATGTTTGAATTCTAAATGACAGCAATACCCAGAGTTCAGTGGGCACCTCAAGCCTGTGGGCCCGGGTGCCACTGCACCTGATGCACCAGTGGCAGATACGGCTCTGGAAACATCTGGATATCCGCCAGCTCGTTGAAGCTCTGCAATGCTGACCCCGTGCAGCGCGACCACGCAAGCTGCAGGGACAGTGGACGCAGCGCTGACACTCACCTGGGGTTCGTTTGCACGGCTGCCAGCCCCGCGCACGCCTCCCGTCCCAGGTATGTCCGCAGCACAGACAGGCTGTGGGGGCAGAACCCGCCCCTGCCTGCTCCTCACGAGGCTCCTCTCTCTGCAGGTGATAGGGTTCGCAGGGATGCACCCTGCACGAGCTCGCACCTCTCTCCTCGGCTTCTCTCGGAGCTCTCGTCTTGCTTTGGGAATCAGTTCATTGATGTTTGTCAGGGACCCTCAACTCCTCCTTCCTCCCCACTGAACTCTCGTCCTGACGCCCCAGGAGCGTCCCCGACAGTAGACGTGGGTAACGCGCGCGCGCGCTTTTAGGCTTTCCTTAAATTTGGCAACTCATCTGGCGTGCGCACACTGCTCAGCTGACCAGACGCTCGTGCGTCATGGCCTTTTCCCGCACGGCCGGCATATGTTTCCAATTATCGCGCACGCGTCTGGGCACGATAATGGGAAACAGATGTCGGCCCTGCGCGCGTAACCGCCCGAAAAGGCCACGACGCACGAGCGTGTGGTCAGCTTTCGAAACCCCTTACATAAAGTCTTCGCCTAGCAGCGCTTGCGCGCTACTCGAGGCTCGACCTAAACAAGCGCGGTGCGCGCGCACTGCAAGGAATGCGAGGTATGCAGCTGGCACCAGGCCACGCTGCTGCTCGCTCCCGAGCTCCCTAGGCCAGGGAGAGAGAAGGCGGGACATGCACCCGCCTTTAGCCAATTGCGTGCTGTCTTTCTTAGAAAGACGCACGCAAAGGCCAATAGCGTGAAAAAGCACACGCACGAGTGTGTGGTCCCAGTTTGAAGTCCTCACTAGAAGCCTCGCAGGGCAGCGCATGCGCGCTGGCTCAGGCGAGACCTAAAAATGAAATATACCCTTTTCAGGCCATACTGAAGTCAGAGCAATTGTGGAAGAATGGTGCAAGGATGAAGTTATCAAACCAATCAACACATCAGAGTGGTTATCTCCAGTCTTCACAGCCAATGAGAAAATGTAAAAATTAGACTTTGCATTGATCTACTTCAACTCAATCACTGTGTGGTGGCAGACTGTCAGCCCATAAGACTGATCCGCAATATGGCGGTGACCTTAAGTGGTGCTAAGATGCTCACTACAAATGACTTCAGTTCAGCATACAACCAAATACTTTTGTACAAGGACTCAAGAAAGCACAGTGCATTTATAACTCTGGATGGAGAGGACCAATTTTGAAGAATGCCATTCAGGGTCAGTTCTGTCCCAGACGTTTTTCAACGTGTAATGATAAAGTACTTGATGGAATGCCGGGGGTAAGAGCATTCCAGGATAATGGTTTGGTGACAATGAAACTATAAGTGAACATATTACAATACTAAAGCATGTATTGTGTAAAATACAAGACAGTGGGTTAACGTTGCAGAAAGAACACATTGGCAAAGCCAATAGGTTTCACCCTATGTGAGACCTACTGTTGTTGTCAATGTTTTTTAAAGATGTTGCACAGCAGCGCTGGCCGCTTGCAACATAGCTTAAAGTAAACCAAAAATGCGCTATGACAAGGTCAATGCTGGACGCACCATAGCGCTTGTTTTCATTTACTTTGAGCCATGTTGCACAGCAGCCCGCACTGCTGTGCAACATCTTTAAAAAAACATTAACACCAATAGGTCGTGGATAGGCGAAACCTACTGGCTTTGCAAATTATTGTTTTTATTTTTTAGGCACAGGAAGATTAAATGATTTGCCCAGAACCACATGATGTTGAGTCAACGCCGAGACTCAAACATGGCTCCCTTGTATGCAGCTCTGGCTATTGCACCACATCCTCTACCCACTGCCTAAATGGCTAGAAAATACAGTTGAAGAAAATAAAATGTCTCGTCCATATATTACATTGTCACTTTGCTATATTTTAATGACAATATAATATCCAAAGGGACAGCAGAGCCATGGCCCAATCTTTTGTCTGTTTCAGGAATCTGATTGGGTGGAGGATGATAAATCTTTAAAACTAAAGTGGATGGGTACACCTTGTGAGGTTGTTCCAACTGCACCGTCTTCAGAGGGATCATAGAAGTCAGATTTTAGCAGATTCAGCACTAAATAGAAAACAGTCCAGCATCCTCCCTACCACCCCTATCGCTCACCTTGATGGCCCCTCAGTTCAATATACCACTAAAGGGAGTGCATGTTTTCCATTAGAAAACAAAGAAAGCCAAATAGATTTTTTAGCACAGCAGCACTGGCTGCTGTGCAACATGGCTCAAAGTCAATAAAAACAAGGCGCTATGGTGCGGCCATCGTTGACTGTGTCATACCGCTTTTTTGGTTTACTTTAATCCATGTTGCACAGTAGCCAGAACTGCAACTTTGTTAATGATTTTAAAGATGTTGCGCAATAGATGTTTTCTGAAGCCAGGAGGATGGGAGGCCACAGACGGCACCACATACCACTAAAGCACCTCACTAGCTGCTGGAGAGGCGGCACTCTGGTGGCCCCTGAGAAAACTCAAGTGGGCCAGGACCTCCTGTGAATTCACATGGAGAGAGCCGGATCAGGAACCCCAGTGACAGCTTACGGAAGCGTTACTTCAGTAATAAGAGGGTAAAGGCAGACGGGGAGAGGACGGCACCCTGTGCTTCCAAAGGGATGTAAAACGAAAGAGAGACTCAACCAACCAACGAGGAGCCAGAAGGTCTCCAGTGACAGCCAATGGGGCAATGGTTTCCAGTGTGAAGTTCAGCCAATAAGAGGATGAATCCCACAGACAACAGAGACAGCCAGGAGGAGGAGGGATTCATGTAATCCCAGAGTTCATGGAAAAGGAGATGATCTCTTGTACCCAAGAGAACATTCAGTGGAAGGAAGTTTTGAGATGCGGAGGCCAGCCTATGGGAGAACGGAGCCAAGGGGTCCCAAATGTCAGAGGAGGGCAATATTTACATCACGTGATAGGCCACGGAACCAAGGACTCCAGTGGCCTAAAATTGTAACCAAAGAAAAGAGGGGCTAATTCCGTTCTAGAGTAACTCCCACTTAGTATGACGTACTGAGGCTACGTACCCATACAGACAAGGCCCAGGGTACTAGGAGTAACCCGTACCACCCATCACACAGGGCAGCCACCGACCACCCCCCCTGCCCCCCAGAGAGTACAGGTAACATCCCCTGCCATGACTCTGCCACTCAGACCACCCCTTAATTACTTGGTATATCAAAACAAAGGCGCAACAATTCACCACCCACAGCACATGCAAGTATAAAACTGCCACTACTGTTTGATAGATAGGGTAACATGCCACAAAATAACCAATGGACTTCCCCCTACGTGGTGCCCGGCCTCTTTTGGGGGCGATTGGGTTCACGTCTGACTACTCATTTATATTTACCAGCGTCTTGTCTAGTGAAATGTAGTGATCATTGTCCTATACAGTGTGCAAAACAGTACACAAGTGACCGCACAGCACCCGTCCCCACACACTAGCTTTCGCCCTCTACATTACAACATTTTAGTGTTTGAGAGGAAACACCACTCGTCCAGCCCCATGAGAAAAGGCGGTAGACCCCAAGAACTGCCACATTTACTTATCTTCGGTGGTATCCAGGAAGATCTCTTTTCAGGTCCAACTCCCGCCGTGGTGCCAGAGTGGCACCGAGACGTGAAACACCCACCGAGGCATGGGCACCGACCTCAGGCCTCCTCTGATGCACCACTGCCTCTCCGAGGTGCCTGCCACAGAAATGCACACTCAGATCACTAGAGACAGAAAAGTAAGCACGCGGACTCACATTTTGTTCTGCCACTTTGTCAGGCGGTGGTAGGACCTGGGAGCAGCAGAGAGGCGAGGAAGTGGCAAAAAAGGCTGTCGCACCAGGTGCCGCCAGCGCTAAAGCCGGCTTCGGTGCTCCTGTGCATAACGAGCAGCTCGTCAAAAGAACCAACGGAAACGCACATACACCACCGGCTGCAAACAGCAATATGCAGAATCCATATGCCCGAGTAGACAATAATAATCTGTTATTTACCCAACACCTTCCTTACACTCTGACGCCACCCTTCCCAGAATGCCAACCTGAAGATGTCAGCAGCGAGCGCTCAACTCGCTGAGCTAGCGGCCCGCCTGGGCTCTACCACGGCATGGATTGGGGGTGAAGCAGGCTGCGTCCGTCTAGCTTGTTGTTGCATTTGACCACCCCTCTGCGCACAAAGTTGTACATTTTCAGCCCAAAGCTCTTTGCGCCCTGCTAAGAAGTCCAGAGCCGGGTGACCAAGGATGGAAGCCGCATTCTGTCGCCGTGGAACAGGCAGGGCGCGCACGACCTTCTCAGCCGGTCAACAGCTCGGCGCGTCCCATCCATCACACCTCAGACTGATTTGTTTTCCAGACACCCCTTCTGCCTTCAGTGTGGCTGCCACCTCGGGCACAGCGTGAGGCTGGGACTGCGGCCGCCCCATTAGTGACCCCCACTCACCTTCCCGTGCTTCACTCTGGCACCAAGTGCCTCGTTATTTCTGCAATGTTGGGAACGGGCCAGTGTGTCTAACAGCAATCTGCAGGTGTGGACAAAACACTCGAGCGCCGGGGTGGGGGGAATCCTTTAAAAACAAGAGAGGAGCGGGGGCGAGGGCCAGCGAGCGCGGCAGCCTGCTCAGCTGACCAGACGCTCGTGCGTCATGGCCTTTTCCCGGCATGTGTTTACAATTATCGCGCCCGCGTCTGGGCACGATAATTGGAAACACATGTCTGCCGCGCGGGTAACCGCCCGAAAAAGGCCACGACGCACGAGCGTTTGGTCAGCTTTGGAAACCCCCTTACATAAAGTCTTCGCCTAGCAGCGCTTGCGCGCTACTCGAGGCTCGACCTAAAAAACTAGGATTTGGAAGCAAGCTTTTGAATTTATTCAATCCAAACCAATAGCCATTTAAATACCCATTTTTTTATTTTTTATTATTTGACAGATGTCACTTCATGTGATTTACATGCAGTTATGTCACACGCCATGATGTAATTTGCATATGGTGTAACTTAGTTAGTCCCTCTATTTCTATTTTTTTTTAGGATTTATGCACTGCATCCCCCAGAGACAGTGGACAGAGCTCTTAGATTCTGTCCAGGCACCTCGTAAACTCTAAGCAGAGCAGTGACGTAATGCAAAATGACACTACCGAGTGCGGTGAGGCTGAATAGGGCTCCCAGAAAGGTGGGTTGGGTCTATTACGCCTGCCCCCCCCTCCATCCTAACCCCCCCCTCCGCACCTCAGGAGTTGCAGAGGCTTGCTTTAAGGGCTTGAAGCACACAGCCAGCTAGCTGCTGGGGTGTGATGTTAGCTGCAACCAATGGAGAGATCCATCTCTGTGAGCCGTATTGAACCCACAACATGCTCGGGCAGATCTCGAACACATATGGGGCCTACTATGAGTCCGGTGGAATAAAATCTTGTGGAGAATACTGTCCCGAATAATTCCGAGTTGATCGGGTGAGGCTTCGCACTCAGTGAGTGACTCCACTTTCTGCACGGGAGGAATTCCTTAGTGGGGATCTCTTCGCATAAAATGCACCCACCAATGGGAGGAACTGAATGGCAGGCACCTTTTCTTTGCCCCTTTAGCGTTCTTGTTTGTTTTTTACAAGCTCCCAAAGCAGGAAATTGTGAAAAATCAAAATATCAATGTCCTTGATGCGAAGGGAGTTCTGGCCAGGCAAGTTTCTTTTCCTGAATGCCGGGTCCAGGTAGGCAAAATCAATGGTGGACAGTTCGCCCTAAAAGGTTTGGGGTGACACCTTTGTGACCTAGCAGTCAAGTGGTGGATGAATTGCTGGAGCAAGGGTTTCTGATAGCAGAGCTAGCTTTGATTTTGTGGGTGTAGGAGAAGAGCCAGAGAGGATGATGGATAGCCTTGTTGTCAGTAGACTGCTTCACATTAGCCGACCCACTCCTTGTCTCCGCCCCCGTCCTAGAGGTGCTCTCACTGCCCGCCTCACTTCCACCTATGAATAATACGAGTATCAGAATACAAGACACATGGATTTTAGAAGTATCATCACAGTCACAGTGATTACTTATGGGAGAGAGCTATCATTAATCTTCCTTTTGAAGTTTAAGGAAAGCACAGCAGAGATTACTGAAGAGTAACTCATGGTGGTAGGGATCCATAGCAAAAACCAAAACAAAAATATCAATGTCCTTGATACAAAGGAAGTTTTGACCATGCAAGTTCCTTTTCCTGCATGCTGGGCCCAGGCAGGCAAAAGCAATGGTGGACAGCTCTCCCTAAAAGGTGCAGGGTGATACCAGTGTGACCAGGCAGTCATGTGGTAGATGGATTGCTGGAGCAAGGGTTTCTGCCACAGAGCTACTTGAGGCTTACCCTAAGAAACCCAGAGGTTTCCCATTTCAGTGTGGGCTGAGAGTCACAGAAAATGCAAGGGGATGGTCAAGGACCCCTTCTTTCCCTGGTGAGCGGAGCACAACAGCCCCCTCCTTAGTTGAACACCACATGAACAAGGGAAGGCAGGTGAGAGACAAGTACAGGCAGCACCTGTCATTGTACAGTCTAATTATGTGTGTAATCCTTTGCCACTTGTGTTTTACCACCTAGTGGAAATATTTTCTCTTAAATATTGAGTCCTGAAACCTATGCATTTTACTGCTGGAAGAAGCAGAATGTCATCTGGTTTTACTGCTAATTTAAGAATTTAAAATTCAACACTTACAAGATTTCATGTAGGCTGAAATCTGAATGCACAGTATTTATAGCAAGCAAGTGGGTGTTCAGCAGCGGAGTTAGAAGAAGCACTGCTGCTCACCCCTCTTTTTTGCTGTCATTATTCCCTCATTGCCTCCTCTGCCCACTCCAAGCCTTCTTTTCCTCATCACCTGTCATTACAGTGCTGTGCCATGTGCAACCTCCTCCAGGCAAGGCTTCCATTTCATTGTTTCTGAGTCTGTGGGGGTAGAAGAGAAGCAGTCAGAGAGGATGATGCATGGCCCTGGTGTCAGCAGACCGCTTCACGTTTGCCAGCCCACTCCTTATCTCCACCTCCGCCCTTGCGGTGCTCTCTCCACCCACATCACTTCCACATATGAATAATAAGAGTATTTTGAGACAAGCACATGGATTTCAGAAGCACCATTCCAGTCACAGTGATTACTTATGGGAGAGAGCTGCAATTCATCTTCCTTTTTAGAGTGTGAAGTTTAAGGATAGCACAGCAGTGGTTAATGAATAGTAACACATGGTGGTAGGGATGCATACCCAAGGGATGTCTACCCAACCCCTTAGAAGTCAAAGCATGAGTCCACATGGCAATTACATAATAGCTGCCCTCTGCCAATTGAAATGCGAAATCATTCTTTAGGTGGAGCAAGCATCACTTCCCATTAATTATGGACTTGAAACCTTATTCAAAGAGGATTCGTAATGCCTACTTATTGGGCTGAGGTGTACCATTAAAGCACCAATGCAAGTAGCATAGAGTGTGCACTGTGTTTGTAATTATGTATGAAGTCTTTTGTCATTTTCCCACCCATTGTTTTATTTTGAGTATATATCTTCTATTAATCCTGTTATACAGCTGTATAAAACAACTTATTACACTTAGCTTTGATCATCCACCAGGTTCTCTTTCTTATCTCTCTGTATCCTCCCATTTCGTCCTTTCTTTCTGCTCCTCTTCCAATCATTACGTGTTCCGTCCTCTCCTCACTCCATGTCATATACCAATGTTTCTGTACTGATCAACTCACTCTTCACTACTCCTTGTCTTCTTACTCCAAACAACTTCTCTTCATTTCACTACACCCTTGTACTCATCCAGTCAATCCATGCTGCTTATCTTCATTTCACTACACACCGGTTATCCATCTTTTCACTCTTCTCTACTCCTCGTTTCACTCCACACTTCTTTTCTTCACTGAAACTCTTCTGCTCACCCAGCACTATTACGACTCTCCTTATTCCATGCTGCTTCTATTCAGTACACACCGATAATCATCCTTCAAACTACACTACTCCTCCTCTCCGTACTGTTGCGTTTGCACTAACCTGGAAATCTGGATCGAAAAGGAGCAATGCCATTATCCACACTTCCATGCAAAGGATTTTAATGTCGGTCAGCAGTAGATCGTGTAAAAGGGAAATGGGACAAGAGAGAGAGAAACAGAGACACTGGATATCTTCACTCTGCCTGTTCTCACTGCTGGGCTCAACCTACACAGCAGAGGTGTTGATAACTACAAGAAATAAATCGTTTATAGTATTTGATCAATTATGCTATAATTCACTACTTCTGCTACGACATATGGTATATATTGTGATAATCTCTGAATTTATCCACTCTCCATGTCTGGTGAAAACTCTTGACTTACTAGAGCTAAACGATTGGTTAAACCTTTGCGACAGATGAATGAAATAACCTGAATAGAAAACACATTCCTAGAGACATATCTATCTTCAATGAACTGTAAATCAAGTCTCGTGAGAGTCTCGTAACGCTGTGGGACATGTACTTTGTCTTGACTTCACTTGCATTTATCATGTAGTGCAAGTACCACAGCCTCGAAGCCTCTCTCCAAGTTATTCCTACATTCTGTATGTACCTCTGACCTCCTCTAACTCTGAAGACTTGAGCACCACTGAAGTACTGAGAAGCGTGTCTCCATGCCTGCCCGGCAAGCACAGGTGAACCTGGTAATTGTTTCATGACACTTACTCCTGGCTGCTTCCCTTCATATTCACAGCACACCTGTTGTATACCACACTATCGAAGACAGAACTATCATCCTGAAAAAAATATTGATTGCAGAATGTCATCAAGAGAAGTATTTATAGGTAAGCATAGGTTTGCTAGTCATAACTACCCATCTGTGTATCTTGAAAATATATTTCATAAAGTTTCATAGACATAAAGTTAAGAATAGTAGGACTGTACTTATATATGTCTTCAAACAGAGAGATTGGATTAGAAGCTGAATCACCATCAGGGAGCCAAGGAATGGCAACTGGTCGTCTGGAACCCTGCTTCTTCTTCAAATGTCTGTATGCCGTTATCACGTAAAACCAAGACAGGCCACACTAGATCAGCTTGAGTACTTTATTCAAGTGGAAAGGCAAACCTAGATATATGTGTGAAAACACAGTACAGGACTCCCTTACTATGTGCATGTAAAGATTCTGAGAGGTCCATTGCTTGAGTATTCTTGCCTGAAAGATAATAAACAAAAATCAAATTGTAAATAAAAAGAACACCCTAAAAAGAAAAAGAGGAAAAAAGACAGATCAAAAAACATATTTTAACATAGTCATAATTAAACCATTGAAAAGACCAACTACAAGTCAACATCATGTACATCAAGGAGAGCTGCATTCAGTGTATTAATGGCTTGTTATAAATGTACAGATAGTTCTTTGTCCACATTCATCCCCGCCGGGGCAACACATCCGGCTAGGAGGATGAATCTAGATTCCAATCTACAGAGAGCAAGTACCCTGTTCCCAACTCTAGGATGCTTCGGTACCGTGTCAATGGCAAAATATCGCATCTTCCTCTATGTTATTGTCTGCCCATGTGGAAAATGATATATTGGATCAACCATTTTTCTGGTAAAGAAGCGTATTTTAGAGCATTTGCGAGCAGTAATCAATAATGACACTAGTTACAGCACTGTACAACACTTCAATGAAGCACATGAGGAAGATTGAATCAAGATGCAATTTGTTGGCATTGACATGGTACAGAAGCATCCTAGAGGTGGGAACAGGGTACTTGCTCTCTGTATATTGGAATAAGTGGGCAAGGTACAGATACCCTGACCCTCTAGGCCTGGTGGTGGGACCCCACCTGTGGCCCCATTTAAAAAAAAAGAATTTTACCACTAATTCACAGAGGATCCGTGAATCAGTTGAAAATTGTTTTGGAAAAAAACGCTGAATCCTGTGCATTTAAAAATAAACCCCCCTGGGTGTGCCAGGACCTGGGGGAAAGGTGCAACAGTTATATAAGGGGAAGTGGGGCATGTAGCCCCCTCCCCAAGCCTACATGAGGCCCCAGGGATCCCATTCCCCCGGGCCGGGTTGATGTTAGTTTTTTCCTTTTTCACTCCTGCAAGAGTCTCGCTGTATCGCAGCATTTCTTTCCAGTTTTCTTTCGTTTTTGGCCCCATGGGGTTCCATCAGGGCCCCCCACCCACGGTGCCTAGAGGGTCAGGGTATCCCTATCCTGCCCCCATATATCTTAATTTTTTTTATAACTTCAGGACAGGGGACTAAGTCCCCAAGTCCTGTCATGGCTGCCAGCAACATGTTTCTCATGTTGCTGGGAGCCAATGAAAATGCTCGCTCTCCGCGGGAGTCTGACTCCTACAGGAGCGAAAATAAAGCTCCCTGGGCCAATCAGAATACTCAATTTTTTCTCTAGACTCTCGTGGGCCCAACTGCCAAAATACACAATTATTTATGACCCAAATTTTTCAAAAACTACTGAACGAACTTACACCAAATCATAAAAAGCACAATCTGTGGAACAAGATCTAGCTTCCTGACGATTTTGGTGTGATTCCACTCAGCAGTTTTTTGCTTTATACTTGTCTAAAGAAATTTATGGAAAATTCATGGGGATTTTGCGTTTTGGGACCCCCCTTTTTTCTCAGCCCCGCTTGACGGATCATCCCACAACTTCCCAGGAAGGAGCTGAGGTGGAGGAACATTTTGTTTGTAAATTTTTGTGCAGATTCGTCAAGTGGGGCCAAAGTTATTAGCAAACCAAAAAACGCTATTTCTATGGAAAAGCAGACCTAAGTATAACTACCTAATGGCAACCGTCACTAGGTTATGTGTGTGTGTGTGTATATATATATATTTATATATGTGTGTGTGTACATATTCACACCCTGACTCCCTGGGGCATGGGGGGGAATCCCTAATGCCCCCCCCTTAATTGGCTGGCCACAACAGTTCTTGAGGCCAAAGTCCTTATTGAAATGCTTTGTAATGAATGTCATTTTAGAGGTCACAAAGAGCAGCACAAATAAAGGGTGATAACCCATTATCTTCCTCAGCCATGTAACAATGAATTATGAAATTCTGAGTAAAACATGTACTTGCAGCAGCTGCCTGTTATTTAATTCCCCAGTGTTCTACTGTGGCTTCCCAAAGTGTTCTAATAAACAGCTAGAGCTCTAACATTCCCTATTGTTGACAAAAGTGTGGCACAACAGAAGCCATCTTGATAGTTTCAAAGCTCTAAAACCTAAAATATTTCCTTTAGAAATGAAAAAAAAGACAGGGTTCTAGTTTAGTTGCCATGGAAGTTAATGCTACTGCTCTTCAAAGGTAAAATGAGGACATATTTTCTATTAGTTCTCAAATACCTTTCTCATCCATGTCAATAATACATTCTGGCATGCAAACTGAAGCGTACTTTTAGCACTAGCAGCAGTCTGATAAATACCTCCCCAGTGTTCTACTGCTGCTTCCCACAGTGTAATAATGAACGACTACAGCTCCTACAGTCTGTATTTAGGACAAATGTTTGCCACTTCTGAAGCCACTTTGATAGATTTAAAGCTCTAACACGCGAAGCATTTACCTTAGAAATGAACAAAATGACAGGATTCTTTTTGACCTAGAAATTATGGTTAGATCATGAGTTTTCAAATATCTTCCTCGTCCATGTCAGTAAAGCATTCTGAAATGCAGAGAGAAACATGTATTTTCAACACCAGCAGCAGCATGTAAGTTACCTCCTTAGTAATCAACTGCAGGGTTACTGCAGAATTCTAATAAAGAATTAGAGTGCTAACATGTTTTATTTTTGACAAAAGCAAGACACTCTTGAATGCCATTTTGTTGGAGTGGGAGCTGTTGAATTCAAAGCCTTACCTGAAGAGCAGGATGCAGTAAATGAGCACAGAGATGTTAATGCAGGCATGAAACCAGAGGGTTAAAATGTGTGGGGGCATAGGTCTTTAGTAATTTGAGACATAATATTTTTTCAAAGGGCTAAAAATGTTCAAAGAAGGAGATGTCTGCTTAAGTGCAGCATCCCCTTTCCACATTTGTTTACTCAGCCTACCCATCATCTTCTCATACTTAGGTTTGCTGCTAAGACCTTAACTTAGGTTAAAAAAACTGAAATTCATTGAAAAACAAGTGACGTTATAATTATATGTTGGAATGATACACAAGTTAACTTTCAAAACCCACTGAAATATGCCAGTTATAGTTTAGTGAACTAGCTATAACATGCGCCCCATCATGATCTGCTTATGACCTCACATATTACATCATTCATGACTCAAGAGGTGATAGGGAACAAAAGTATCCCGCAGAGAGTTGTTTTTTTGTCAGTGTTAGAATAGCAAAATTTCTTCATTTACCACAGCATGTCAGGTTGTAACGCTACGCCTTCAGCTGTAATATACAATTGCAAAAACGTTAGCGTTATTGCCCAAATGAGGTGTAATTATGGTAATGCAGTGGTTTTCTACCAGCTGTATTTCTTCTGTAATGTGTGGGACCCAGCATGCTTTCCTAAAAAGATTTTCAGCTGCTGAACGACAATACAGATGTACTTGTGATTTGAATTGTGCTTTTTATGTAATTTAAAGAATGCTACATTCAGGTGTATGAATGCTGAAATGGTATAATGCCACTAATAGCAAGTAGTTTTCAGTGACAATTTTTAAGAATGATCTATTATGAAGGAGAGAGAGTGAGCTTCAGTCAATGTACAGTACAACCAAACAAAATAATCCACATACATCCAATAAATCAACAAAATAACACAAGGAAATGGTGTTGCGATGTTTTGCTTCCAAGTTATAAACAAAATATATTGTTTTGGGATACAATCCCTAATCAACTGTTATTGCTGCGCTGTTAAATACAAAAGAAACAAGCATTTGCAATGCAATAGGTCTCGCATTATTAAAGTTTGAGCTATTGGCATTGCTAAATAATGCAACACCAATAGCTCAAACTTTAATAATGCGAGACCTGTTGCATTGCAAATGCTGGTTTCTTTTTCTTTGAGCACTCAGTAAGAGTGGATGTGTTTTCTTGTTCTCTACCACATGCTGTACTCATCAGATTGTTGAATGGTTATTGTTGATGTGAGATTAAAGTACTTTATTTTTCCACAATACATAGGCTCTGTTCTGGACATTACATGTATTGTATCTGTTGCCTGGCTGTTAAGTTCTGAGCTCTTGACCACACCACCTCGCTGAGAAGCCTCACTGTTCACCTTCGCTACTGTGAGAATCAAGACGCAGAAATAGTTACACCTTAATAGAGCCTTAGTAGGAAGGACCATCAGATACAAGTGACAAATGATCTCAACCACCACAGTTACATTCTACAACATTACTTTGTTGGATGACGTATCCTGGTGTTTTGAGACATTCACTGGGTAGCCCCCTTTAAAGCTGCCTCATTTATTTTGTTGTCCATGTGATTCTCCTTCAAGGCGCAGAGGAGCTAGACACAATCAAGCACGTTGGAGCCAGTGTGACCTTCTCCAGTGATCAGGTCTAGTGATGCAGTTGAAGGATCAGAGTATTCAACACAATTGTTGGCCAAAAGCACAGGCCTCTTTCGTCCTCGTCACAAAAATATGGTATTGATTATATAATGGAACTGAAACTCAAAAGCATTTGTGCACTTTACAGGACAAGGTTTAGCTGGGCTAGCAGAAATGCTTATATTCCCAATAGATTGGTACTAACACATTGTGTGTTTTTTAATATAACCCAGCAAATACCAAGCACAAATGAACTCCTTACACCGGGCTTGATTCACAAAAACCATTGTCCATTTTCCCACAAAACGCCTATCAGAATGTGCGGTCATGAACATGCTAAAACTTGCTTAAATGTTGTTTTTTCTACTTAACAAAAATCATATTCAACCGTGAAGGTACATTTGTGATATGGAAATGTAACACTCAAAAATCATTATTTATGCTTCCTGGAAGCCTGCCAGTAATAAACCACTTCTGCTAGAGTACCTTAGATCCAGGGACAGTCATGAGCATGTGATGAGACTTCAAATAAGCAAATGACAACTGGAGGTGAGCAATCACTGAACATGTATCTAGGATGTGGAATTTGGGGTGGTCTAGTATAAACGCTATCACAATGGGCCAGTACTGGGGACTGGCTTTCAACAAGCAATAAAACAGAAGAACGCATGCATCATTTTATGCACTCTGGAATTCTGGTGCTTTCTTGCAAAACGGTAACTTTTCTGTCTGAGCACCTTCCTTCCAACATTATCCTGCGACACACAATTTTCCATCACATCATTTATTTTGGGGTAAACATTTCAAAGAGATTAATGCAAAACTCGCAGAGGCATACCTGCACATTTTCCAACAGAGCTGCATCTGAGAGAAGAAAACTGATCTAAAGACAAAATGAAACCCCTATTGCTTTGAAAGTACTTGGTTGAACAGTTTGTTAAAAAATAAACAACAGAATTTCTAGGACTTGATGTGAACTAAAATAGCTCTTTGAACCTCAGAGGAGAAAACAATAAAAATGGCAGCAGATGGCGCCTCACACAGCATGCAGTGTATAGTGTGCCAAGCTGCTCTGATACCTGTCCACGCAGAAATTAATCTCCATCGTATTACCCCATGCCGAGTGCTTCAACTGAAGGGCACAACCACGTTTGGCTAAATCATGTGAAATCACAACATTGTCTTGTTTTTTTCTATTCCCCAAACATTTCTAACGCCAAAGAGCCAGCATATCTTCATTCTCTGAACTGTGTAAGCCAGCACCAAAACTTTTTTAAGATCCCACCGGAAGAAAAGACAAACCACGGGCATGCATACTTCTTTATTAGGATATTCCGATACTGAAAGTAATGTAAACACTTTCCCTTTTTGGTGCAGCCGTTGCTATGGCATCTGCTGGTTTCTGTTTACTGAACATGAAAAAAAGTCACACAAAGTCTGAGCTGGCATGTAGAAGAAAGTCAGAGAGTGTGTGTCACGACTCAAAAACGGAAAGCTTTGCATAAGAAAAAAAAAGCACAGTGCTGTACTGTAAAATGGGCGTGCGGCAGTTTATACACATTAAAATATGAACGCTGAGGGTGTGCACTTGTATGGCTTCAATCCAAACATAAGGCACCCAGCAACACATGCTATAAATTGACGAAAAGGTTCATAAGCTTGTCCGGTTCAGACACCACGCGCCTCTGGACTAGAATGCTCGGCTTGCGTATGATCTCACCGCTGGGGAACGCAGGGCTCCCCGGACATACATGCCTGAGGAGCAGGACCGGCCCTTAGCATTCACGAGTTGGGCCCACGCCCAGGGCGCTGACCTCCAGGGGGGCGCGGGAGGTCCCTGGAGCTACCTCCCTACGACTGAGCTCCAAAGAAAAGGGTGCGTTAAATTTGTTCTCGCCCAGGGCGGTCTCTGACCTAAGGCCAGCTCTGGGAATGAGAACCGATCGGAGCTTCTCACTTCGTGCCCTAGAACACGGGCTCACACCGGCGCGGCCGCCGCTGAACGGGTGGCTCCTCGGTTGGGTGCTCAGGTACCCTCCACCGCCTTCCGTGTGTGCTGGAGGCAGGGTGCCTGTTCACAGGTCAAGAAAAGTAAACGAAACCCCAGCTAAGGCGGGAAAGTGGTATAGATCTGAAAAGAAACACCTTAAGAAGCGGGGAGAGATGGTGAGCGAGGAGCAAAGATAGGGACATGCAGAGGAAACAGAGAATGAGAAATATATGTTTGAAGAGATTGGTAGAAAACGTGGCAAACTGTCAGAGTGGAGAAGTAATAGGTAAAGAGGCGGATTGGGAAAGGGAAAACAACTTCAAATGGTAAAAGCAAAGAGACACATAAAGGGGAAACAAAAGGTCCGAGATCAGTAGATAAGAGCGGGCAGCAATGCCAGGAAGAGCGTTTGTCGGAGACCGAAGGCGAGAGAAGGAGACAGACACAGAGTGAAAGACACAGAGAAAGGACTGAGTGCCGAAGGGAGAGAGGTTGAGATGAAGGGTTTAACCTAGAAGGATGAAGAGGTGGAGAGACGCACTGCACACAGATACAAGTGTAGGAAAATAAAATGCAGGAGGATCACACAAGTAAAGCAAGCATTGGCAAAGCCAATAGGCCTGGTCTTTGTAAGTTGGTGCAGTGGTTATTTATTTCGTTTTGATTTGAAGGATACATTGCCCAAATAAAAAAATGGCGGCTGCGCGGTAAAAAGAAATAAACAGTGGTGCGCGCGCACCACAGAGCAGCGGGGGGAGGGAGTGCGGTAGCGAGACGAACGCGCGCTACTGCGCGTTCTGGCCACCGTCGGGAATGGGCGTGGCAAAGGCGGGACATGCGCCCGCCTTTGCCCAATCGCGTGCCGTCTCGGTGAAAAAAACGCATGCTCCAGCCAATGTGGGCTTCCAAAAGGAAAACCACACGCACGAGCGTGTGGGTACCTTTCAGAAGCCCTTTCTAAAGGTCTCGCGCTGCGCGAGCAGTGCTGCGCACTGCAACGCTAGGCGCGAGACCTAAAAAGAGGAGTGTGATCCTTCTATCAAAACATGATAACTCTTTAGACACTGTGGGGTCGATTCCGATCCCGGTCTGAGGCGCACCTAATACCATTCGGTCGGGAAAAAAGCCAGACGAATGCCTGTTTCCCGACCGATCCGCACATATGTCCGAACGAGCAAGTACGATGCGCACAACTGCCCAAATCCCGACCCAGTCGTACTCACCCAATACAGGACCTGAACTCAGACCGAGGCGGATCCGGAATCGTAGAATCGAGCCGCACGGAAGCAAAAATGCAGCCCCGTCCGGCCGGACAAGTACGATGCGCTTCCCGTACGCGCCGAACCAGTCGCTACGCACGGCACGTCAAAGCATCCGGTCGAGGCGCACATAAGCTCCGATTCGCGCCACAACACGATCCACGGCTACGAGACGAACACGCCAGCGACGAGGACGAGGCGAAGCAAAGAGAAAGACGAACGAGACGAACCAACCATGAATCCCTTCGTGCCGATCCTACCAATATTCTACCTCTATTACCGGAACAGGCACGGACGCGTACGGCGCAGAAGGTAAGTCAGACACCAACAACAAAAACAAACTACACGTACCCGACACATCACCCACAGAGGGATGCAGAAATACCTACACCAGCAACAGCAGCACCATAGGGGCGGGATGGCCCTCACCAATGCCACACATACACATAGGGGCCTGTATGCCTACCACTACTACCACCCTTACCCAGGGTGGGCTGGATGCCTGTCACTACTACCACCTCTACCCATGGGGGCTGGATGCCTACCACCACTACCACCCTTACCCAGGGGTGCCAGATGCCTACCACTACTACCACCCTTACCCAGGGGTGCCAGATGCCTACCACCTCTACCCAGGGGTGCCAGATGCCTACCACTACTACCACCCTTACCCAGGGGTGCCAGATGCCTGTCACTACTACCACCCTTACCCAGGGGTGCCAGATGCCTACCACTACTACCACCTCTACCCATGGGGGGCTGGATGCCTGTCACTACTACCACCTCTACCCATGGGGGCTGGATGCCTGTCACTACTACCACCCCTACCCATGGGGGGCTAGATGCCTGTCACTACTACCACCTCTACCCAGGGGTGCCAGATGCCTACCACTACTACCACCCTTACCCAGGGGTGCCAGATGCCGACCACTACTACCACCCTTACCCAGGGGGTAACAGATGCCTACCACTACTACCACCCTTACCCAGGGGGTGCCAGATGCCTACCACTACTACCACCTCTACCCATGGGGGCTGGATGCCTGTCACTACTACCACCCCTACCCATGGGGGCTGGATGCCTACCACCACTACCACCCTTACCCAGGGGTGCCAGATGCCTACCACTACTACCACCTCTACCCATGGGGGCTGGATGCCTGTCACTACTACCACCCCTACCCATGGGGGGCTGGATGCCTGTCACTACTACCACCTCTACCCATGGGGGCTGGATGCCTGTCACTACTACCACCCCTACCCATGGGGGCTGGAAGCCTGTCACTACTACCACCTCTACCCATGGGGGCTGGATGCCTGTCACTACTACCACCTCTACCCAGGGGGGCTGGATGCCTGTCACTACTACCACCTCTACCCATGGGGGCTGGATGCCTACCACCAACACTACCCCCACTCATAGGATGGACAATGCATGACACAACCAGCACACTACAACCTAGGGAATGCAAGAAAAAGACATCCCCCAACACCATGACAAGCGTGTGTAGACTGTGTCAAATGCCTACAACACTGAACATGACTTTGAACATACAATGTGACCCCCTATCACATGTGCCACACATATATGTGTGTGGCCCCCACAATGCAAGCAGGCCATGACCATTGTGGCAATGGGATTCAAAACCCCATCATCACAGTGACCAAAATGTAAGTGTGGGGGCCCATAGCTGAAGCACATTTCGAACATTGTGGCAATGGGGTCTAAACCCCCATCATCACAGTGACCAAAAGGTAAGTGTGGGGTCCATAGCTGAAGCACATTTTGAACATTGTGGCAATGGGGTCTAAACCCCCATCATCACAGTGACCAAAATGTAAGTGTGGGGTCCATAGCTGAAGCACAGTTTGAACATTGTGGCAATGGGGTCTAAACCCCCATCATCACAGTGACCAAAAGGTAAGTGTGGGGTCCATAGCTGAAGCACATTTTGAACATTGTGGCAATGGGGTCCAAACCCCCATCATCACAGTGACCAAAATGTAAGTGTGGGGTCCATAGCTGAAGCACATTTTGAACATTGTGGCAATGGGGTCCAAACCCCCATCATCACAGTGACCAAAATGCAAGTGTTGACAAAGAAAAAGCTGCAACTGCCAAACTGCATGGATGATTCCTGGTCACAGAACATAAAACACATCAGTGGCAAAGTAGTGCATGTGTCCCATTGCAACATAGATTGGGGGAGGCAAATACTGCAGTGCAAATAAGACATACCTTTGGCCCTGTGCAGACAAACATCACCCATGGGGGCTGACACTGTCAACATTCATCAATGACACAATGACAGAAGTGACCATCAGAATGCAGACCCACATATGTGCACCAATGGGCACACAAATGCAGATACCCTGTGGAGACTGTAGATGTGAGGTGAACAGATACCATACCATGGCAGCAATGGGACACACAAACCATGATCATTGTGCTGACCGATGACCTAGGAGTCCCAGGGACAGCAGGGGAAACCCACCAAACAACCTACAGCCAATGGCACACCAAAGATATGCCAATGCAGTGGTGCAGATGCACAAACACAAACAGGCAGACCCACACTGCACATCAAACACAACAGGTGAGGGGGGGGGGGGGTGCCAGTGGCCCCAGGCAACCACACAACACATGAGGAGGCCTGAATACCAATTACACAGATGTGCATACAGTGCCACACAAAGGTAACTCATGGATCCAAATCCCCTATGTGGGCAATCAGGCATTGTCAGATGAGAGGGAGCACAAATCACACATGTCACACAAGCATGTAGGAACAGCAACTGACACAGCAAGACACAGACACACCACAGCACAATGTGGTGACCCTGGGCTGCATTACAATCCCACTGTGATGACAAAGCTAAATGTCGTTCACACTGTGAACCACAGTCATGTGTCCTGAGCAACAAACTACCATCACACCTACACAAGCACAAATCAATCAGCACGGCCAGTAAGCCAAGGCCAACATGGAGGCAGGGGTCTAGCCGGGCAACAACTCTCATCTGCACACACTCAACACCACACACCTCGACCTCCAACAATGTGCAGCAGTGAAGCACACATGCACTGGTGACATTGCACATGCACCCATGACAATCCCAGGGTGGTGGGTGGGAACCAAGGTGCAGAAACACATCACACATGGCCACTCAACAAGACTCCTGAATGTATGACACACTGCACACTACGCTGTACATGGACATGACGGCAATACCACACCAACCAATGGGATCCCAGCCACAGTCACACACCAATGAAGAAGCCAAGGTCACCCACAAAGAACACACATAGACAACTACCAACATTGCAGCCCAGACCCTGAGGAGTGCCAGCAGTCACACACACAACGTGTCACAATCACAGAAAGATAACACAAACTGGAAATCACATGACAGGTGTAAACAACAAGTGCCAAGGGGAATCCTGACTGTGACCCATCTGCGTCTGCACACAAACTCAGCCCTGACAGCAAACACACCTATGGGTAACACCCTGATGACCAGTAATGTGCCATGCACCCACATCACAGAGAATCCAGGGAGAAGACTTGGGGGAACATAGGTCAACTCAGCAAGCATCACAAACAGGTACAACACTAGGGATCCCAGCATGCACAGCAAAACGGAAGTGAACACACAGACATGCTCATACAACACACACCTTGGGCGCAGGCAATGTCACAGGAGTACACACTGCCATGAGGGGACTCCACTCCTGTGTGAGGCAAGCTGTGCCATATGTTGCCTCATTAGGGCTCCATCATGTCAGCTGAGCACTTGGTCACACAGTCAACAATTAGCACCAAATGAAGGCTCCCGTCACATCAGCCTGGTCATGGGAGTGCCAACGAAATCATCAGCACAGATCCAACACACTTGTATAGCAATGTTGCACTGACAACACAGATGAGTCCTTCCCCATTGATGCCCAAACCTGCATGTCCAGTGGAGATGGCCACACGGTCAGGGAAGTAGACTAATTGAACAATGGCAGGCACAACAGATGTGCAGGGGTGGAAGCCACAGATGTGAAATTGCTAATGTAAGTAGGAAATCCCATTGCCAAATATTGAACACATTACACCCTCAGATGCTGCTAAGGATGACATGGATACACCACAGGATAGGACACATTCCCCCTCGACCACATGTGTTCCTGCACAGTAACACTTCATTATCATGAGACCAAATATCACCATCACTGCAGCAAGGGCATGGTTAGCATCATCAACAACATGTACATCAGAAGCAAAAGCACTAGAGAACAGAAAGGTGCTTTAGTCAGCATATGTGGGTCTAACAGTTGATGTCCAGCAAAAAATTTAACAAAGGCCAATGGCCAGTCCAACATGAAAGTCAAAACAGGGTGACAGTGGCAGATGTCACCCTACGCATGCCTGCACTGATGAAAACCAGGAACAATCCCCTCGGAGGGGCATACGGGGGGGCAGGCCAGGCACCGCAGGGACAGGATCATGGCTCACCAGAAGGAGGCAGGGAAGGGGTGGTGGGTGCTGGAGAGCCACTGACAACTGCAGTGGAGGTGTCTGACATGGTGTGTGCCGGCACAAGTGGGGGGCATGACTCTGATGGTGTGGGTGCCCTGCAAGACAGCAGGGGACCGTGCAGATGGAGTGGACAGGTTCCCCACTGCAGTACCCAAGTCAGATAGGGTGGTAGTGGACTCCACTGCAGTGCCTACCTCCAGGGGAGGAGAATGGGGATCAGGTAAGGTGGGCAGGACAGAGGGGGAGGACACCGTCTCCACACCAGTGGCACAGACAAGCGCAGCGGGAGGTGTGGGGCCGGAAGAGCAAGTGGCAGGGGGAGAAGGCCTGATCCTTTTGGGGATGGTGTATCTGTGGGTGGGGGAACCTGGGGCAGGGTGTGGTGGGGGCACCTGTGGAGTGGGGGCCTGGGGGATGGAGGAAGGAGACTTGGTGCCTGAGCTGCAGGGCGGCAGCAGGGTCTTGCTCTTCCGGGTCCGGGGGACTTGCGGATGGGGGCGTCAGTCGGTCTGTGCCTGGGGGAGGGTGTCCGGGGCGAGGGGCACTCCGCTCCGTGTGGGTGGGCTTCCTCTTCCCCCTGAATGCTGTATCAGCTGGATCGGAGGGGAAGAGGCCGAGGTCACTGAGGAAGAGCCGCTGGGTCTTTGGGGTTGCAGGTGAGGCAACGGAGGGGGCTTTGGAGGGAGAGGCAACTGTGGACTGCGCAGTGCTCGTGGATGCGTGTGTGTGTGATTGGGCCCCATCGCCTGTGAGTGTGGTTTCAGTCCCCTGACTGTGCGTGCTTGTGCGTCTTGTCTGTGGCGTGTGTGTGTGTGCTGCTCGTGTCTGTGCTGGTGTGTGCCTGTGCCGGTGTGTGTGTGCTTGGGACAGGTAAGGTGCTGGGGAGTGTGGATGGGGCAGAGACAGGAGGGGTGAGGGACTGTTGGAGGAGGGACACTGCTGCCGTCAGGGAGGAGTCCATGGACCTATTGCCCCTCTGTAGGGCAGGATGAGATGCCCTCCATGAACGACACCAGCTGAGTCAACAGAGTGGTGTGTGCATGGAGGACCCTCAGCATCGCTGTCTGCCCTACATGGAGCTGGCGAAGGAGGTACACAGACTCCTCACTCAGGGCAGCAGGGGACACAGGGGCAGGGGTGCGGTGCCTGGCCCGAAGGAGACACGCTCCCGAACACGGGAGCCTCCACGGACCTCGGGAATGGGAGCCGATGGGAGGGCGGTGGTGGTGGTGGCGGGGACAGCAACACTAGCTGGGGTGTGGTGGCTGCTGACACCCGCCTCCATAAGGGAGTCATCCTACAAGCTGCTGTGGTCCTCAGCTGAGGTGGATGGTGCTGAGGACTCCTCGGTGTGGCTCCCCTCGCCCTCCGTGCCACTGGGTCCCTCCGACCACTCCTCGGCTGCTGACCCAGTCTGGCTCTGCGGCTCCTCCTGGTCCGTGGAGCTGTCCCCTCCTGTGGCCGTGGATGTATCTGCAAACAATAGGGAAACAGACAGACATCAGTCACCTGCACCGAACGCACACACCACAGTAAGTACAGCACAATACAGAGCAAGGCCTGGCATCCTTAGTTGAACATTGCTAAAATTGCCCAAACAGAATAGGAGAAGCCAATTGTCAGTCTGATCGTCAACCATGGCACTCACATCCCACCTGGCCTTGCACCCATCTGTCTGGCGTCCGTTGGCTGGCAATACCCCAGTGTGGACACATGCACCACCTACACAGTAGTTGGACGGTGCAGAGAACACGGTGAAGCATGTGAACATGCACACATCACAACTCTTGCCACTGAGTCAGTACAGGTGTCCGGATGAAAGTGATGCCCAGAGTCAGATATATGAAATGCATGTGATGCATACCAGCGACAGACACCATGATGCACCCATGTGCTGATAGCCATTGCCACTATGGTGTGCATGTAGCACATGTCACTCCCCTGCAGGATCACTCATAGGAAGTCACATGCCATGGCACAGGCATGCCTGCTAAGTCATACATCACTGTCTCCAGTCACATGGGCAGGGCAGCCACACAACAACAGTCTGCACTGTGTCACAATAGTAGGTCATGGGGAATGCAAGTCCTGGAGCTGAACAAGTGCACATGTACATCCCCCACACACCACATCATCTGAACCCTTATCTGTCCAGGTCATACTGATTGGACATATGGGTGACCTGTAACACAAGCCTCTGAACCTGAGCACCTCACAATCTGCTGTGAATGGGAAACAGCTGCATGGACTTCACATTCGCATACCCCAGTCTGCACGGTCAGGTGTTCAAACACCTATGTGTCACACAAGTATCGTCTCCTATGGTCACATCTCCGGTGGCATGCTGAGCCCCAACCGATAAACACCACAGCAGTCCTGACATCGAAGCCACAGCACACTGACACAGAGGCTGACACCTGAGGGGACATATCACTGAGCACAACGTGTCAGCTGATACACGGGAGTGGGAGTACAGAGTGCATTGCATGGCCTGGAGTAGGCATGACTGTCCTGCCCCACATGAATGAGGGATGAACCCTGGACAGTAGGCAGCTGGCTAATGTATGTGTGACACACGTAATATACACACTCCTGGGGCCCAAACATTGTTCCCACCCGCAGCTTGGGTGTGTGCCAGTTACCCCAGGCACATGTGGTGGATCAGCTCAGCAATTGGACCACATATCAAAGTAACACGCAGATTACATGTCAGAACACAGGCATTGTGTAAGCAATGGACCCACCCATGATGCCCACCACAGTTAGGGGAACAGATGCTGTCCCCCACCTTGAGTCAAGCAAACTGCAAGGACACAGTACCCAAGTGACACAATTCCCTGACTGCAAGGGCCACACCTGGGTATCAGATGAGGAGTGGGCAGTGCACAATCGAGGGACATGGGTCCTGGACCACATGACTAATGTGCTGTGGAAGTTTAACCAGGCCAGAGGAGGGCACATAGCATGGCAGACAAAGTACACAATGCAGTCATGGACTCACCCCCTCCTTGCTGCTGTCTGGCCTTCAGCTGCCCATCCAGATCAGGGAAGACCACCGCCAGGATCCTGAGCATGTGGGGGGTCAGGGTCCGGTGTCCGCCCCTCCTGCGAGGAGGCGACAGCTTCAGCTGGGCCCGTGCGATCCTCCGGGTCCAGCCCCGAAGGTCCTGCCACCTCTTCTGGCAGTTGCGGATCCAGCGCTTGTAGTCCCCCACGGATCTCACTGCCCGGATGATGGTCAGCCATATCTTCTGCTTCTGGTGGGCATCA
The DNA here is from genome assembly GCA_963921515.1 of Calotriton arnoldi. Lineage (NCBI taxonomy): Eukaryota > Metazoa > Chordata > Amphibia > Caudata > Salamandridae > Calotriton > Calotriton arnoldi. The sequence continues at coordinate 961,931 of CAWUFW010007685.1, forward strand.
ACCTGTGAGGATGACAAAGTGAGAATGCTATTACTACACATGCAACATATCCGTGCATTTCACAGTTGTGTATACATGTCTCAATCACAGGGGCACATGATGTACACAGGCAGTGCAATGATGGCCATGGACAGTATGCGAGCAGTTACTACATGGTATCATTGCCTGGGAAGTAAAACCTTGTTTAAATGCACTGTCACTGCACTATACCTGTCCAGTGCATGTAACTACACACTATGGGGGGTGACAACTACTCAGTGAGCCTGCTAGCCAGTGGCGTGCAGACTGTTAGCCTTGCTAGTCAGACAACATGCACATTTAGGAAGGCAGTGGACAGAACACTCACCTGCTCCCCTGCTTTCCCATACAGCTTGCTGTACTGTGGAAGGAGGCTGTCCAGCAGGGCCTGGTTCTCCTCAGTGCTGAAGGCTGGGGCTCTCTCCACAGTACGTGCCATTGCAGGGTCCAGAGGGTGCAGATACAGCAGCAGTGGTGGTGGCAGATGTCGTCCTGGAGCATGTAGTGCAGGCAAGTGAGCTCTCAGGGGAACAGCCAGCATTATATGTGTGCTGCAGAGGCAGTTACTGTCCCATGTGTCCAAAGTGATAGGTCCAAGTCGTTAGCATCTTCTGAATCTGGCCAATCCATGGAATTGCACCACTTACACACGCCCACAGCATCCTTCAAAAGTTCAACTTCATGACACCCATGAATTTGCAACATTGTTGTGGGTGACCAACTGAATTTCCAGCATCAGACTCGTTCAAGAATTGAAAACGCGTCCGTTGCCAGGCCAGGCCATAGCCAATGGGTGCGCACCGATCGGTCCATTGCTGTTCAACGCGTACCTAGGATACAATGCGTACCCGCACACATTGAAGGCAATGGGCCGGCCGGGCACACCGATCGGTCCATTGCTGTTCAACGCGTACCTAGGATACAACGCGTACCCGCACACATTGAATGCAATGGGCCGGCCGGGCACACCAATCGGTCCATTGCTGTTCAACGCGTACCTAGGATACAACGCGTACCCGCACACATTGAATGCAATGGGCCGGCCGGGTACACCGATCGGTCCATTGCTGTTCAACGCGTACCTAGGATACAACGCGTACCCGCACACATTGAATGCAATGGCCAATGTGTGCGCACCGATCGGTCCATTGCTTTTCAACGCGTACCTAGGATACAACGCGTACCCGCACACATTGAATGCAATGGCCAATGTGTGCGCACCGATCGGTCCATTGCTGTTCAACGCGTACCTAGGATACAACACGTACCCGCACACATTGAATGCAATGGCCAATGTGTGCGCACCGATCAGTCCATTGCTGTCCAACGCGTATTGGGAATACAACGCGTACCAGCACACATTGAATGCAATGGCCAATGTGTGCGCACCGATCGGTCCATTGCTGTCCAACGCGTATTGCGAATACAACGCGTACCAGCACACATTGAATGCAATGGCCAATGTGTGCGCACCGATCGGTCCATTGCTGTCCAACGCGTCCCTGTACATGTCACTGGCATATGTCACCATGCCTGTCACAGGTGAACATATGCCAGCCACATATACTTCCCAGGGAGTGAGGGGCACACCTACAACACCACAGCCTGTCCAAACTGTATCCTAAGGCATGTAAGGCTGCATTACCTATTCCGTGTATGGGGGTGAACATGTTGTTCTGTGGGTGTCACTTGGAGCAGCCACCCCCAGGCTGTGCACGTGTTCATGGGGACAGTATCCTTGGTGTTTCGTGTACATGACCACTGTGATGTGCAACTGTTCATATCTGAGCATGTGGCATGGTCACATTTCACGGTGGTGTATGTGTATGTCATGTCACATGCCCCCTGAGTCCCATGTGGGACGGTATGTTTAACCCAGGGTGACCCATTGGCACAATAGTGATGGTCCTCCACAGTCTGTGTGCATGTTGTGTTTACAATGTCTCGGATTTCATGTGCACAATGGGAGACAGTCTCCACATCCACGTTGTTTGTGCATGGACTTTGATGTTGTGCGTGTGTGTCACAGATGTCCATGTCTGTCCTGCCGAGGCAACATGGACCACTACCTGTGGGGGTCATGGTTGTTTTGCTGTGGTGTATACATGATACGCCATGTCATGCCAGTGTCCATGTGGCAATACAGGGTCCCTGGGAATCTACCTGTCGTTGAGCTGTGATGCCTGGGGCACATCTGTCCTCACATGTCACTGTGGGGTGTGTTTGTAACGTGGCAGCAGGAGATGGGAAATGTGACACGTCCTCATGATACCCAATGGCACAACCTGGGACTTATTGATGCCACTTGTTGAACTGTGATGTTGGATGTTGGCCATGTATGTGCCATACATGTCCTTACGGAACTGCACACATCATGTACTTGTGCCTCATAATGATGTATTGTGTGATGTTGAGTGTGTACAATGCCACATATGTGGGGTGAGTGACAATCTTTCTTTCTTCACCTATGCACTGCAGGGCACCAGCTGTCCATAGACCATTCCCTGACCTGGCAACGATGGTGGAACGTGACAGCATCCGACGGTACCGCTTCACCAGGCAGCTGATTGATGATTTGGCAGTGCGCTTGGCACCACACCTGCAACCTGGCCGGCCGTACCCTACAGCGCTGACCCCCAAGGTGAAGGTGATGGCAGCCCTACACTTCTTTGCCACCGGTACCTTTCAACACACTCTGGCGACTGCTGGTGGGATGTCACAGACCATGTTCAGCCGTGTGCTCCACGATGTAGTGGAGGCTATGTCGATATACTTGAACCAGTACATCTATTTCCCTAGACTCCAGCAACTCACTGACGTGAAGAGTGACTTCTATGCCCTGGGGAGGATGCCGCATGTCATTGGCTCCATTGATGGGACACATGTGGCTTTGGTACCACCACAGGCCCAGGAGCAGGCATACAGGAACCGCAAGCACTACCACTCGGTCAATGCACTGGTGGTCTGTCTTGCAGATATGACCATCTCACACGTGTGTGCCCGTTTCCCCGGTTCTGCACACGATGCCTACGTGATGAGGAGTAGTCGCATCCCGAGGATGATGTCACAGATGCGGAACCAGCGTGCCTGGCTTGTTGGTGTGTACTGACTTTGTACCATTGTGTGTGTTCTGCAATGTAGTGTTCCACCCTCTTTTCCAACTCAGCTAATGTGCAATTGTCTGTATGTAGGTGACTCCGGATATCCCAACATGCCGTGGTTGCTGACGCCCCTCAGGAACCCTGTGACAGCAGCCCAGATGCGCTACAATGAGGCACATGGTCGGACGAGGAGAGTGATTGAGCGGACATTTGGTCTCCTGAAGAGCTGCTTCCGTTGCCTGGACAAGACAGGAGGGTCCCTCCCATATGCCCCGGCAAAGGTGTGCAAGATTGTCATCGTCTGCTGCATGCTACACAACCTGGCAGTGCGGAAGGAGTTGCCTCTCATCCTGGATGACGATGACCAACGTCCGCCACCTGTGGAGGATCCTGGCCTGGACCACGATGCCAGTGATGATGATGATGATGATGGTGATGTCCGCACACAGCTCATCACCAACTTCTTCAGCTGAATGTAAGTATCCAGAGATGTCATGTAACTGATGTGAGTTTGCATGATATGTGTTGGTGGTGCTCTGGTGCTGTTTGAGTGTGTCCATGTGCTACATGACTGTATGCGTGTAGCGATGTGTCCTTACAGGTAGTCTGTACTCCCCAACAGTGTTGACATGCTAACTTGGTTCTGGGTGGGTATCTTGTGACATGTATTGGGCATGAGTATTGCAGTTCTGTCCTGTTCTTCAGTGCTTTTGACTGTGTGTCATTTCTGTCCTTCACAGGGTACTTTCAGAGTCGTTTGGTCAACTGTGATCCCCGACACCGTGATTCGACTTCCAGGGTGGTAGCTGTCGTGTCCCTACAGGTGATGTGCACCACACCCATGGACTTCCTTCCTTCTACACTTGTTGACTGTGTGCCCGCTGCCAGGTGGTATTACCTTGCATCTGTGGTGGTTACAACATGTTGCAAATGTGAAATAAACCTGTGCTTCACTTTGTGATGTGCGTTGTCTGTGGTCACACATCTGACTGACATTTGCTTGCTGCACCAGTGGGCTAGTTAACACAGACTGTGAATAGGTGTTGGGTCTGTGCAATGCAACGTATTTCCTGGCAACATCAGTGTAGGCGATGAGTCAGATGGCCATGGTGTGTATGTGTTGTGTAGCCCTGGTGGTGTGCCTCCCTCATATGTGTGACGTCGCCATGACTCACATGCCGGTGTTGTACTTGCTGTAGCAGTTAGCATGCACAGTGTCATTTCCCAGATCATCATCGCCACTTCAGAGACAACGTAGGAATCACAACAGAGGCAAGTATGGTGTATTAGTGAGTTTATTGACATACATGTGTGAGTATAGTGCACAGGATGGTGGGTGCTGTACATTGTGATTGTAATCCAAAGTTCCTAGATGATTTGGAAGTCCTGGTAGCAGAAATGTCCAGAGTAAAGTCCACAGTCATCTGAGACATTGGTCCAACTTGAGCTCCCCATGTCATGTGGGAGAGTTGTGTTGCAGTCAACAGGGTGAACAGTTTGCGCACAAAGGTGATTATCCAGAACAGGTTTTGGCTTCCTGGGGGTTGCACATGGCCATCGGCCTCGCACTTGCCCCTCCTCGGACGGCCCCTCTTCTTTGGGGGGGGACCCTCAAGTGCAGGCTGCTGCGGTGCAGGGGACTCTTCGCCAGAGTCATCCGCCCTCCCTGTGGCAGTTGCAGTTGTTTCAGCAGCAGATGTTGTGGGCACACAGGGAGGTGTTGACTGGTTGCTGCTCATCTGGCGGAGGCATTGTAATATGTCCCTATGCACCGCCGTCATCTCTTGCAGTGTGTCCCACTTGGACTCCACGCGGGACATGTGTGAGTCCAAGCGGGCATGATGGGCAGCCTGCTGCTGTTTAATGTCCCTGAGGAGCCCCACTACCTGGCTGAGCTCTCCGGTGCTGGACTGGTACGCATCGGCTATGTGTGCCAGTTGTGGGTCATCATGCAGTCCAGACCCCTCTGCAAGTAGCGACATATGTCTCCCACCCCTCCCACCACCCCTGGCGACACGTGCAGTACCTGAGGTGGCACGCACAGGTGACCCTGGGCCCCCTTGGGGGTTGTTGGTGGTGTTGGTGTCCATGGCCCCACGTTGGTCCAGGGTCCCTGTGCTGGTGGTGGTGGTGCTCCTTGGTCTTTCCATGTCGGCAGGGGTGGTATGTGTGTTGACAGTCGTTGGAGGGGTGGGTGCAGGGGGTGCAGCTGGTGGTCCTGCTGGTGCTGCATGATGACTTGCTCCGGAGGTGCCAGGTTGGTCTTCTTCATCCGAGGAGGGCAGAGGCTGTTCCACACCAGTGAGCTCCGTATCCTCTTGAGCCTGGGACGGGGACTCCTCAGCGTCTGCTGCTGTGTCCCCATCATCACCTGTTTTTGGGAGACACACACAATGTATGTTATGTTTCTGCAGGCATCAATGGTTGACACACCTGACAGTTGTGACTGTGCCTCTGGATGCGGGCCTGTACATTGCATTGTCCTAAGTTGTCACAGTCAGGGGTTGATATTGGTGTAGCACATTGTCCTGCATTATTTGGGCATTTCTATGTGAATGTTGGGGTGTGTACATGGTCTGCATTGGTTGTATTTGGTTGACATCCGGCCCTCCTTCCCACCCAGCCAGATATCCCACCATGGAACGTGCTTCCATTGCAGGGAGTGCAAGTTGTCTTTCAGGATGTCAGTCAGTGGTGTCCTGCTGTTGGTTGGTGCACAGTTGCCAGCAGGGCCTTGTGCTCCCCACAGCAGTAGCCAGTGTCAGCCATCTTGTCAGTTGTTTTCCACTCCCTGTGATGTGGGCATGGTTCATGGTTGTGTTGATGTGCGCATTGTGAGGGTGAGCAATATCTGTGACTACCACTCCCATCATGCTATTGCCTCCACCCCCTTCCCAGCATGCCCATACTTCCTTCCTTTTGAGTGTACTTCACTGTGTGTGGTGTGACAGCAATGGCAAGATGGCTGACAGTGGTGTCCTGCTGTTGGTTGTTGGCCAGTTCCCAGCATGGCCTTGTGCTCCCCACAACAGTAGCACCAGTGTCAGACATCTTTGATAGTGGCTTTCCACTCTCTGTGAGGTGTGCATGCTTCAGTGTGAGCTTGCTGGGCCATGTGGGGGGATGTTGAGCTGTGACTACCACTCCCATCATGCTATTGCCTCCACCCCCTTCCCAGCATGCCCATACTTCCTTCCTTTTGAGTGTACTTCACTGTGTGTGGGTGTGACAGCAATGGCAAGATGGCATTCAGTGGTGTCCTGCTGTTGGTTGGTGCACAGTTCCCAGCAGGGCCTTGTGCTCCCCGCAGCAGTAGCCAGTGTCCGCCATCTTGTCAGTTGTTTTCCACTCCCTGTGATGTGTGCATGGTTCAGGGTGGTGTTGATGGGCCAATTGTGAGGCTGACCAATATCTGTGACTACCACTCCCATCATGCTATTGCCTCCACCCCCTTCCCAGCATGCCCATACTTCCTTCCTTTGAGTGTACTTCACTGTGTGTGGGTGTGACAGCAATGGCAAGATGGCTGACAGTGGTGTCCTGCTGTTGGTTGTTGGCCAGTTCCCAGCATGGCCTTGTGCTCCCCACAACAGAGCACCAGTGTAAGACATCTTTGATGGGGCTTTCCACTTTCTGTGAGGTGTGCATGCTTCAGTGTGAGCTTGCTGGGCCATGTGGGGGGATGTTGAGCTGTGACTACCACTCCCATCATGCTATTGCCTCCACCCCCTTCCCAGCATGCCCATACTTCCTTCCTTTTGAGTGTACTTCACTGTGTGTGGGTGTGACAGCAATGGCAAGATGTCAGTCAGTGGTGTCCTGCTGTTGGTTGGTGCACAGTTCCCAGCAGGGCCTTGTGCTCCCCACAGCAGTAGCCAGTGTCAGCCATCTTGTCAGTTGTTTTCCACTCCCTGTGATGTGGGCATGGTTCATGGTGGTGTTGATGTGCGCATTGTGAGGGTGAGCAATATCTGTGACTACCACTCCCATCATGCTATTGCCTCCACCCCCTTCCCAGCATGCCCATACTTCCTTCCTTTTGAGTGTACTTCACTGTGTGTGGGTGTGACAGCAATGGCAAGATGGCTGACAGTGGTGTCCTGCTGTTGGTTGTTGGCCAGTTCCCAGCATGGCCTTGTGCTCCCCACAACAGAGCACCAGTGTCAGACATCTTTGAAGTGGCTTTTGACTCCCTGTGAGGTGTGCATGCTTGGGTGTGTTCTTGCTGGGCCATGTGGGTGGGGGATGTTGGGCTGTGACTACCACTCCCATCATGCTTTTGCCTCCACCCCTTCCCAGCATGCCCATGCTTCCTTCCTTTTGACTCAGCTTCCCTGTGGGGTTGTGTGCCTGTGCTGACAAGATGGCTGACAGTGTTATCCTGGGGTTTGTTTTGCTACAAGTCCCATGTGTGTCCCTGTGCTTCACACTGCATGACCCAGGGTTGTGGTTCTTTGTGGGATATTTGATTGGTGTGTGAGGCAATGCTTTCTCCCAGGTGAGTTGTGTGTAGTTTGTGTTAGGGGGTGTGTGGGTGGAGCTGCTGGTGACTATGGTCAGTGCTGTGAGTCCTCCTTCCCACCCAGCCAGATATCCCACCATGGAACGTGCTTCCATTGCAGGGAGTGCAAGTTGTCTTTCAGGATGTCAGTCAGTGGTGTCCTGCTGTTGGTTGGTGCACAGTTGCCAGCAGGGCCTTGTGCTCCCCACAGCAGTAGCCAGTGTCAGCCATCTTGTCAGTTGTTTTGCACTCCCTGTGATGTGGGCATGGTTCATGGTGGTGTTGATGTGCACATTGTGAGGGTGGGCAATTTCTGTGACTACGACTCCCATGATGCTATTGGCTACACTGACTTGCCCAGCATACACAGTATTCCTTCCTGTCAGTGAGCTTCCCTGTGAGGTGGTGTTGTGGTGGTGGCTACATGTCTGACTGTGTTTGTTGGTTGTATTTGTGCCACTGCCTAGCTCTATTTGTTGTTCGGTTTGTACATGTCATGACACAGTTACATTTCACTATGAGCTGGCATGTATTGTGTTTATCTGGCTGACATACACATTTTGGGATGATCTGTTTTGGTTGGTGTGTATTTGCTAAGGGTGCATGGTTTGACTCTCCCTTGACAGTGATGTGTGTGTATTGTGGCACAATATTGTGTACATTTGTTGTGTACTCACCAGGCTCTGGGATGTTTTCTAGTCCATAGACGCGCACTGGTGGTAGGATGTCCCGCACCTTCTCCTCCCAGGGCCTGAGGTATACTGGTTTGGCAGGAGGGCCACTGCCGGTGTGTTGGCTCACGATGTAGTCCTTCTTCAACAGCTTCTTGACCCTCCTGCGCACGTCATACCACCTGTTCTGGATGTCTACCTTTGTGCGCAAACATGGTGATTGTGCGTTCACCCTGTCGACGATCCTCTCCCACATCTTGGTTTTCTGCGCCATGGGTGTCTGTTGGACCAATGTACCAAACAGCTGTGGCTCTACCCTGAGGATCTCATCTACCAGGACTTCCAATTCACTATCTAGGAACTTGTGATTCTTCTTTGGGGGCATGGTGTTGGGTGGTGCTGGTGTGTGATGTGTGTGTTGGTGTGCAAGTGAGGGTGTGTGAGTGTGTGTTTTGCTGGGTGTATGTGAGGGTGCTATTTGTTGTGGTGCTGCTGGTGTGTGGCTTGTGTGATGGATGAGCTGTGAGTGTGTGTGTGGTTGCTGTCTGTTGGTGTTGAGTGCTGGCAGGTAATTAGAATTTGCAAAGGATCATGGTAGGGATTTGTGTCCTTTATATGGGTGGAGTTGTGGGTGTGTCTTTGTTCCCTGTTTCCCCCAGTATTTATTTGCTTTGTGATTGCTTGTTTGGCCTTTTTTTGTGTTTTTTTTCCTTGGTTCTTTTTGTGCATGTAGGAAACGTTCTTGTGACCGAGTCGGACCCTCCAGTTGTCTCGTGCGAGCCTCTCAGATTCGTTCACGCTGTGTTTGTGCTGTTTTCTGTGCTGCGTACGCGTCGGTCGCGGGGTTTTGGGTTGCTTCGGCTCGCAGTTTTGAATGCGTGTCGGTCGTGCGGCTTGGGCCCCGTGCGACTCGGTCGTGTTTTCCACGTGTTGCATCGTACTTGGCGGGTAGGAGTTCGCGGGTACGTTTAGTTCGGGATTCTTCCTGGTGCGTGTCGGTCGGTTCGATTCGCGTGCTTTTCCGGCCGGATGGCTGTTTTCCGCGCGGTTCGGTTGTTCGGCTTGTGTTCCGTACGCGCCGGTCGTATTTTGCACGCTTCTCATCGTACTTTGCGGGTCGGGCTGCACCGGTACGTGTCGGTCGGTATTTATTCCGGCTCCGAGTCGGTCGGTACGTTTTCCGGCCCGAATCGGAATCGGCCCCTGTGTGTGGTCAGTAAACAATCATGAGTACTAAATAGTTTGTGACAACACTGATCACAAAGGAAGGAAAACAAGATGCAAACACAGTGGAATTAAGTATCTCTGTGTTTGGGGTCAAAAGGTATGGGGCTAGGAACAGTGTTTATCTCCTGATTTAAGTTTACAGCTTTCTTATACCCTAAACATGGATTTGGCATGACCCAGTGGTCCTCTCGACTGTGGATGAGTGGGTCCACATTCAGGAAGGACAGGCAGCAGATCGCTGTCTGGTCTGCAGAGGTAATAAGGGTTTGATCCCACTAATACGAAGGTGCAGAGGAGGACCACAAAGAACATCATTGAGCTGTCTGGATCCCTCTGGCATGCCAGGCAACTGGATGTTTAACCTCTCAATGACAGAGGAAAGGAAGCAGACCCTCACAAGTCGCTCGGGATCACTTTTTTACTGCACCTAGATCACTTATATTAGGATGAGATGGCGCTCAGACCACTCTACATGGACACTAGTCGGTGCCAGGAAGGTACAAAATGGATGGGTTTCAATAAGATGACCAAAGCAGCAAACAAAACTTTGTGGAGAAGGCAAATGCTCAACAGCTCACCTGGACTTAACAATAGACAGTTCTTAGGCTTCCTTCTCCTGTTCGCTGTGCAGGTGGTAGAGATGTCTTTTTGGTTCTCTGTGACCCCGCCTTTAAATCCTTTTGCTGGCTTGGGGCATCTACATAGGCAAAGCCAACGGCAGCAGCAGGAAGGCCAGCTGAGCAGAAAGTCAAGTCCCTTGGCAGGTGGGCATCAGTCATCACTCCTATTTAGCAAAACATCATCCCTAGAAATTGTGCAATGAAGTTGCGCTTTATGGTGATGCTGAAACAGTGACTTATGGGCTTCACAAAAATATTGAGTTTCAATAAGCTATTTTTAGGTGTTGCCTAGACAGCGAATACGCAGTCTCTTGGAGACCTTTTGTTTTCAAACAGTGAACTTAGAGGCTGCCCATTTCTTACCATTGTCAGTCTCATTTGCTTGCTTCTTATTGTTCATCTGCCATAGGCTTCCTTCCTCTTTGTGTGCTTGTCACTCCCCTAGAGTATGGACGCATTACTTGTGTCCTTCCACTTTAAGCACTGTTTTTTTCATTGTGTTTAAGCACTCTATCAGAGTGCGTCTTTTTCAGATAGCTTCCTTGTGTACTTCTCCCCCTTCTGTGTTCCTCTCATCCTTGCTCATTCCTGTCTCTTGCCCACCTGCCTGCCTTCCTTCCCTCATCCGTGTTGCTTGCCTACACTCCTTCCTCTCTAGTCCTTGGTGCTTGCCCCTACTGGCCCATATCTCTCATCCATCTTGCTTGCCATTCCAGAGTTTTCTTCCTCCATTATCCGTGTTGCTTGCCTCATCCCCGCTCTCCCTCTCTGCCGCATCCGTGCTGTTGCTTGCCCCAATCACCCTCCATCCCTTCCTTGTCTGTGTTGATTGCCAACACGTCCGTGTTGCTTGCCCCCATTTTCCATGTTGTTGCTTGCTCCAACCCGCCCTTCTTCATCAGTGTTGTTGTTTGCCCTCCTCTGCATTCCCTCCTTTGTGTTATTGCTTGCCGAAACCGTCCACCCTCATTGGTGTTGTTGCTTGCAAAAACTGCCCTCCCACCTCCATATTGTTGCTTGCCCCCATCTGTCATAACAAAAAAAGCGCTATGACACAGACACCGCTGGCCGCGTCCTAGCAATTATTTTTTTCCCCACACCCTCCTTTGTCCATGTTGCCTCCCCCTTCCCTCAGTATTGACTCAACACTCCCTCCGTGTTGCCTCCCACCCCGCCCTCCCTCCTGCCAGTAATAAAAAATAGCACCGTGATGCGGCCAACATGGTGCATGGAAGCCACACTGCTGTACAACCTGGCTAAACATTGACAAAGCTGCACTGCTTGGCAATAGTGCTCGTATTCAGGGACTCCCAGCCCTCCCCATCCGTAGGCAAACGTGACTTGGACAATGCCACCCGGAGACGTCCATTACACCAAATCAGATCCCCATCAATGACTCTAACTATCGAAAAAATGTAGCCGGTAGAGTAAGCAGTAGGTTAGCAAAATGGTATAATAGACACAGGTGATCAGTATCAAAGTGGAGAGAGAGGAAAAGGACTATAGCCAGTTCACTTCCCCTAGGATTAAATGTATGTATCAACGGGAACTAGCTACCAGGTAGAAGCTCCTAGTGTATGTTTGTTAAGGGACAACACACTTGTGTTTCAAGAAGACCCTCACTCAACAACCTAGTTGGTGACATGCTTCATCATCGGGTCCCACCCAAGGTACCGAGTGCACCTTGGGTGTGCTTCGACATCTGGATATAGCGGAGCAGGTTTTGTGCAGTGAGTGTGCAGTGAAAGTGAGATAAAGTGAGTTAAAAAGCTGTCCAGAGGGTCCCAGGTTATACAAAAAGACTATTTTAATGTTTGGGCCCTGGGCAGTGGTTAAAAAAGAGAGGGGGATATCAGTGGAGGTCTTTAGTGGCTCCGATATCCTTTATGGTCAACATGTTTCAGCCAGACTCTCAATATTGGGCTGGCTTTCTTCATGACCTTATGTGAGTGAATTTTAAAAGGTGGTCTAAAAAAATAGTATATTTGAGACCATCTATGTGGCGCAAACGCTAAGGTGCGTTATGTGTTAGAGGATAGTGACAGACAAACATACAAACAAGTACACTTAAAAAAGCTTCAAATGGCACATTGTATCATGTGACTCAGGAGCGTGGTGTCCGTGCTCTATGCGGTTAAATTGCGTAGTGAGGACGGAGATGTACAAAATGCTGTTATCTAGATATGCTAGATATCTGCAACTCTATATTTAAGTCAGTTAATTTATGCTTTAAACAGTATGACGTGTTGAATAGACTTTACTGTAGTCCCTAGAGGAAGCATATAAGGGGAATCAGGACTATTTCCAAGTGCCCCAGATGCCAATTGGAAGGGGCCACAGTTTGTTGACTGTAATAAGCTGAACTACATGTGGACTGAGGTAACAAAAGCAGCATCTAGTTCAACCCAGCAAAATGTGGTCATCTCCATCAAAAACATAATGTTTGGATTAGATAGAAATGCACATTATAAGAAGGCCTCATTTATATTTACTGCTGTAACTATTGCTCCGATGTGTACAGCACAGGGTTGGATTAATTCTATACCACTGATAGGAACATTGGAATGTTAGGGGCTCTATTGTAGACAATGGAGTGGCTCAGGATTTATAACAACTGGTATAAGCCTTCTGCTCCAACTTTCCAATGTTTGTCTTTGTTTCCCCCCCTTTTTGAACATTCTGCTCACGGTGGGCCGAATGTTCAAATAGCCTTACCTCCCTGTCTCAGGCTATATTGGTCATTAAAGGCCCTCTTACTCATTATAGGACCTCGCCTGCGGCTTGGGCCTATAACTCGGTTTCAGGGCCTTCAGTAACCAGCATGGCACTCAGCAACGGGCTAAAAGGCTATAATATAGATAAATGGGAGGGGTCTATTGTGGCATCTTTATGAACTTGAAAGAGCAGGCCAACAAGTGAGTGAGGAGGATGGGAAGAAATAGATTTTTAATAACATGGGGACCTCTTCTGGTAAGTTGTATTAAAATTACATTGGATCAAAAAGATGGGATGTGATGCAGAACACTATGTATAAATATATTGCTTATTCACCTCTGCTGGAACGCCCTTGATGCTTAAGTGAATGTATAAATGCATATTTACTAAATTAAAAATATGATTGAGATGGACCACCTCATATAAGCACTTGGCTTTGCAAGCTTCCCCAATCATTGTAAAGGTTTTTCAATCTAAACATTTTGTATTTTAAGGAAAGTTATAATCAGATGCTGTTTTAATAAACATTGTCTTTGGCACTGGAAGGCCATTGGCTGCGTGTCAAATGCAAGTTGCGTATTCTGTACAGTGTTTAATATACCTATTAAATGAAATGCTGCATATTAAAAAAAATAAGTTTTGTCATGCAACTTTTCTCCGGAGGAAGGGGCTAAATGTTGAGGGCCAGATGTACAAGTAACTAGAGAACATGCAGCATGTCCTGAATGAGTTCCGCCTGAGGATGGTCTTGCCCAGTGTATTTGCTTTCCTGAGCGCATAAGACTATGAGCCACCATTATGAGTATAGTGAGGCTTTTGAAATAGATTTTCCTGAGAAAAAACCATGATGGACCTGTCTTGCTGATTGGCATACCTTAAATAACAATATTGGAAGGAGGAATGCTACACAGTTCCATGGGCAATCACAAATTAGACATTGCGAGAGGCCTTCTATTTAAACATTAACAAGCATTGGCAATGCCAATATGTCTGGCTTTAAAGGAATGTTGTATGGTAATGTAAAGCATTACAAGTCAAAAGCATGAGGATGGATATGTATTTGTGTGGAAGCAAAGAACTGTAGAACAATATTGGTGTAATTTAAATGGTCAGGTGACAATTGCACTATCAGCCAGACCTAAACATCCATGTAGGTTAATGACTGCCCTCCTCCCATCTGTGCTGCTGCCAGAGAAAAATCCCATAAAAAATTAAGAAAAACTCCATAAATTACCTAGTTATCTAAGACACTATAATAGCATTACAATGTCATGTGTGTGCCCTTGAAAGTTCAAGTTCAGGCAGCTGGATAAATAAACAAAATGATCACAGCTGTGTGGAAGGCAAGCACTTTTTTGTGGAAGCACACAACGTCTACCCAATCAAAACATGTACTTCTGGCTCCCAACTGTGAGAAGTTGGCCTGGCATATGCTGTCCACTAATTATAGTGGGCACCTTGCACCAGTCCAAATCGACTCTTATGGTAGGTAGGTTAAAGACAACCTTATTGAAAGCTATCCTAGTGGTAGCTATGGAGAGCAGCCTTCAGGCTAAGTCTTGAAGGAATGTAAAGCAGCTTGTTTTACCAGTCTATAATCTCTTGAGTGACCAAATGAAAGAGCAGCACACCAGGTATATATTCAAAATATATGTATTTATTACTAAACACACCCCTCTAGTCTCTTTATGAGGCTAGAGTTCGAAGTACATAGGTTATAAGATTTTAAATCACAGTAATAGCACAAATACACGTTTGGGCCCTAGGGGCGTACCAAACCATATACCAATAAAGTGGTATGCGAACCACGACTGAACTAGACACTAGGCCTAGAGCCTCTAGAAGTGCTTGGACCACAAGGAACCACCCAAGGTAGTGACACAGGGGACCCACGGGAGACGCGTGCAGTGTAAATACACAACCGCGATACGCCGTTAACTTCTATGGAGAAAGTCGGGATCGGGAAAATAGAGGAAAGGGACACTTAAAAGAGGACTAGGACAAAACCCTTTGAGATCTAGGACTTTGAAGAGTCTCTACCCACGGGAGCACCGGAGTACTCGTGTTACCTCACCCAGGGAAGCCGGGTGCATAGGTGCCTTTCGGGGTCGGGTTTCGTCGTCGTTTCGTATGGCGATCTGCTGCAAAGTGCTGCTGGCGACCAGGAGAAAAGTGTCCGGGTGGATCCAAGAGTGGATCGGAGTTCTGAAGAACCTGAAAGCAGAGGGGACAGGAGTCTGGGTCACTAGCCAGTGACCAGGAGGGCGATGGACAGATGCCCACCGATGTCGAGTGCTTCAGGTGCGGTGACGGTTGTCTTGACTCTTCAGCCACGAGGCCCGGGAGGCGTTGTCGGCGACCAGGAGCAGGATTCGGGCTGTTGCTCGATGTCTGTCGAGTACTGAGGTGTCGGCGACCGGATTGGACCCAACAAGCCTTGGCAACGGCAAGTCTCGAGTAAGATGTAGATCGTCGATGATGCAGACCAGCAAGGTCTGGGGAACTCACCCAGCGAGGGTAAGTGAGGGCAGGCCTGGAGCAACCAGGATGCCAAGTAAAGAAAAGACTGGCCTTCGTTAAGGGCTACTAGCCAACGGGCTAGCGACCGCGAAGGAGCCTCGTGACGCCGCACGTGGAGCTGGCTTACAGGACACTCGTGGAGTGGGGGCCAGTGATCTTCGGTGCAGGTGGTGCTGGAGGCTAGGGCTACTCGGAGCCCAAAGCACGACTTCTTGGGAGACCCAGAAGATGGTGCACTTGCAAGTGTGCTCGGTGTCCAGGGGTCACGGTCTCAAGTCACCCACGATAGCCACGGGCCTCAGCTTTGCTGGGGACTCAGGGTAGCCTCGGGAAGTCTGAGAATCCACCTCTGGTGATGCGATGACTTCGGCGTCCGACGGGAGCTTCAGTAATGCGAACCGGACAGATGCTTCTTTGGTGCCTGCCAAGCAGGGGAGTCACTCCTTGACCCCAAGGGAGATTCTTCAGTCCTCTAATCTTGTCGTAGAGCGTCGAAGGTCCAGGATTCCGTGTCAGAGTTTCGTCCAGGTATAATCTAAAGTCCTAAGGACTGGGTTCCTACCTTTATTCTAAAAATAGGGATGGACTACTCTGTGGCCCCACCTATGGGTGGGTCAGGGCAGAGGGGTGGCTACACCCTTTCCCTTTGTCCAGTTCACGCCAAAGCAGGGGCTGCGAGCCCCTGATCCGGTTTGAACTGGGGTATGCACAGGGACACCAAATGTGCCCCCAGTGCAGGACTTCAAAGCACCCGAAAGTGCTCCCGCCCAGCCCCAATACACATTGTCCTGTCTGGGGAGGTGGTCACACCTCCCTGGGACAGGAAACCTATTGTCCAGGCCTCCCTGCCGGAGTTTCGTCCAGCAGCAGGAGGCCAGACTCGTGTCTGTGGCAGCAGCATCCATTTTGTGATGCCAGGGCTCTGGAAAGAAGTTACCGGACTCGTCAGAGTTAACATGCCTTTCCCTCTAGAAGGGTGGAATGCTACCCCCGCCGCCAGTATTGGCGGGGGGGTAGTATTCCAAGATGTTTGACACCAAACACGACATGTTTAGGTGCAGCCATTCCAAAGTTAGCATTTTACCGCGAGGATATAATGCGCTTAAGAGTATATGGTCAGGCTGCACTACAAACAGCATCAGAGATGGTC
Source organism: Calotriton arnoldi (assembly GCA_963921515.1). NCBI lineage: Eukaryota > Metazoa > Chordata > Amphibia > Caudata > Salamandridae > Calotriton > Calotriton arnoldi. Next base: position 978,454 of record CAWUFW010007685.1, read on the forward strand.
TCCGAACGCTGCAGAGGGGCCCTGCTCATGCAGGGGGCACCCTCTCACATAGGAACCATGCACTCTGCCTTTAGGATTGATAAGGCCTGCCTTAGGAGTGACTTATAGGTTTATATGTGTGTATGTTTTTAGTGATATAGGTAACCTATACCACAGTAAGGGGTGCATGCACCACCTTACCCAGGCTGCAGTAGCAGACCTGTGGTGTCAGTTTGGATGGCCTCCCAGGGGTGGCATAATATATGCTGCCGGCCCTGGCAGACCTCTGAGGTACCTATGCCCTTGGTACATAGTATACCATATACTAGGGACTTATAAGGGCACTCCAGATCCCAATCAGTGATGTGCCTAAGGCACATGGAGACCCTTTTAAAGAGGAAACAGCTAGGCTGGGGTTCTGAATAGCAGGGCCCCAGCCAGACTAATGTCGAAAACCAGTGAAGCATCAGCAAAAAGTGGGGGTACCCATGTGAAGCAGATCCTACTCTCCTACACAACCCCCCCCAAACGTAGGGACATTAAACTAACCTTGCCAAGTTAAGTCTTCATGCTCTAAGTGGAAATACCTAGAGAGTCCATCTGCATTGCATGGTTACTCCCAGGCCTATGTTCCACTGTAAAGTCCATCCCCTGTAGGGAAATTGACCACCTAAGCAGTTTGGGGTTTTCACCCTTCATTTGTTTTAGCCATAAGAGGGCTTATGGTCTGTCTGAACCAGGAAGTGTGTACCAAACAAGTATGGCCTCAACTTCTTCAGAGCCCAGACCACAGCAAAGGCCTCCCTCTCTATGGCTGACCAACGTTTCTCTCTAGGGGTCAGCCTTCTGCTAATAAAAGCTACTGGCTGATCCTGACCTTCTTCATTCAATTGTGTACAGCCCCTACCCCAATTCAGATGCATCTGTTTGAACAATGAACTTCTTGGAGTAATCAGGACTCTGCAGAATTGGAGCAGTGCACATGGCCTGCTTGAGGTCATCAAATGCCTTTTGACAGCTAACTGTCCACTGAACCTTTTTGGGCATTTTCTTAGAAGTTAAGTCATTCAAGGGTGTCACTATTGATCCATACCCCTTGACAAATCTCCTATAGTACCCAGTCAGGCCTAAGAAGGCTCTCACCTGAGTCTGGGTAGTGGGAGCAGTCCAGTCCATGATGGTC